>JADDOH010000864.1:0-453321 GCA_016648135.1 Agrypnia vestita
AATATTCGAATAATACTTTTAAAATATTTTAACATCAACGCTATCTTCAGTCGGCTAAAATTTAATTCAATTAGCCGTTTCGTCGGCAACAGGCATTCCTCATCCCAACTTTGATTTTTCACTGTTCTCCTATTCCGAATACCAGCTTGTAATCTGTTAATTAAAACCATTTGTCTTTCAACCAAAACACGTTTAGGGAACATAACACCCCTTCGGTTGTTTTGGCCAGTACCTAGCCCGGCCCATTTTATTGTAACGAAGGAATTTTTCCACTTCGTTAAAATTTCCCTCGTTAAAAACTGTCCTACATCCCTCTGTACACGTGACGTAATATTATATATGTATTAAGACGAGCTTTATGTTCGCTGATTTTCTGTTATCCTGGTATATTTTACATTGCAACTTTTAATTAATTAGCAGCCTTCGTGACTACGCTTAAATTTTTAGTTTTAATGAAACGTGTGTGTGACTTTGGCGTTTATCTTTCATTACCGTCATTGTGGAAGGGTACGTTTAAGTTTTATTTATACAATTTAAATTATTGAAAACATCTTTGTTCAAAAAGCAATAGGGGGTTCGTCATAATGATATACAAAGAACAAAAATGTATTATTTCTAGTCAGATGCCGTGAAATGTGTTTGACGAGATCCCCTCAGATTGCGAGCGACGGCTAGACATTATTTTTCCTTATTGTTTACTCAATTAAAACCTCGGAATAAGATTCTGTATAGCGGCGGTACGGGGTACACATTCTTCAAATTAACAGACAAAGCGCGGGAACAATGGCGGAGTCTAGGGAAAACTCGCTTTTCTTTCGGCCTGCAGTCGCGAGATACTGCGATGGTTTCTTTGAATTTCGAACACAATGTCCATTTTGTCACATGGAAAATTAGCTCCGATCTGCATTCATAATTATCTGTCAAGTCAGATTTTCCTTTATTTCTATTTATTGAAGTACGAAATTTTATATTAATTTATCATTTGTCACAACCCTAAAAAGGGGATAAAAATATGACAAATATTATCCCGTTTATAAACGTTTATGATTATTACCACTAATTATTATTAAGTAGCTTAAATAAAGTGCATTCTCATCTATATTTTTTCATATTTACTAGAAATCTATTTTATCAACCAGTACCATCATATTAAAGTTAAAATAGGAAGTAGGCTGATTATATAATTTTACACTAAATTAATCCTTGAGTTATATTTATCATTACTCATTACTATCGTTTCGAGAGGAGCAGCCCCTTTCATCATCAGGTATAATTATAACTAACCTAAATATAGCATTTTTCTAACTTATTCGAGGAAGACAGTGGATCGCATAGTAGGGAGATTTTTTTGGTCGTTAGGTAAAACATATTTAGGATCGATAACAACTACAAAGGCAGTATACATTTTAAAATAACGTAGAAATTTAATTAGACTAAATTCTATACGGTGCGAAAAATAAAAAAATGTAATAAACCTATAAATTAAATAGCAAAACAACAGCAAACAGCAGATGCTACTTTACAATATATCACTATATCAATATCGACTGCTTGTTTATCTTGAAGATAGTCAAGCTGTCATGGAATTCATCTACAAACTCACTGTACTATTTTACATCCACAAACTTACCACGTTACTAATATTAGTAATACTATTAATAACACGGTAAGTTTTTGCCAGCTAACGATAAATTATTGACTTATCAATTAGCTTAAAATAATAACAATTGATTAAAAAATATGATACAATTATAAATGATTAGCAGTTGAGCTGCTACTGGGCACCGCAGGCGGCTGTAATAACCACCGCTGTATTAGCTGTAGTGGTCGCTGCAAGGTAATTAATTCCCGCTAATCGGCCATTGGTGTCTGCAATTGGCTATCAACTGTACCTATTGTAAACGAGAAAACTATACTTGTCTTCAAAAAAATTAAATTGGTGTAAAAAAAATTATTTTTTTTCAAGTGACTCGAATGTTAAATAATGTATACATAATATTTCTGCACATTAACTTTATTAATATCTTAATGTGTTTTGTACTAGTCTATTCTTTAATATTATTTCATAGGGTTTACGTTAATTTTATATTTTGAAACTGGTAATGGCAACGTTTGGACTACATACCTACAGCGTTTTTGCAGCAATAATTATAATATAGATACATATGTCGTCCTGTATGTGTTTGAGTTTAACATATCTCCAAACATACATGATAACCGAAATAAAGACTAGAAATAAAACGTAAAAAATATACTTGCCTGCAGAAAAAATTAAATTGGTGAAAGAAAATATAAATTTTAAAACCGATTTCTTTCATAAAGAAGTGATTTGAATATTATATAATTAAAAATAATATTTCTACACAAATAAATAATATCTAAATTTATTTTTACATAATTTGTTCAACTCTATTTTTTTCATACGATATGTTTGTTTTTTGAAAATGGCAACGGCAACATTCACACTGCATACGGCATTTTAAAGCAATTACAATATAGATACTAGGGTGACAATAGATTTTATATACGTATTAAGTAATTGATTTCTGATACTGTGTAAAATTACTTACCCGAGAGTATTTTTCTGCATTCGCTTCCAGAATTCTCCAATCTCTTTTACATTTTATTACTCGATAACCAATTCCAATCTGAAGTAAGACAAACAGTGCAATGGTGATCTCGTTAAAATTCCATCACAGAGATTAAGAGAGCGAGTCCTGCAGGATGTATGGCGGAAAAAGTACTTTGATCAGAAAATTCAAATAGACAATAAATGAAGATTCATAATACCGGAGTGTCTAGACGCTTTAAGATGAAAAACGTGGGGAGATTTTATATGGGTTTTAAGCATTGATTCGGGACTCGAGTGCGAAGTGTAAAATGTATGGGAAAATTATTTGCATACTTAGTTGCACAGCGTGGGTCTGAATCAAAAATGTGCAAAAAAGTTTTTATAACAAAACTATATTTATTTATTCATTAATCAACGCCCTAGTGGGCTTTTACAGTACAAGAAAATAAAAAGGATTTTTATATACCTAACATTAAACAATATTTTACAGTAAATAATTAAAAAATAATAATATGAATAAAACATATTAAAAATAAATGAACAGTATGGAATGTAACAATGGAAATTAACAATATATATAAACGATGATTAGTACACAAGCTAACAGTAATAATTGGAAACCTTTAACAAATTAGTAATAGAGTAAAATAATGATAATTAAACCAATATACCAGATAAATAAGATAAGAAGATAAAATAAACCAAAAATAAATATAAAAGATAAATTCAAAACATATTTAAAAGGGAAATGAGTAATAATTAGTACATTTTAAGGGGGGGGTAAGGTTTTTAACTTTTTTTTTGCTTTTTATTTTTAATTTTTTTAATGAATGTATAATATTGCAAGAATATTGTGTCAAAATTTCAAGTCAATCGGAGCAAAATTGACGAAATTATGAACATTTGAGCGATACTCAGACTGATTTTCTATACCTGCTCGGACAGCTAAGAGACGCGCTCACCTGAGGATTACCGGACGTGCTATTGTATTGGTAGAGTTTTGGGTAGACAAGAACAAAAAGATGCTGATGATGAAAGCTCTTTGCTGTGTGAACATGGCATCGACGATTATGTGTAAGTATAAAATAAGTGTTGAGTTTTATTTTGAATTTTACAGTGTGCAAAACTTAAAAGCTTTTTCCCCACATCTCACGTTTTCAAAGTCGGTGTCCATCATAACTTCAAAACTACTGCACCGATCCTTTTGAAATTTTGAACACTATTTCTGTACATAATTTACTAGGTAACGCTGGAGACTTTTTTTCAAATATATTATTAATTTTTATTTTTTAATAACAAATTAGTCAAAAATTTTCGCAAAAAATCGCGTTTTTCCCTTCAAAGTTCTCCAAAAAATTGAAAAATTTGAATTTTAAAAAACCCTCCCAGCGTTACCTGGGAAAACCTATTATCTAACGAATGAACTTTGATTTTTTGATTTCAGATGATCTAGCACCAAGTTATGATGGACACCGCAATTCTACTTTTTTTCGAGACACGTCCGAATAATTGCTGCCATTGCCGTTTTTTTTAATATTTCTTCTTGAAAATTTTACACAATATTCTACAAATGTCATACTTTAATGTGACATTGGTGTTAATAAAGAGATTTTAACTGTGTCGTCACAAAAAATTCGCAAAAACATGCCTTTTTTTGTACGAATTAACCTTACCCCCCCCTTAAGATAAATAAATATATTATAATTCATAATAGTAAAATAATTTTGAAAGTGCAATAACTTGTCAGGATTGCAATGATAAATAGGCCACGCGATAAATACAAGAAGATAATAATATATATAATAATAATAAAAGAACAACGCCCTTACCTGAAAAGGATAACTTCTCTGAATTTTCTAATCACAAACGAGTATTTCAAACTAATCTTTTTTTACTTTGTCTTCAAAAACAGCACAATAATTTTGTGGTGAAATTATTTATATAATTAATAAAAATAAAATTAGTTTTCACCACTTTTCATGTTAAGTAGGTACTTCATTATTATTCGTTTTCCATTTATAATTTTTTTATACTTCGATTTTTTAATTTAATTTGTTAGCATATAATTGTATCATGGCGAAGGGGCCATGGGCTCTGAAACAAGTTGATATTTTTCAATACAAAAGTGGACAAAACTAAGTTTATTTTTATTAATTATAATCCTTTTTTCATTAAGATAAATTATATAAGTCTCACAGATATTCATACGGAAGACATGTATGGAAGCCTTTGTAGCGTGAGCACAGGGCTCATGACCTGTATTAGCTACCTTAAGTGATCACTTTAAATATTTTTTTGTATATTTGTTCTTTATCTGCCTTATTTCAAATATTTGAAGCAACTATGATAAAGCCATCAATGGTGGAAAATTTGTAATTTCCGTGAAAGTAAACATGGATATCACCGGTAATAAAACCTCTATATTTTAAAAGTGGAGTATGAAGTATGAAGCAATATTCCTTATGATTTTCTTCCGAATTCTCAAACACAAGCACTGTGGACAAAATCCAGTGATTGTGTTCTTAGAACATATATATTATATATATATAATATTTTTAACCTTTTTTCCTTGTAAATTAAAATTTCTCCACTAGGAACATTATAAGGGATTAATATCAAACAACTTAGAAATCATAGAAGTCCAAAAAAATTTAATTCACAGAATACACTAAAGAATAACGTCACGTCCTCTATTCGGATAGGATGAAAACACATTATATTTAGTATTTAGATAATTTTTTAATAACATATGATGCTGAGAGTGACTGACCCTCTTAAAATAGTGACTAATAACTAAGAATGTGTGTAGTACAAATTTATGTAACTAAAAGAAAAAAAATTCAAATAAGTTGACGAAATGAAGTAGAAAGGCCTAAAGACATTTCTGCTGGAATTAATCAGTCTCCTTCTGCGGTTCATGTCACAAAAAGTTATGTATATTTTGACAGCCAACCCTTTGCCCGCGGACTAATTTGCATCAAATAATGAAAGCCTGACTGAAAATTGGACAATTATTTATTAAAATATGTAACAAAAGTTCTTGAATAAGAAAAGAATACTTTTTATTGGCAATTACTTCATAATGAAACATTATTATGCTTTTTTATTTAGCTTAGATAGTCATAATGCTATTTGAAAAAAATATAGTTTAAAGATTAGCTACTTATTAGTCTAATGGGAAAATATTGCGTTTTAATTTGCGGCTGAAAATTATTTCCCGTACCGGGAGGTTACCATGTCAGTTCTATTTTTTTAATAAATTTGTTATGGTTTGGTGGCAAGGCAGTCGGGATGCCCGCGTATACTCGCTTACTACAGACTTCAGAGTTCAGCCTACGTTCTTGTTGTTGTCTATGATTCAAATACTTATTCACAGATACGTATAAAAATCTTATTAAAAATAAAAATAGACCGTTTGATACATGAAAATTACGAAAGTTTAATGTGTAATATTTTATTTCATATTTATTATTCACGCGTCAATTATCTTTAATTTTGCAATTAGGACATTCAATTATATCGAGAAATACTTTTTTCAGCCGGATCTGTTATATATCCCGTGGGACCATGATACTGGAATTAGCTGAATCTAATTTACTAGGTACCATAAACAGAAGTTGCCATGGTTGTATTTTTTGCATAATTAAGGCATCTTGTCATCCAAAGGACACTTTTATAAATTAAACTTGCTATAATACATGAAAAATTATGTACCATTAATATATATATTTCGGCTGTGAGAAAGGCAGCGCTATCTAGAGTAACATAGCGTCTTGATAACTTTAGTGAGGAACATTACTAAATAGAGAACTATACTTTTTTGCTTCTAATTTATACCTCATTATTATTTGAGCTATCTGGTAGCGTTGGTGATAGACATATTAACATAGAGAATTATGTATTTCAATTCTAATCGGCTAGAGTATTCCACAAATCTTCTTTTCCATCTAAGTAAGATGTATCCTATTTCAATGTCAAAGGATTTTGTGAATGGATTGCGAGCGACATCTCTCCGAGCGAGCTCGATCATCAATTCAGCCGCGGTCGAATTCAATTCCGAAATGTCACCAGTTCGATGAAAAGAATATTTTACGGCGCAGGCCATTGTTTAAGGCACCCGCGCTGCGCTTTTTGTTTATGCTCCCAATCCAGAATCCGCGATAAAGGACCCCCGTTTCTAGATTTGCCCCTTGTTTCGGATGCCCCCCTGGCAATGGAGGTATTTTTCCAAGTTTTCCAATCCCCCCACTCCCCCCGAGATCTCGCCCTATTGATTACCTTTCAATGCGCATAAAATATACCGACACCTATCGTTAGCGGGAGAAAAGCTTTCCTCTCTACCAGATAGGATTTCAAGATTTAGATAGAAAACTTTTACGGCTCTTATTGGCACACACTTAAGACGGTGTCAATAAAAGTGCGTCCATCTTAGAATTTTACTTTTGCCTTCTATCTTCCTTCTCTTCCTTCCTTCCACTTCCACATCTATTCTTAATCTTTACAGAAACATTCAACCATTTTCTTCTTCTTCCTCTCGCCATGAGAGTATAGGCACGTGCAGCCAATTTACTGAAGCTTGAAGTACTTATATGTAGATCGTATTTAGAAAAGAGACGAAGTTAAATTACGATACATATATTGAAATCCGATGAATAATATAATCACGACTGTAGACTGTAGAAACGGAAAAAATTGTACGTAATCGCGGATTTTACAGAACTCTACGTTTTACAATAAATAAGAAGTTTCTAGAAAGGTTTAGTAATCACTCGATTATAACAGCAAGTACGCCAAATGTTAGCTCCTATTTAAAGGGCGACATAACTGCTACACGCTTCACAGTTCATTGTGACAATTCAGAGATTCCATGGAAGCGAAATCAAAGATAAACAGAAAACAAGCGACCAGCGGCGATTCAGTATAACCAGCGACAATAAATTAAGAGAGTACCTACCAGGCGTTCGAAAATAAACGCGATCCCAGACGTGCGAACATTCTAAGACGAGTATCAAGTGTTCCACAGAAGAGCGATTAGTGCGAAATTATGATGAATTGAAGAACAGTGCTCCAATTAAGATCATGTTTATTTATTCCATTAAAAGTTATTTAATTCCAAGTGTTTCATTTGTCTTAATTCAATAATAATTTTGATTGGAATGTTGCCTGCGAGATTAATATTTGATTTATTATTCCTGATAAGAACTGCTTACTTCAAAGTACTGATTGCACGCCGCTGGTACTGACATATAGTGGCCATAATCAGATGAGAGACGGCTCGTTATGCGCCTTCACAAATCTCGGCATGTTACCTCCATCCAATGAAACGCATCGTTGAAACTTGTTCATTTACCTATCATATATTTATTCATCATCAAGTTGTGCCCTGAACAATATCCTCCTCTAGACTGCCACATTACACGTGATGTGGACGAAAAATATAAATAATATATTTTGTTTATTACCATAGACAGAGATTGCCACCATAGAATTTATTGCAGAATTGTAACACACGTCTGAACTAAAATCGTCGGTCATTTTACCTGTTTCATTTTAGTAACTAAGTCCAATATGTCAATGTCCTAAATCGATAATTTAAATAAATACAATATAAATTATTAAATAATTTTCCAAATATAACTTTGATTAATTAATTATGATGGATCAATTTGTTCATTAGAGAATCTGATAATTGATCATGTATTATCATCGAGAATACGTATGTGTGTAAAAATTCAACACGATTTGATACTGGGAAGTGGGTGAAATATAGAAAATAAGATTGCGATCAGAGAAACAGGAGAAGCTAATATAAGCGAGGTAAAATGACCTTGAAGACTAGCTTCTTTGCTATATTTGGCTAGAAAAATCATTAATCGGAGATGTTAACTGCCTAAATTCTGTTTGGTTAAGTGGTAAGACACAAGAGATCCTATTTTTCATAGCACAAGCACAAAGGTTATTTTTTAAATATATTTAAATACATAATAAATAGTTCGTTATAGTATTCAGTGTACGTATCTTATTTCTATGTCATTAAAATATAGTAATCTCCCAAAATGTAAAACTCGTGTATTCTCATGAAAACAAAACATTATCAACACATTATCGTTTTATAAATAATGTTTTATAAACAATATGTTTTACAAATAACTAGGAATGTTATATAAATTATATTAATATAATTATTATCATTAATTTAACCAACAAATGTATGCATGCAAAAATGCAGTTTTTTTTCTAGTTTGGTATATTGCGTCTGATTTGTTTATATAAATACATAAATAGTGTGATCAATCGTGTAAACTAATTTTTGATATTGCATTATTTTAAGTCATAATGGACGATAATTGTAAATCTTTATAGTTTTTAGAAATATCCAAAAAATATATTATATCACCCAAGAGTAGATATGTATATGAAAGAATATATCAGCTTGTAGATTGACTATTTTCGTTACCTTTACATTTCGAAGACTAAAAGTTTATTTTTAGAGGAAGTGTTTTCTCACATTCTGCAGACACGAATGCGATGTTAGAAAAGTACGTACCGTATCTTAGGCCTGAATACAAACTATCGTATTACTATCATATCGATAGAAAATGACACCCATAAAAAGAACTCGTATTGAAAAACTGTCGTTATGCAAAAATATAAAGCTTTATTCTCTTGCATACAAATGATTGTAACCTTAATATAAACAATGTTAAAGCTTATTTTCGTGTGTTTTGTTTATAAAACTTTTTATTTGAATGGCTAACAGTTTAAATAAGCACTCATCTGTATATTAATACAAAAATTTCCTAGTTTTATTTATTCGATTGTAATAATACTCGTAAAATGATTTAATGTAACGTAAAATATGATAAAATAATGTGATGTAATTATAAAAGAAGATAAACTGACTTAGTACGAATCATGTTCCATGGTTTGGAAAGAAGTTCCGAGTTCGCAGACCTTATGAACGTGAATAAGTTACAAGTAGGCGCTTTATGAAGCTTTTAAAGATAATGGAAGCCATAAATATTTCCTGTGACAGGTCCTTTTAACCCTTCAACTTTTTATTTGAGTCGGTGCTATTACAAAATAGAATAACAGTTGCTAGCACCTTTAAATATCTTCATAATATAACATTTAATTTTATATCTAATATTTTAACTATTATTCATTAGTAATTTATTTTTTATTTTTCTTGCAGAATTCAGATATATGTCTAGTGTATCAGTAGCAAATTTATTTTAAATTGGTAAAATGGATAAAAAATCGAAAAAATAAAAATATACAGAAGGGGCAGTTTTACGTGAGCTATTTCAAAATAAAAAAAATTCTTCTACCCAATGTAGGCAAGTTTGTCAACATTTGTGATTACTAAAAATAAATTTTAAAGACAATAAATAGTAAATATCATTCTAAAAATAATATAAGTGTGAGTTTTTATATTTGATCATTTAGATCGTTTATCAAAAAGTATATAGTTATGACACGAAGCAAATTATCAATGCCTATGAAAATCTAAATGTCTCATAAAAAAATAATTGCAAGAACCTTTCACTCAGACGCGTATAGTAGAGTACATTGAAGCATGACTTTTAAATAAATAAATAAATATTATAATAATTGTGGCGTATGGATGCAAAACGTTTTGTATGAAAATGTTTTGCATCTATTGTGAATATTGTGCACAATTGTGAATATTGCGAGGTATATCTGTTTTTTAGATTATTTTTCAAAATATATGTTTACGTAAATGTCGTACTTCAAGCCCATGCTTTTATAATAATAATTTATTGTTTACTTATGTAAATTTTTTGGTACATGGTATGGTTCCAAAGCTGGTCCCAATACGTTTGACTTGTTTATAAATATTACTACGCTTGTAAATTTTAAAACAATTATGAAAAGGTCAAACTAAATACTAAATAAGTCACGATTTTTTACAAAAAGTCGTTTTTACTTCAACAAACTCGATTTGGAATGAAATTTATAAAAATTGTAAACAACAACGTCTATTGTAAAAAAATACATTTCTTACTAAGGGATTTAATTGTGCCAGAATAAATACCTTAACTGCATTATAAATGTGTCATAAATATGCGAGAGGGTGGATATATTTTCGCTGTGACCTAACTCCTTCGCCTAAAAAAGGGGCATAGTTCATCTCTGTACAATTTTATAGTCTAAGGTTATATGTAATTTTATTGGATATCTCAAATGTTTACTAAAAATAAATATCATTTTATATTTAAAAACAATGGGTAATTTTTACAAATGCACTTTACGGTTCTACTGCTGAAAAATATGTACATGAAATGGAAAACTGTAGGCAGATGATATTATTCTTATGTTCCTCAAACTATCCCTATTTTGTCAAAAAATGTAGGTACTAACGAAATGAATAAATTTATAAATTTCTTAATTAATAAACTCCTTTACTTTTTACTATGGATAAATTAATAAATAATAAATACTCATTTAATAGCATGTATAATATAATAGTATATGTAGGTATATGGTAGTATTTAGGTACCTGGGTAGGTAGATTTAATTGAAATAACAATTTACCAAAGACCGATATCCGAATTAATTTCAATTAATAGCGCAAGGTGGCGTTTGGGTGCGTCCCGCCTAATCTACGGCCATTATAAACAACGCCAACTTAAATGGGTCGTTTAATCTCAGCATATTCAAACCAAGCAACACAACTGTCCCGTTGCAACCCAAGGACATCTATCAAATAGGGGAGGATTGTGTTAGACATATTCATATGGACCGGGAGAAGAGGAATTGCCAGGATAAGGCGTCATCTTATTCCGTAGGTACAAGGTACGTTATCTACAAATATTTTCGAATTCAAAATAGTAAACCTAATTACACAGCAAAATTTCTATTTATATTTGACTTCTTTAACAACAGAAATATAACGTTGTGGCAAAAAAATATGTATTAATAAAAAGAAAACACTGCTTATTGAATTATCATGATATTTTGGGGCCAATGGTCAACCATAAATAAATACATTAATGAAAACATTCCTATAAAAATGATCTTTATATCAATATAGAACATGATAGTGACGTATTTTATTTGTCATGGTTTCAATTCAATCTTGCTGAAATTTGACCTCAAAAGTTGTGGCCTACATGGAAAAAGGGTATTTATTCATCTGGTAGTAACAATTATGACAGATGCTGACAGTTCGATTACGTCATTAGAATTGCGTAACAACGTGAATAAAAAAATAAAAAAGGAAAATTAATTGGCAAGTAAATATTAGAAAATACAAAAAAAAACTGAAATTCTGATTATTTATTTTATCATTTTTTTCTCATTTTATAAAATTCCGTTCCTATAAAATGAGAGTTTTTTCTCTCATTTTATAGGAATGTCCTTTTTGCAAACAGTTACCTTTTTCACATTAGTTCTTACTTTCAGTTCAGCTCCCATATATTTTGTGTTTTTGTTATTATGCCTAAACTTTGAATTAAAATTTTTAGTATCCGTTGTATACTGATGAAGGGGTCGTTGGCCCCGAAACATGTTGGTAATTCAATAAATAGAGGTTCAATTTATATGTGTTTATTAATATATAAAAAATTATATTAGAATAATAATATATAAAAAAAAATGAACGGTAGGTACACTCCAGCGCCATGAGATATGTGCACGGCTTATTCCGTACAACAATTCTTAGTCAACGCGACAATTTTAAGCTTACAACGTTATTTCCATTAGCAGTTATGGTACTTTCAAATTTCCATTTAACTGTAGTAAAGCTTATATGTTATAAAACTATTTACAAGATTCTAAAATGATTTTCGTGTAATTTTCAAAAAGAAACGTGTTTATTAACCGGGATGCTAAGAATTTATTTAATTCACATCATAAAAATTTTAATGTGGTATTAGGTAATTAAAATAACGAATGTAATTTATTCTCTGTTTTTTGAGAAGGGTAAAACAGTATGGCGAACGTTTATTGGTTTTGATTAAACACGAATTGGAGTTAGCGGCTATCAGCCCTGAACACATTCTGACGACAGTAATATTATTACTGTTCCACTATCGAAAATGCCAAATGATTGTGCGTCGATATATTATTAATTAAATTATTTAGAACCTAAATCTTTATCACATAAAGACAGCTATGAGAGTTTATTAAAAAATTTAAACTTATTACCTCCCAAGAACTAAATTAATAGAATAATAATAAATTATTACTGCCGTCGAAACAACTAAATTCAATACGTGTAATTCAAGGAAAATGTTTTAAGCTGGTCTTAAAATTTCCCGCTGTTGAAAAGACTTAAAAGTAGCTTTTCCAATTATCATAAATACACAGTCCCCTGATTGAAACCAAAGAATAAAAAAAAATCGATTTAAAATCATATAAGTAAAATTATAAACAAACTAATACTCAAATTTCAAAAATAAAATTAATATTTATACAAAGAAATGCATAATGATATTTAAACAGTTCTCTATATGTATATAATCGTATCTCGCTCGGAAAATTTAAGCGAACAACATAAATTCATTGGTTTCATCAACTCATATATGTTTAAATATTTGTAAACGAGATATTAGAAGTTATAATACAGAATTGAGAGTCATAAATGTCATTACTTCCTAACTGTTGTACTAATACATATTTATTTTTATTAATAAATCATTAATAAAATCAAATTATGAACGGAATCATCGATGGAGTAATAACTCCAAATATGAGTTTAACCATTTTTTTTACAAAATCTAAACAAATCTATTCAAAAGCTATATAAAATAAAATCATGTTGGGTGTGCAATACCTGATAAACCGTATACAAACTACACTATAAATATTACAAACAAGATTATACTTATTATATTAGAAACGGAAGAAGGGAAGAATAAATATAGAAAGGGAAAATAAAAATACGAAATATAAAATACTACAGTACTTAAAATAAAACTAAGAAGGTGTACTTAAATATAGCTTGCTTTGAAAAAAATAAATTATAAAATAATATGCAAGTTGAATACGAATATACACATAATTAAAATTAGAATATAGATCATTGATCGAATATTTAGATAAACCATTTTTCTTGTCATTTTAAGGAATTGTATATTTACAAAATATTTGTCCAGATGTTCGGTTGTCCCTTAAAATTTTCTACTGTCTTGTTCCGAAAGCTATCTTCTGAATGTAACGTCCATATTTTTATTGAAATAGCAATTGTACCTAGTGTTAAGAAGAAATATCAAATTCCATTTATTTTAATAGCTGCAATCAATCGCCGCACAACTCTCCCCCTGATGTCAATTGGAAAACACAATGTGGGAATGGTCCAAGATATCCCTTAGGGGACATCAGTAGGGCCAGTACTAACGCCCACTCGCAGCTCTACCTCCTCGCCCTTCTTCTAACCTGGTACCCTCAATGTACAGTTAGGGGTGCCAGGAGTATTCGTCACCTTGATTATGATGTCCTCCAAAATGTATATATATATTCATCAGGTAATAAGTATATGTATAGACAATCAAGTAATAATAAGTAAGTAATAGGTACATATATATAATAATAAGTAAGTAATAATTAAAATAAAAAGTAGGTATTAAAAATTAATAAGTAAGAAATAATAATAAGTACATAAAAGGTACATATATAATAAAAATAAAAATTTAATCATTTATGAAGGTATTTTTTCACGTTTTTTTTAAATGATTCATAATTTTCCTCAGTCCTCATTTCAACAAGCAATTCATTGAACCATTTCACACCTTTTTTTTTAAAAATTGTTTATTTATTTAAATATTTCTACAAGCGATTAACATAGCAAATTCTTAATATTTATAGTATTCGAAATATTCATAATAGGGGTAATTATTTCGTTTTGTCGTATAAAACTAAAGCAATGCAATCAGGTGAGGAGGATCCATCTGTGCATTATAACGTATTCATGAATATGTACACAATTCAAATATACGTAATGAAATAACCCAATTATAAAAATTCATCCGTCTGTTTGTCTGTCTGTCCGTAACTTCGTGTAACGTCCGTGATTCCGATCAAATTCACGGCTGAAAAAAACAAAATTAAACGGCCGTAGATGGGGCTTGAACCTCGAGCCAGCAAACCCGAAACGGCACCAACTTAACGATGTTGCTACCGCCGAGCCTGCTGGACCCGTCAAGAATACAGTACACATAGGACTGTACCTTTAAAAAAGAATATAGGGCGCACAATATATTTTCTAAAATATTTTTTCTTTACACTGGCTTCATAAACATTTTTTCTGAGACCAGTGACATCTCGGATCGGGTTCGGTTTCCGGTACCGGAGTACATTTTTCTTATTTTATTTTTAATTTTATTTTGGTGTCTATTTTAATTGTAATATTAATTATTTAATAATGTTGTCGCTTGAGTGATATTGTCATCAAAGAAGAGTATCGCGTTTAGTTTTACGCACAATCACCAGGGTTTAAAATAATACATTTAATTGCAGGCAGGGGAAATATTAAAAAAATGTTCAAACATTTTGATAAAAATCGTTATTACTGCTTGATGGGTTATTACTACTTAAAAAGTAAATACTTATTCTTTAGGAACCGGCACGTAAAAGTACCATCATTTTTGACGGGTTATAGCAAGTACCTACTCATAATATACGTCAGCACAGCGTTATTTCTAAATTAGTTTTTAAATTTTGTTTATTCTCTCCGACCCAACCGCAAACATATTTTTGTCATTTGTTCAAATAATATTTCAATTAATTTTAATTACTTCTTCAGATTTCGTAACCCTACTTAAAGAGATTGGGGTGGCCGGGTGGCAGAGAGACGAGGAGGTGGGAGGAAATTCGGTTCTAGGGATATCACCCCAGCAGACAGAACAATAATCTTCGATAAAACCCGCACATTTGCATAAACACTAGCTCGTTTTGTTTCTAAGGGAAGGAGTGCCCGCATCCTTCGCCTTAGATTTACTGTTTGCAATATTAAATCGCGCTATATACGGCTCGGCGACCTGATGTACTTCAAATTGTAGATCCTGCAGCACTGAATGTATGCTCTTAATCCAGGCTGAGGTCCACGAGCTTTCTTGGCTTTCTGATTATTAAGAGCAATATCCTAAGTGCATTAATACCTAACAGAAGGAGAGCAAAATGCTGTCATCATTCCAACATAGATATAAATCGTATATTTCTTGTTACCTTCATTATTTATCTAAAAATAATAATTTCGTTGTCTGTACGCAACTTGCTGGAATGACAACTTTAGATAATTAGAGGGTGAACGGCTAGTTTGAATATATAATTATTTTTAAGTTTTTTTCACACATCAGCTTTGCAGTGGGATCCGAAACGTAGTCGAAAGATCGTATACACACGGCATAATATCTCAGGATATTTATAACCATTTGAATTTCCCTGATAATTTGTTTAACCAACCTTTATAAAAGCAAAGTCCGTTATCAATTTGAATTAATTAATTAATAAAAAACGACAATGACATTCTTTGTATAAAATAATTCAAATATATTTAGCCAAAAAAAAAATACATTTCACTCAGAGCATCATGCCGATTCACTTAGAAGCCGATAAAAACGACTAGGCTGTATTATTTCTATATAATTCTATTTTTTATATTACAGACATCTTTCTGAATTTTTTTATATTAGAAATTTTTTTTTTTTTTTAAATTTCATACATACTGTATATTTCAACACATTACGGGTTTAGAAACAAAACAACCACTATGCAATTGACGAAAATTGAGGGTGACGTAATTTTAAATTAGGATGTGACAAATAGTGGCCGTTATCAAGTTTTACACATTATTTTTGTTGGTTTTAAAATGGTTTATTAAATTATTGTATTATAAAAAATTTTCTTTTTTTATTATAATAAAAAAATGGTTATAAATTAATATATTTATTTAGTAAAGTTACTATCGTTTATTATTTTTTTATTAAAATATAATTTTTTTCTTGTATATTTCGTATTTTTCTATATATGTGCTCTCTATATAGGTTTAGGTTATTCAGATAAATTCATTAAATTGCGCAAATTTTGTTATATTTTAATTATTTATTTTATCTGAAGCATTGTCATATCTGTAATCTATTATTATATAGGTATTATTATATTTCTCTGTTAAAAAACATATTAAATGCAGTCACCGTGGATGTCTAATCTAGAATCTACTAAATTCATGATTTTATGTAGCCATCCCTTCCAAAATCATGTTTCCTATAAATTTATAGGCTGTATTTCCAATAAAATCTCGAATTCAGTACATTCTAAATTAGTAATCCTCTTTATGACTTTATTGAATTTTTTTTGGATATTGCTGCCTTTGCTTTTATACCCCTCATGTGTAGATTATGTCGTCTTATATTACAAGTCCAATTTCCATTTACATGTTTATCTTTTATACGACACATGTACTAGATTTCATATATTAATATCATATTGGGATTAGGGTACCCGATTATCATACATATTAAAAATCAACAATAATCTCAATTATAATAATTTCGTTGTCTGTCCATCCGTCAGTCCGTATAACTTCGTGTAACGTCCGTAACTTTTTTATAGTTGTTATTTTTTTGAGAAATTCTTTTTTCTGAAAAAACTTTTTCTCTCGAAATAATATAAATTTATATTTTTCAAATAAATTTTATTTAGATTTTTTTCATGAAATTGTTTTTTTAATAAAATAAATATATACTTCTTCCTTCGGAACCGACATGTCAAAGTACCATCATTTTTGACGGGTTACTATAACGGTTTTTGACGGGTATACTCGTAATATAAAAGTAAAGCTTTTATGCATATATAATACGTGAATGTGGGGGTACATGAATGTGACATGGAATGTTTTCGTGCATATTTTGTATATGTATACACGCACACGTATAAATGCGTTTATTAATTCTCATTTTAGTTCTTACCATAAATTACAACTGTTGCACTGCTCAGTTGAGTAGCAATCCCAACAAAAAAATCTAAAATATTGTTTTAAATATTAAATATTAATCGATTCCTATAAATAAATAAATAAAACTGTGATTATTTTAAAGGAATGATCCAGTCTTACCCAAAACTGGGCATCTTCACTCCAGAATATAGCCAAATATTTGACTCTCCGTCCCGCCGCCGCCGTGTCCACGGGAACAAGAGCTGATGAAGCTTTGATGAAAGAGTGGATGTATGTAGATTGAGTGAGAATGTCTGATGAATTCGCGAAGCCCATAGTTTCCATTAAAATTACTGAGTGGCCGAGCAAACTGTTTGCAAAGTGAAGCTTCCACTTTTCTATTCTGTGGAAATTTCAGTTCGCTTATCCCAAGTCAACACGGTGTTCTCGAACATTTCGAACAAAAAGAAAATCTAAATATTATTGTACAGTCTATGTAGGTACCTTCAACGAAATTGAAAATATTATTTTTACCTACTGAAATTTTTGAATATATTTTTTATTTTTCTCTTAGAATATAAATATTCTATATTTATGATTTTACAATTATATACGAGTATGTGTGTACAATACAGAGTATAAAATTGTACAGACTTGAATTAAACCCCTTCTTGTGGCGATTAGGCGAAGTGAATGGTACACAGCGGAAGTATGTCCCTGCTCGTATATATTTAAGACATTTATAATGCAGTAAAAGTATTTATGCATGCATAATTAAATCCTATAGTAAACAAAACGTATTTTTTATAATAAACTTTGTTTTTTTTTAAATTACGTTTCAAACCGAGTATCTTCAAGTAAAAAAACGTCATTTTGTAATAAAGCGCGAATTATTTACATTAAATTTTTTGAGAGTATTTAATTTGACATTTTCATAAGTATTTCAAGATTCACAAGTTCACATTAATTTCTTTAAACAAGTCAAACGTAGTGAAACCAGCGATCGAATCACAAATTGTACTAAAGTTGTACGTTAGTCATGTACGTTAGTCATGTCTGCATATTTATGTGGTCTGTGGTGTACAATTCAATAAAAAAGGTTTGAAATTTTATACACAATGGAAGATCATCACCGCACTATCATAGTTTTAATTTTATTTAACTTATCTGATCCAGGGCATTGTAGAATCAGCTGCATCCATGAATTACTTACTAGTCTTGCATAATGAACAAGATATCTTGAAGACCATCCGATTACGCTGGGCCGGACATATTCGAAGAATGTCTCCTCCGTGGTACTCACACATGGCACTGTACCAATAACCCCAAAAGACGTGACCACAGGGAAGACCTCGAAGAAGACGGAGTGATAATGTTGAAAGCGACATAAGGAAACTAGGTGTAAACGGCTGGAGAACTTACTGCTTGAGAAGGCTGAGATTCTAAGGGTGGTAATGAGTTATTTGATCATTGAGTTTTATACTTTCAAGAATCTTATCGTCTGGTCAAGAAGACAGCTCCATCAGTCTCTGTACCGGGCTGTTTTCAGCCAAATATTGTATTTTCGGGTCATCTCATTCTTCCTCTTCTTTCAGGTTTATTATAAAGAAATCATTTCGTGGCTTGCGTAAAATTTACGCTGTATATGAATACTCATCAATATGTGTCTCCTAAGACGCGATAGTTTATATCAGGCAAATTAATGGGCAAAAAACATCTGGTACTTTTAATCTTCTTCTGTAGATACGTGTATCTTAAGACTTGCCTCCATTTCAGTCTCACAAATCGCTTGATGTTGCTATCTTACCAATATCATGAGGCAAGTTTAAATATGTAAAAACTATAAACCAAAAATATGTTTCCATAATCTATTTTAAAATATTGTCACGCATTTGCCACTATAGGGTTCGAACACTTGGTAGATAATAAACTGTATTTGAAAACAGTTAACACAAGGCTTTTGTATATCAAAACTCACTAGAATGTTCGCTCTTAAAATTATCGCTCCGTAATATTATCCGTCACTCGTTGATCGCAGTTTTAACTTGAACTTGCCTGGAACGTGGTGTCTAGCTATTTATATATACGCTACTCCACGCTCCGCGCCCACACCAATGTCCAGAAACTTCGTGCCGCTTCTACACTTTTCTAGATTGTTTGAGAACGCTACAGGACCTTCCAGAAGCCCCTGGATGTTCTTCTTCTTCTTTTTTATTGAAACAATATTTAAGTTGACTTGTAAGTGTATTAAAAACAGAAGTAAATTATTGTTCGATGTGGGGATAGTAAATTCCAATTTAAAATTCGGTTTTAGTAATTTTAAGATTTGAAAGTCAGTCAAATTTGAAAAATGAAAAATTCATATCCGTGTGTGGCTTTTCTTAATTCTCTATTAATGCCAGCACACACTGTTATTAATAAATGCAGTCGAAAATATATTTTAGAAATTATATAGGTTTATTTCCGTTCCATAACTTCATACCTGTCTTGAATTTGTGTAGTTATATCAATTTTATTTATTAAAATTATATATGATGTAGTGTAAGTAGCTTTAGAATTGATTATTCTTACTAAAATTCATCTTGTAACTACTTTAATCCGATGTATCATATTATTAACCGTGGTATGAATACGTCGATTTTCTTATATAAATAAATTAGGGTAGTCATGAATACTGCATCATGGTAAATCATTGATTTTTTAAATAATTTATTTATATTTGTGTGTAGTGAAAACCTTCACATCACCAGTTTAAGTCCAACTTCTAATACCCTCATAAAAGAATCAATAGAAAACAATTTTATTGATTTTCGAGAAATATAAAAGTTCGTTTCATCAATCAGAATATTTGCGCAGCATTCTGATGGAAAGCGGTTATTTACATTTTTATCAGAGTGAGTAACGCATCTGCGGAGACCTACAGCAAACAAAACAAGTTTCAAATTGAACGCCATGACAGGAAAGTGTAACGATCATGTTTGTCTTTTCTGTTTGTCCCCTTTAGCAGCGTTTGTGTTGCCAACAAAAAAGTCGCGTAAAACTTTGGTATGAAATATAAATGCGCACACGTTTACGAGTACTTTTTTAAATTCCTCAAGGTTTAAAAGTTGCAATACTACGAGAAATTAGGTACTTACATTATTAAAATATTTTTTTTTAAATACTTTTAATAAAAATACTACAAGTAGGCACATGTGCGTTGAAAAATAAGGAAATGTTTAAGTGAAATAAAAGAGTATAATTATAAGCTTCAAATAATATTGCGCTGGAGATGCAATCGTTGAAAATGATGTGTTGAAAAAGTTTGAGAGACTAACTTAGAAATGCCTCAGTAACAATACAATGTGTATATAAGAGAAATGCAAGTAAATGGCAAATAAAATATATACAGCTGAATGAAGAGGAGCAAAGAAAATTGGAATCTGAGAGTTGTATGGACGGTGCATGTTAGTACCTAATTACTGATAGAGGATATAGTGAAAAATAGGTAATAGTTGTATGAAATGAACAATGGATGTGGTGGAGGCGACAGATGTCTCTGGAATGTATGGCGCTCTATCCTCTTTACTTACCTCTTAATGGACGTAACATTTACATCCCAGAAATAATTACCGTAGAAGAAAATTCAGAAATTTATACATATATTGGTCCTAGAAAAAAAAAATTTTTTCTTCGTCGCTTTTTTATTACATCTCACATTTACCAAAAAATAAATTCATTCATATTCTCGCATAGTTGTATAAGAAAATAATGATACGCATTTTATTTATTTTCGAATAGTCGATTCGAACAAAAAGAAACCCAATCGTTTCTGTTTTTTTTTAATCATCAACATAAAGCACTCGTGACGTCATCACTCGGACACATGAAGTTGACGTCATCACTTGGACACACGAAGAACACACATGATAATATCCGTGCGTCGACTTAAACATTGTACTTGAAATACAAAATATTTCCAAAGAAGAAGAAAGTAGTTGCGGGAAACAATACCCCAAGTGACTATTCATTTCATTCATTAAGGGAGGCACTTCGTTTCTAAACACCCGAAAATATCGTAATACAAATTCCAACAGAAAACTTTGACGCTGCAAATCACGTTTTTTATGCTTCTGTTTTTGACAATCAACGCAAAGTACGCGAAATGCGAGACAACACACCATTACGACAAGTTTTGAAAGTTTTCTGGAGGTACCTGCTCTGTCCCGTGTCCTACCTACAGTCGGCATCCTACCTACAGAATTGTTTTGCATGTCGATGCGGCAACACCGCAGTTGTAGAAAATTGACGTATGAGTTTCCCGCTTTTACTTCAGTTTGGAGATAATTCTGTCTTGTTTATGGCCTTGTTTTCGGTAATCAGTGCGACAGTTTTTGTGAGATAGACGTGGAAGTTATTGTTTGACTTTTTTGATGCAAGGGGGGGCGTGATTTAGACACACAGGAGAATTTTACATTAGATAAGGACAAAAGTTTAGATATAAAAAGTGTTTACTTTTTCCTTGCAATACAAAAACAACAGTATTATTTCCTTTTTACTCACAAACGTAACATAACGCTGTTTCTCCGCAGAGGTAAGCAGATAGAATAGAATGTCACGCTCTTCAATTCTGTGTCCTGATACACCACATTTGCCTCGTTCATTTTAATGCATCTTAGAAGCATACTCTTGGTTGTTGAAACATTTAGAGGATCTGTATGTGGAAGCTGTATAGGTAGTATAGAAAGTTAAATGTGTATGAAGGAATCCCTTACATCCAGCATTTTTGAGTGTTCGATGTATATAAAAGTGGTTGGTGTATGTAACGTAGGAATCAAAGTACTTACACAGGTGAATTGAATTCTTTCGCTTTTGGTTAATATTATTTTAAGTTACGATAAAAAAGAAACATCCAGAAACTTCCAAAAAATTATGGAACAAACTCGAATAATCTAGAAAAATATGGAAGCGACCTGAAGAGATTTGTGCTTTTTTGTTTAGGCACTGGTGTGGACGCGGGATGCGTGGCGACAAAAGTATAAATAGCTCATCAATGCGCGCCAGGCGAGTTCAAGTTCAACATGTGATCAGCGAGCTACATAATACGGAGCGATTTTTCAAGGGCGAGCATTCTAGTGTGTCTTGGTATAGAAATGTGTTGTGATTACTATTTGCAAAAACCGAAATATTTTACTTCGGTAAATGATAACCTTTCCTTTGATTTTGATTTCCTTTTGATTTGAATGGTGTATCTTATAGAAATGGTCGGTGAATGGTTTTCTTTTTGCGGTCGTGCCGCCTCGCACTGTTTTTTTACGACCGATGCGGGCATCACGGTCTTGCATTGTAGTTGAAAAAATGTTAACCTAGAGACGAATAAGAAGAGTCGATATGGGAGCTTTTAGTTATATAATGGTATTGGATAAGCGGTGGGTACCATTCACAGGGCCATCTTCTAATATTTGATTTATCTGATCACACCAAGTCATTCGCGGACGCTTTCTGTTTCTATTGCCTTTAACACTCGCCTCACATTTTTTCTTTACCTCCCACTCCTCGATACGTTCCACAATGACCAAACCGTCTTAGCTACCCTTTATTTTTTCTAATTGACAACGCCCCATATAGCATTATTTTGGCTACAAATTTTTTATTCTTCACTTTTTCGAACATTCAATTTTCACGTGTATATTTAATATTTTTTCATGAACGAATATATATAATATTTTTAATGAAATTACAATCAGCTCCTTTTTTATGTACGATCTTCTTCTTCTTCTTCATCAGCCTTCGTCTTTCCACTGCTGGATATAGGCCTCTTCCTTCTTTTTCCATGTAAGATACCCGGTATTTATTTTTGATGCCCATTACCATTGATTAATTTTTTATGCTAATTTTTCATTTTGACAAATTTAGTATTTTTGATTATTATTTTATGCTTATTTTTCGATTATCGCCATATACAAAATAATTAATAATTGCACTAATATCTCTCTGGGTATCCACAGTTTAAAATTATACGTGCAGTAAACTTCAAAACAAAATTTTCGCTAACCAGTTTAGTAATCACCGTCGGAGGAAGTTAGACACAAACAACGTAATAATTCAACCCTTCCGAATGCAATTAAGTTAATTAATAAATTACAACGAAACTTGGAAGCCAGTCTTTAATCAAAGTGAATAAGTTTTAAGAACAAACATGATTATTGCATTTCAAATATGTGCATGCTTTAACTAACAATAACTTTGAGTAATTTTGAGTTTTTCTTACTGTGAGTAGGTAAATTAAAAAAGGTAAAAAGAGTTACAAAATCCACTGTGGACGAATTTTGGAAAAAATTAGTTTAGAAAGTCGTACGGTGGAGTTTCTAAAATTCTATCGAATAAGTCTACATTGAGTCAAAAATCCCGCTTAATTGCGTCGGATCATAAAAACAAACATTTTTCTGTGTTACAAAACTCGCTCCAAATCGCGAGTGAACTGAGAAATATATATAGAAGCTATAGAAGAAATGAAGCGCGCGGTTAAGAAACTTTCAAAGTTCTCTCCATTCTAATTTTATTTTTACGCTTCAACAAGCCAGGAGGCCCAATTACAGAAGCGAAATACATCAGAAAACACCCAGGCTTGAGTAAATCACATAGATTAAAATAGTGACCTCACCGGGAATCGAGCGGAGCCCTCTGTGTGGGAAACCAGTGTCATACCCACTACGCTAAGGAGTAAAAGCCTCTAGAGCAGGTTTTGTAACTCTATCAGACGATTGTATCAACTTGGTTTGTAGTAATTTTTCGTTTAAACAT
The DNA here is from genome assembly GCA_016648135.1 of Agrypnia vestita. Lineage (NCBI taxonomy): Eukaryota > Metazoa > Arthropoda > Insecta > Trichoptera > Phryganeidae > Agrypnia > Agrypnia vestita. The sequence continues at coordinate 24,255 of JADDOH010000864.1, forward strand.
TCAATTATTGCATTTTCCACCAATTACAAAAACCATAGATTTTTTACGAAAGATATCTATAACCAAAGTCAATACAACCGGCCCTATGTCTCATATACAGAAAATCTATCTATTGAAAAAATATTTTGCTACCACCAAATACTCGTATGTATTAGGTCCTTACATATGAAATTGACGTTTAGTATGGGAGGAACATAAAGCCGATTTTTTTTTTATTATAATATATTTATTTAATCAAAGTATGTACCATTGCTATCTATGCACTTTTGCCATCTCATAGGTAGTTCATCGATCCCTTTACTAAAAAAACCATTCGGACGGGAATCAATAAAATCTTTGAAGGCGGTTTGGACTGCCCCATCGGAGTTGAATTTTTTCCTTTGCAAGAAGTTATCCAAATTTCGAAAAAAATGGTAATCTGTTGGGGCAAGGTCCGGAGAGTACGGTGGATGTCTTAGACATTCCAATTGAAGCTCCTCTAATTTGGTAGCCGTCTGTTGTGCAGTGTGTGGTCTAGCGTTATCATGAAGCAGCAGTGGCCTAGAGCGATTAACCAGCCTCGGTTGTTTAGCAGCTAGCTTTTCCATCATGGTTTGCAGTTGCTGACAATAGACATCTGCCGTAATCGTCTGGCCAGATTTAAGAAAGCTGTAGTGAACGACACCAGCACTAGTCCACCAAACGCTCACAAGTAACTTTTTTGGAGTCAATTTTCGCTTGGGGCATGGTTTGGCTGGTTCGGCAGGGTTCAGCCATTGCGATGAGCGCTTCCGATTATCGTACAGGATCCACTTTTCATCACAGGTAATGATTCGATTTAAAATCCCTTCATTATTGTGCCGGTTGAGTAATGCAACGCAGCAGTCAACGCGCGTTTGTTGATTGTTGTTTCACTCAATTTGTGAGGTACCCACCTTTCAAGCTTTTTCACCTTACCAATTTGCTTCAAGTGGGTTAAAACAGTTTTATCACTAACACCGCAGCCTGCAGCTAACTCGGATGTAGTTTGCGATGGATCCGCTTCCACAATAGCCTTCAATTCTTCATTATCAACTTTGGTCTCCGGCCGTCCACGGAGCTTGTTCTGCAGGCCGAAATTTCCAGAACGAAAACGTTGGAACCAAAAACGCACTATGTTTTCTTTTGCGGCACCGTCGCCATACACATCATTAATCCTTCGAGCCGTTTCTGCAGCACTGGTGCCACGGTGGAACTCGTACTCGTAAATAAGGCGATATTTCAAGTTTTTCATTTTGTAAACTGAGTGACGCAAAGAAAAAAACAATTGAGGAAAAAACAAATGAATTATAATTTTCAAAACACAAATACATGAGTAAATAGCTGTATAAATTTGGATTTGGAATTCCTAACCAAAGAGAAGATATTTGAGATCAAATTTGCCAGTACGGCAAAACGTCAATTTCATATGTAAGGACCTAATATATATTAATGTCTCGAACATATTTTACGTTACATAAATAATAGATTTATTTACCTTTATTCCATTTTATATCCTTTCCTAATTATTGTATTATATCGCATATTATTCAAACGTTTCTAGGATTCATTTCATCATATAAAGTTATTACGCATATGATAATAAAATAATAGATTACACTTAGTTTATCAATAATCTCAATATATTGTAATATTTTTTTCTTAATTGTAAATATATCATTTTCCCTCAAGAAATAGTTCTGGGTTACTATCCGTGTAAAAAAAAAGATTTTTTTGTATATTTTTCACATTGATACATTTAATTTGCTTTAAATATCGTAGAATTATGTTCCGAAATTACAACTTCACTTACATATACGTTTCCATTAAAATGTTAAAATAATAATTACAGTTAATTAAACTATATTAAAACAGTGAAAACGGCAACAGTTTTCAAATACCTATTCCATCCAATACGAAGAGAAGCAATTTATATCTTTACTACTTGAGATACAGAGGATTATCACATACATGTCGTTGGTACTAATTATAATTAAATGGAGTCATATTTTACTAAAAGATAATAATATATTTAATAAGGCTTTCGGTAAGCTTGACGGAGGTTCGTGAGATTACACAGCGGCAAGGGTTGCTGAGATACGTGGATAAGTGAAGAGATTAGTCAACTCTATAGTGATTAAGCGGACCATTAACGAGACTGGCGTCTTTTGTACTGCCCTTTTTCTATGCTTCATTAGTTAGTTCGTATTAAAGTTAAAGTTAATTACATTTCAGGGATATAAAATCCCACTGATGTGTTTCTGAGATAAATACAAAAAAATTGTCACTACTCAAAAAAATTTCTCTGAAATCTATAAAACCTACATCTTATTAGAAATAATTTTTTAAAAGCAATTGCCACCTCAGTTTTAATTTTATATATTATGTGTAAAAAATATTTATATTTTAAATGTAGATATTGCTGTGTTGGATCTCCACGATGTCTGGATGTTCTAAAAATACCTGTTTATTTTATGTGAAAGCGACATAGATGTCAAACACATTTCTATCATTACGCAAACCAGTTACCAGACGGCTTGTCGGCTTCTTGATTGCTCCCGGTTATCGCTGGTAGACTGCACTCGTTCAGCGATTATTCGTCCTAAGAACGATATGCCCATTGCCCAACACTAAATTATTTCAACTACTCTGCATGTGTACACAAGTTTTTATTTTAAATCATCTTCAGCCTTCTTCTCTCTGGATATAGGCCTCTTCCAGGCTCCACCAGCAATCAAAGTAATGCCGTCAGTCCGTCTCTTCGGTGGCCTTCCGAGACACATTTTACTTGTCAAGGGCCTCCACTTCAATATTCATGGCACCCAACTGGTGTCACTCTCTCTCTGTATGTCCTGCCCATTGCCACTTCAGTTTTGCAACACGCGGTCTATGATATTGACAACTTTGGTTCTCCCTCCAATTTCTCCGTTTCTTTTCTCGGAGACTTTTTTTATTTTTTTTTATTTTATTTATTAATTTTTTTTTTTTTTACATCTCAGACCCACAAAACATCACATTGATATTTGTCTGTAGGTGCATCAATACATATATATAAATAAATTGTATTTACCAGAAATACATTCATATTAATTAATTACAATAGATCTTATAAACTCAAATACAAATCTACAATACTATACAACAATACAAGAAAAAATACAAATATTACCAAAATCAAAATAAGTCTCTTTTATTTAATAACATATTCATTAATTCTGTATTTTGCCCTTTTTTATTAATATCCATTTTGACACGACATGGGATTTTATTAAATATTTTTGGTATGACATATTTTAATGTTCTTTGTCCATATTTATTTATGACCTTCGGTATTCGTAGTCCTTCTTTAACCGTAAATCTGGTACTATGTTTATGAATCAATCTATGCTTATATGTCCCATCTTCATGATATCGTGTAATTAGTTTGTACCACAAGATAGCATTAATTGGCATAGAGCCTTGTTTCTTGAAGAGTTCCTGTATATCTTTAGTAGCACTTTCTTTATTTATTAATTTTATAGCCGAATTTTGAATATTTTGAATTTTTCTAATATTAGTTTTGCAAGTTAGACCCCAGCTAGTTATTCCATACCTTATTACCGATTCCGCTAAAGATTGATATATAGTTTTCATAGTCTGTATCGGAACATAGTATTTAATCTTGTGCATACATCCCAATACAGTTCTCAACCTCTTACATACCTTATTTACCTGAATATCCCATTTGAAAAATGTATCTATGGTAATACCAAGATATACGTATTCATTAACTAATTCAATTTTTTCACAATTACACGATGCATTAATTCCGGAATGCAAGCAATCAAAATTATGGGAAATAATATTTATTTGATTAGTCACAGTTATATGAGGTGACCTTACATGCATGACTTTTGTTTTTTTTGCATTAATAATTAAACCCATATCATGAGACCATTTAAGTAAAGCATTATAATCTTCTTGCATACAATTTTCCACCCATCTTACATCCTTGTGGGAGATAACAAGAGCAGTATCATCAGCATACACAAAATGCTTAGCATACTTAAAGATTTTAGACATAGTAGATACATAAATAATATACAGTAGTGGACCAAGAATAGATCCCTGGGGCACCCCAGTATTCGTAAATTTTGGATTACTAAATGTATCTTTAATTTTTACTAAAATTTCTCTATTTGTTAAGTAATCCACTAAGACTTCAATTAAATTTCTACCTATGCCAATGCTTCTCAAGATTGTTATGAGTGTTTCCCGATTTATTGTATCGAATGCTTTAGAATTATCTATGAATAGTATAATGACATGATTTTTGTCATTTAATTCTGAATTTACATGATTTGAAAAATTTTCCATGAGAATTTCTGTACTTTTGTGTTTTTGAAATCCATACTGATTCGGATCTAATATGTTAAACTTTATTAGGTAATTATAGATTTTAGTATGCAAAAATTTTTCTAAGATTTTTTCAATAGCAGGCAGTATACATATGGGCCTGTAATTAGTATATTCATCATGCTTCCCCCCTTTATAGATTGGTCTTATAATTCCTATTTTTAACATTCCTGGGATTTCATGCTGTGTCAAGATAGTATTTATAAGATGAACAATCACGGGAACAAGCACGAGACTTACACCAAGCATCTTCCGTTCCATGAATCGCTGTGTGCATTTTATTTTATTGAGACTTTTTACTGGAAGGGTTGTTGTCTTCAGTCCATAAGTTATCATTGGCAGTGTTACTAATATTAAATACATGTCATAGTGGAGTATGAAAAATGAAATTTTGATTTTGCAAGGTTTTTATTATTTTATTTCAATTGTATTAAAGCCAATTAATTTTCAATAATCGATATAAGTTACTGTAATGATAATTCAACTTTTTGCAAAAAAAATTAAAAATACAAACTTTGATACTGCATATCTCCATAACTATTTATATAAGTTTCGACTCATTATCATGGCAGAAAACCACCTGTCAAGTTTTTGTTACTATCTACGAGACACCCTGTATAATTAGAATAAGGTGCGACCCACTACACTCCTTTAGGGTACGCCATATAAAGCAGTTTTATTTAGTGTTACATTAAATTGTAACTTTTTATTTCAAATTTGCAACAATATTTTCTAAACTTTCTAAATTGCATAATAAATACTTAATTGTTTGTACACAATTTTTAAAATAAATAAAATAATGTATTAGCATAGGACGAGGAGGGTATCGGTGGTTTTTTGCACAATGTGTAATAAAGGTATATTGTCAAGTGAAATTGTGAAACACCCCCAGGGACGAAAACCACCCCCACCCTCCTTTCCCTGCAGCGGGCTTAAGTACCCTGTAGTGTCCTAATACGTGATCAGAACTTAAATTTCACAAGATTTTTTCGCAGATCGTAATGCGATCAGAGGCGTAGTGTAATTTATCATTTAAATATTGTAAATTTTATACAAATATTTCGTTGAAGTATTCGAATGAAAAATGAATTTTGTTGTTTTGGAGTAACTAATAATTAGTTGAACAAAATATGTAAACGAAGTAATTTCAGCATAAGCAAACAATATTATCGTGAAGATAATTTTTTATTCTATCACGTAGGTATACATATCTTATACATACAATTGAAATACTGATAATCCTCTGAAGCAACAAACACTTTCGAACGCTGTCTGTAATTTTAAAGTCAAAACGATTATTTTAAGCTAGCTATCATTAGTCTTTCATAGTGCTATAAAATTTCCATTTTACTGTCAAAAATAAGACGTCATATTTTTTGTAGTATAATTGTCGATTTTTCTAAATATTTGTGATTTTTTAAAGAATACAGAGAAAAATTTTTTGAATGTGTTGAGATTTGCCGTGTTTAAATAATTTGTGATTGTTTAAAATAAATTATTTACAGTATTTTTCAGTGAAATATAAGGGAAAATGAATACAAATTCAAGTACATATAATATAATACAATAAAAAATAGGGGAAAAAATCCAAATTCAACATTTGGCGAAGCCGAGCAGTAAAGCTGGTTATATATAATATGAGTTTAAAATCAACAAGTAAAAAATGAATATTTTAATTTTCTTTATGGTAAATCTCTGTGTCCTTAACTAGGCTATATATTATGCAAGATTTAATTCAGGTTTCAATGTGTAGGAGATGGGATATTGAATACAGTTAAAAGTATATTAAATTATCCGAAGCTATCATCCTCAAACATATTAATTTCGTTGACTGTACGTAATTTCTTTCGTAATTTCGTTCGAATTCACGGCTAAAAAAAAACAAATTAAACGGCCGGAGATGGGGCTTTACGAACCGGCATATAAAAGAACCGTCATTTTTGACGGGTTACAACTAGTGCTATACATAAAATGACAAATCCAAAAAATGATATATATGTATATATAATACATTACATTATCTCTTAAAATATTTTTAGGCGCCACTGAATAAAAAGAGTCTTTCCTATTTAGAATGGCATCAAATTTGTCGGGATTCATTCTTGATTCCCTTTTACGGCGGTAGGAAAAACATTCACCGGAAGGGATTCATTTTGTGGGGATAAAGTGGGCGGGAAATATAAAATCATAGCCAAATGGCGGGAAAAGAAATTTTAAAGGCGCCAAAACCGTTTATGAGCCCCTTAAATTAAACCTTTTTTTAAATCTCCTAAAAAGTATAACAAGAAAAGTATAATAATATAATAATTTATTGGATGATTCTACCGTTTTATATAGCCCGCGTATTAATAAATATCATTTCGCATTTTTTGGCAACGAAATTGAATTTTTTTCAAATTTCACTAATAACGTTTTTATTTCCTACATTTAAATTTGCCTAGATGAAAACTTAACTGCAAGATACATGTTTCACTCTTCTCAAGCTATTAAATTTTGATAAGAAATATTACATTATAATATTCACTTACGAGTTTGGAGTAATCATTTTCGTGGAATAGATGCTTCAAGAATACTTCTTCAAATGTATCTAATAGGCTTTTGAGAATTGCTCGTAAGTTACATTTTCAGGTACGCTCTCTATATAAATGGGCGATAAAAAGGCTAAATTTGCATAGGCAGCGCAGAGAATACTTATCTCGAGCAGTTGAAAGTCAGCCCATCTTAAATGGTGCGTAGATTGAACCAAGATAACTTTTTTATGAACTTTTAACTCAACTCTGTTAAGTAGATAAATAAAATATTATGTAAATAAATATAAGTATTTATTCCTGATTTTCTATGCAGTATTGTCGTATAGACCGTGCTTGCTTGAAAAGCATCTAGCTGCAATTTTTATGTTTCCGTAGAAATAATATCACCTATTGTTAAATTGCGATGAGTACACTGAATGCACGTCACGTAAATTTTTTAATGTCAGTAATTTTTTAGCCACAATGCCACAAACCGTTTTCTCTTTATGTATAGTCTTATCACTAGACTACAATCACTCGTAATTGTTAACTAAAGTCTATTAATTTATTCCACTAAATCTCACTGTTCTCAAATATTAATTAAAGCAGCAATATATAAGACACATTTTTGTAATAGCTCTAGAGTTCCACAAAGATCATTATTATGTTGGTGGATATTTACTTTATTGCGTACTTAAAGATGATTTAAAATACATTTATTTCCGAGTTAAACATAAAGTAAACTTAGGATGCACTATTACTATGAAAAGTAGGATTAAATTTCTTAATACCCAACATGTCTATTATACAGGATATAGATTCATATCATTGAATTATTTGACATTAGGTACTTTGTGGTTAAACTCTCTCGAAACTATAGTAGTAATGAATAAATCTAATATTGGTACATAGTAAAAAGCTTAAATAGAAAATACACCTATTTTCTTTTAAATTTACTACAGCAAGATCACTTATATTATTATTGATATTATCGTAATGGAGTAGTATCGGGTCTATTGTCACTGGTTCGCGTTATCTTAATATTCGTGTCTTGACCTCTACGGTATAATATTGTTCACCTTGACAATTTCTCTTTGCGACGACATTTGACAGATATATTGATATTTCTTATAGAAACTTATACATACATAATTTTGTATTGAGATAGATACACTAACAATCTTGTTATTCTGAGAAAAGTGTTGAATATTCTTAGAAAAGAAAAAAAAGAAAGGAAGAACAGCTGTATTAAAATAAGCATGGATAAATGTTTGTAAACCATACTTTTTTTTTCAAATATTATATATTCATTAACTTGAAAGGTTTCTTTTTCACATAAATTAAATATAATATCAATTATCAAACTGATTGTTATTTTTCTTGCAAATGACGTAAATAGCAAGGTATTGCTGATAAATCTAGCTAAAATTTTACATGAATTCCACAATCAACAATATATTAGACAAGAACCGAAATTTTCATAACAAATGTGAGTAGGTACGTGAAATGAAGTGCGAACAAAAACATTGCTATTGTTATGATATATTACAATATGGAAGTCAACAAGGTTCGAAAGAAAATACGATGCGAATGCATATTTCATTCGGCAGTCATAATAATAATAAGAAACATCGAAAATATTTAAATTTGAAGGCGGGAGTCACATATCCGTGGATTTATAAGGCAACATTATGAATTTTAAGTTGCTTACACTGACTATTGCGGCGAAGAGAGGCGCATAAAAATAATATGGATGCTCCATTCGGTATTATTGTGCATTTATTTATGGGGTTGGATGACAAAGAGCTTGCGCTATTCGCAGCTTTTTTCAAAGTTATTCGTATACTTCTGCATCGTTTTTTTTATGTCTTAGTCGTTTACTCTTAGCAGAATGATGCGCTTGATGGTCTAGTGGCTAAGATGGTGTAGTCCAGCTGTCGGGAGTTCGAGGCTCATTCCAGGAGACCAGTAAGTTAGTCCTATATTCAATTTCAATATTTTAAAATTATAAGTATGTTTATGTAACGCTTATTCAGCGTTCGCGTCTCGATTTAAAAAATATTTGTGAATATATCAGTGCTTGAGCTTGAGAGGATTCCAATATCCCTATGAGCTGTTTCTGAGATAAATACAAAAAATCTGTCACTATTCAAGGAAATTTCTCTGGAATCTGTAAAACCTACATCATATTGGATATAAGTTTTTTTAAATAATTACTTTTATGCTTTTGCTATTTATATATTTAGATATTGCTGTCTTTGCTATGATGTTTCATTCTAAAATCAAAATCAACTTTTACTTTAGTATGAAGCGGCCATTTGTCACGTGACACATCCTTGGTTAATAGGTTGAAGTGGATATTGCTGCCGTTCCTTTTTACGCTACACACACACAGAAAAAAATATTTAATTGCCATCAGGACTCGATCACGATTCAAATTAAGCTTATTTAGAATAAGTATAGCAAAATAGATGGGAACTAAAATACGTAGCCAATTACAAGTATTCCCCTAGATTAACAGATACTATTACGAGTGGTAGTAATTATATAAAAAATGAATAATAATGCGGGATCATGAGTTACCATTACGCTATATCAACCATTAAAGTTAACGAAAAGTTTTAGATTTCATTTAGGTTAAGTGATTCATGTAATTTGTTTTAAAATATCATATACAGACTTGAATTGCAAGATCAGATTATAAATGTATTTTCATAACTAACTAACTAACTAACTTATCATCACGTCGTTTCCCCGTGGGGGTAGGCAGAGAGGATAGAGCGCCATACGCTTCTGTCCTGACATACAACTTTCGCTTCGTTTACATTCATACATCTTCGCATGCAAACTCGACGGTTTCATTAAAATATTAATTCATTATTTATCCCCTTATATCTAAGAATATAAGAAACATACATTTTTAGATTCATATTTGATAAAAACTTTTTCGAAGCTTCATATTATTAAGCAATTTATATCGATTCTGAAATTTCTTCCAACCATTATTCTGCCGCAATAATTTGATTCGAATTTATAGTTTCTCCGCCCCTTGCGTCACATATTCTACGATGCACTCTCCCTCCATTCCGTGTACCCATGATTTCGGCTAATATTGCTTGGACTCGTACGAATAGGTTCTGAATTATGGAAGGTGACAGGTGCAATGATATGGAACCTTTTTCCCGATTTGTATATATCCCCTTTTTGCAAGTCCGTACAATATTTTATGCGTCAATGCGCCGCTTCCCGTGGGGCAGTATTATGTACACTGAATTATGACGGTCAGTACGTTTCCCCCTTTCGTTCCTGCGATCCTTGCACTCAGATGTGTCAATATGCAAAACTTTTACTGACACAACCACCCCCTCCCCCTGTGTTTTTATGGTGACAGATAGGTAGATCGACCATGAGATTTTGTTATAATTATTTTTGATTGTCTTGATTATCTTACGTATTCCTATTAGTATAAAAAAATAAGACTTATACCTTAGTATATATTTTATAATAATGAATTATAAATTACCAAGACACAGCGTATTTATTTTAAATAAAGGCTATAAAAAAGCTAAAGAATTAGAAATCTCCTGATGCAATATTCTGATATGTGGGGTATAATATGGGGTATATGTTTTGTTGCTTTATGTTAATACACAACACGTTAATTCTGTGGAAACCTGTAAGATGGTCTCTATACTGTTCAATAATCATGTATAATCTCTTTATATGTTAGTTTCCCATAAAGAAATAAATAAGAGCAAAGGCATCAATGTCCAAAATATTATAAAAATATTTTGAATGCAGTCACCGAAGATTACTAATTTAAAATGTAATTCGAATTCAAAATTGTATGTATCTATCATCTATTCCTTCCAAAATCATGTAACCTATAAATTTATAGGCTATGTTTATTGAGGTGTGTTATATATTATATAAGAGATGTTAATAGTTTCCTCAACTAGAACAACAACAAATAACAATGGTACATTAATTAATTCATGAGTATTACAACGTTAAAAAATCTGTTGTTTCTTTGACCAATGTGTCAGACATGTACATTTTTAAATATTTTTTATTTATTGGTTTATTTTATAATATTTAGATGATAAACTATTTCTCATATTTGTATATATACACACATATATGCACAATCAAATCCAACCTTGCAGCCAAGGTAAGAGTATGTTTATGTATGGTGTTTGGCACACAGCAGAAGTATTATTTATCAATATATTACAGAGAAAACTTTAAAATTTACGTGTAACTTCAAAAATATACATTATTATTTTTAATTTCGCTTAAATATGACAACTTATTTTTATTACAAGGAACCTCAATTCATCTTAACACTATATACAAAAAATTCAAACGATTTTTTTTGAAATTACATCCAAAATATAAACTCAAAGAATTCTCTCCCCCCTTCCCCACTAAAATATATATTTGGAATGTACAGAAACGTTTAATTTTAAATTTGAGTGCCAGGAAATCACACCGTGGTGGAGATTATAGACGAGAAGGGGTAAGAAAGCGATATCTTTAGAAAGTTGGGATCTTATCACCACCTGCCGCCAGCCCGACTCATAATATTCAGCTTAGCGCCAGCGCACCGTACAAAATGTTTGCTCCTCTATATCCGTTAAATCTTGTAAAATCGCTTAAAAACAGCAACTCCTAACTAAAAGGGCAAATCTTATTCATATACTTTATAAGGATACAATAAAACTGATCTGCTCCTTTCGACGATTTTTCTTTGCTCTTCTTACTTCTTGACATTATCTGTTTTATTTTGATGCACTGTTCAGATACGGTAAAGAATCGGAAGCAGTTAGTGGTTCATAGCAAAAATGTTAGGTACGTTACTGTGTTACTAATGCCGCGTAGTATAATTAGATTTGTATTTCTACTTCATGGTTTATTTTAGTTTAAAATTTAAGGTGGTTGGCAGTATTTTGCGTTCATGGTTTAGGGCATTTGATAGACATCTTGGTGGAAAATGAGCATCAATAGGTACAGCAAACGCCTATTCATGGAACATCGGTTACACGTGTTAACTCTACGTGATACATACAAATCATCACCGCGCTAAAAGAGAATTTTTCTCGTTGGTAAATATCTTTTCAACAAAAAGAGAACACTCATTTTCTAAATAGAAGTGTGTTTGTGGATTTTTATTTGTGAATTTACTTCTATTTGGTTTTATTTCCTTTATGTTGCGCAGCTGCGCAGAACATGAAACTTGTCACGCACTATACAAAAATCACCACACTTTAGTGATGGTCAAACTGTTACTTTAACCGTTTATTTTCGATACTGTTATATGTGGATATAGGGATTTGTATCTGATTGTATCGATGATTGGTAACTAAGATGTCATCTAACGCCGATAGTTGCCCGTCAAATTGCGAAAAATTCGTTGCTAATAGTCATCGATGCAATCAGATACAAATATCAAAAAACGGTTAGTGTGTCACCGGTTAAAATACCATCACTGCCTCACATCATTATAACTAAATAAACATTTAAACATCCCCAAAAAAGTTTACCTACTTTGTATTTTGATCTAAGTATACAGAGAGTCTCGATGCTAGAAGTAAAAACTTCTGGAAAACCTTTTTCATTCAATTTTGAATAGAAAATAACCCCTACATTTGGGAGAAATGTTGATAGTTACGGAGATAAACGATCAAAGTTTGAATTTTTTACAATCCATCCATCCATCCTCAACGTTACAACCCTTGGTGGGCCCTAGCTGCCTCCAAGAAAGCACTCCATGCTGCTCTGTCGCTGGCTGCCATTTTCCAGTTTTGCTGCCCCAGGACCCGGCAGTCCACATAACGACACCATCTAACCATTGCAGTTTTGGTCTTCCGACACTTCTTCTACCCATAGGGTCATTAAACAACACCCTTTTTGGGGGCTCTAGATCATCCATACGGGGTAGATGTCCCAGCCAGCGCAATCTGTTAATGTTAATGAACTTGACTACGCTGACGTCCTGGTAAAGGTCATAGAGCTCGGTGTTGTATCTTTTTCGCCATGTTTGGCCGCCATTAATAGGTCCATAAATTCGGCGTAAGATTTTTCTTTCAAATGTGTCTAGTCTATTTTCGTCGTGCTTTTTACAATATTTGTGGATAATTTTAAGTAAAACATTAGGCATCATGAAATTAATATACATGGAATATTAAAAATTCATTCGGTTTGATATATTTGAAATGAAATGATTGAAACCTTCCAGAAATTTGAAAAATATTTTTTGTGAGGTTTTTTCATTTTATTTGACCTGTATTAAAGCGAATGAATCTTTAGCATAGTATGTACTGTATGTTAGTAATAGTCAAACGTTTGACAGAAAATAAGTCAGAAATATTTTTAAAAAATACCAACTTTGGTATCGCTTATCTCCGTTTCTTGGTATATGGTAAATACGTGGTAGCAATGTCGCTAGGGTACTGCCCTGGCATTTGCGCATCCGAGGTTCGCGCCTTACTTCCAGCCGTGTAATGTCGTTTTTTGGCATGAATTTTTGGCCGTGAATTTGAATGAAATTACGGACCTTACAGAAGGTTACGGACAGACAGACAATGAAATTATTATGTTTGATCCACTTTTTGGGTAGGTACATATTAATTAATACAATGGTGTGTTTATTGACAGATAGAAATTTCTTCCAATGAACCGCACAATTTAGTATAACAATTGAAATATATTTCTGGTACAGAATTGAGTAAATCGTTAGTATAGTGGTCATGACGCTCGCTAGTGATCTGGTGGTCGTTGGTTCGAGTCCCATTACAGGACACCAGCAAGCTAGTCCTGTTTTCATAGCACAGGCTTTTAGTTTAGTTTGAAAATAGATACTTTTTCGTTTAAAGAATATTTTCTAAATTGAATGAAGACTCCAAAGATTTTTCTACTGGCTACTGGCTACGAGACACTGTATAGTTTTGACGACGAAGAAAAAGAACGCTGTTTGCATTTTTCTTGTGACACGAGCTACAGTCGGTACCACTCCTAACCTATTTGAAATAGGCTGACATAAGACTAGTAATGTGGAAATTTTTTGCTGGATGGAAAATGGAAATTGTGGAAAACGTAAAATCTTAACCTGAGCAGACAAAGGAATCTCGCATCAAAAATTTATTTATAGTGTCACTATATTTTTTTGTCCATAATTTTATAAACACTATAATTTTAAAAATAAAACATTCAATGGTCGTAACATTTGTTATTTACTATGGTATTTGTTTTCTGGATCAAAATGGGAAGATTGATCGCCTTTCGATAAATAAATATTCCCCACAAGAAAAATAAATTGACCGGCGGTCATAAAAGCCAACGGGTGGAGGAAATGCAGATCGCAATTTAGATAATTGACCAACATATTTTCTTTGTAGCAAATTCGGAATCTTGGATATTTCTTTTTGTAAATGATATTTTATCCTAATATACAAATAGACTTAGGTATACCTAAGTTTTCATTTTAAAATATGGTAGATATTTTGAGATATCGGCTACAAATTAAAACAAATGACAATGAAAACTTTAAATAATAAACAATAAAAGTGTATAGTTTTATTTTTATCCCATGTCAATAATATTTAATAAAAAATTGATATATTGCCGCAAACAATTGCGGAATGAATTATATTTTTTCATGTTGAATTCAAATATTATTCAAAATTTCCAGATATTTCAATTGAAAGTTTATTAATAAAAAGCATCATAAAAACATAATAAAAACAAAATTTAAATTCTAACAGGTACAAAAGGCTATATACATAATCCCCAATAGGTATAATTTCGAATGTCCGTCCGTAACCGTAACTAGAATCCAATTGCTGATCTCATAATAAAAAAAATGAAGACATTATTCTGTTCTCAATATTGGTACGATTTTCAATAGTACCTGCACATAAAAGTTTACATTTTAGATTGACTACCCAATACACGTTTTGATTTTGACTAATTAATAATATATAACTAACAATCAATTACTTAATGTAAAGTCTAAATTTCCAAATAAAAATTATCTTAACATTGTGTCCTTATTTATCTTGGATTAAATTGTGATTGGCATAGAAAACATGAACTTAACTAGTAATTAATAGGTACTTGTAATTATAATAAACTCATTTTATATTTCTATGAAATTAATTTTTTAAAACTTCCGTTGTTGTCAATAATAATGTCAACAATTTAGTATATTTTCAAGCACTATCCCGTCTGCGTAGAGGAGATCTGTCACAGTAAGAATTTCTTCCAAATCACTTTAATTTTATGATAAGTAATTTAGATCAGAAGAAATCGTGACTGTCGTAAAAATTTTGTAACTTTACTTTATGTGCTCTAAAATCTTTATGTAATATAGTATCAGGAGAACATGCGTACAGACAAGTCATTTCCGAGGGTTTAAGGTATCATAACTCAGATGTAAAGGCGTGTTCAACGGTCTGCTAAGTCCAGATATACTCTTCCTCTAATACCCGGAACCCGCTGCGGGAATATCCTGATCCAAAGTATAAGGTGGGCCAAAACGCACTCTGCAACATTCTTTTAACTGAAATCAATATAAAGTGTACGAGTGTTTAAATATAAGGAAGGTTTCCTCGTTACCGTACACGTATTTTACATATGTAATATGAGAGAAAGCAAAGGCGGCCGATGTCTACAAAAAAAAGTTTTGTGTGAAGACATCGAGTATTACTGATTTCTATATATAATAAAGAAAATAGCTCTGTCCCTTCCAAAATCATGTTTCCAAATCACTATTAAAGTAAGTAAGTATAAGTTAATTTAATAATTTTATTTAAAATTATTAAATTAACTTATATTTAAAGAATACGAATGGAACTGCTAGCTTTGTATTGCTTTTCAATAAATCTCGTCAAAAAAAAAATAGAAAAACAAATATCACAGTACAGAAGTAAGTGGTAAGATTAAGATTATTTTGACAGAAACAGATTATGTATATTTTATCAGAAACGAGATAATTTAATATTTATTAACTATCACAGAATATTCTACATGTATATACAAGTATGCAGTAGTATCACCAAGGTTTTATTTTAATTATCATCGATATTTATATTTGAAATGAGATAATAAATTATTGAACTTAAAATGTATCAAAAACGGCAATAAACTTTATATAAAATAAATTGATTCAAATAAAATTATCTCTATAATATTGTGGACATTTCGCGCCACCCACTGTCGCATTTATCTCTGGCTGACAACTGATTCTGGTCAGTACTTATCTCGGAGGAATGGTCCGGCCGCACGCGCGGATTATCCCTACTCCGAACACCCTCTGCTCTCCTGTTCTTCTGATACCGCATCACGGCTGTGGGGAACGTTTATGGGTGATTTTCGCTGAAATAAAAAAAAACACAAAAGCCAAATTTTATCGTCATTTTTTCTTTAAATTATAAAGTATATTTGAAAGCTAAAATTAAGCTAAAGGAAATGTTATGTATATTGAATAGTATGATGATTATTAACTTATTTGCATTATAGTAAAATTACAATAATTAAATTTAAGTTTAAGTTGTGACTCGTGAGAGTAATTTATCGATGAAATGATAATCGTTTTAGTAATTTTTTTAACTTGTTCATTTCTCAGATACTTGTATGGTACTTGTTTGTACCATTTAATTACAATCAAATTTTATTTCACGTAATATGTACGGAAATAATTAAATTATTCATTTTGAAAAACAGGATTCACTAAATAAGTACAATATATCACAGACCACCAAAATATAAAGACATGAACTAGCGTGAAAATAGGGTAGGTTCCAAATACATTTGACACGTTTAAAAAGTTACTACAAGCTTGGAAATTGTGAAACTATTATAAATTGGTAAAACTTAAAAACGTTAAAAACTTTAAAAAATTACAAAAATACGTTTTTATTTAAAAAGACTCAGTTTGGAATGAAAATTTTAAAAATTAAAAAACAACGTCAGTTGTAAAAAATGTGTTTTGTTTACTAGGGGATTTAATTATGCATTAATAAATAAATACTTTTTTTTTATTCATTTAAATTATTTTTTTACAAATACATATGAATGGATGTTTCTTTAACTCGTGTTGTGTCATAAACTCGTGTGTAGGAGAGGAGTATCGTTACATTACACATTTACAAAGAATTATGTGATA
Organism: Agrypnia vestita; assembly: GCA_016648135.1. Taxonomy (NCBI): domain Eukaryota; kingdom Metazoa; phylum Arthropoda; class Insecta; order Trichoptera; family Phryganeidae; genus Agrypnia; species Agrypnia vestita. The sequence continues at coordinate 41,322 of JADDOH010000864.1, forward strand.
AAATGTACATACATACATCAGGTAATAAGTATATGTATAAACAATCAAATAATAATAAGTAAGTAATAGGTACATATATATAATAATAAGTAAATAAAAGGTACATATATAATAAAAATAAAAATTTAATCATTTCTGAAGGTATTTTTTCACGTTTTTTTATGCTAACTAACTAACTAACCATTACGCAGTTTCCCCGCGGGGGTAGGCAAAGAGGATTGAACGTCACACTCTTCTATCCTGGCACACCACTTTTGCTTCGGCCACATTCATACATCTTCTCATACATGTTCTACGGTTGTTGCGACTTTTAACGGGGCCATCCTCAAACACTTGTTTTATCTGATCGTTTCAGGTCTTTCGCGGACGCCCTCTATTTCTGTTGCCTTCAACACTCGCCTCATATATTTTCTTAACCATCCTTTCCTCGTTCATATGTTCCACATGACCAAACCATCTAAGGACTCCTTTCTTTATTCTACTTTTTTTTATGTCTTGTCTTAAATATACACACTGCCGCTATGACCAATTCTATCGTCCAAAGAACAGGTTTAGTCCATCTCTGTAAAATTTTGTGCTCTGTGTACAATATCCTTATTTGTTTAATTGTCATTCAATATTTATTTTGATCAAAAACGTAGAGTTCGGTTGGTGCTTTACTATAGGTACGTCACCCTCCAGCACCTTCCAGCATTATTGTGCAGTAAGCAGTGGTGCCTGGTGACCGCTGCCCACTGTACTTTGCTGCTGAGATAAGCATTTTGTCCAAGTCAGCCCGGCCCGCCTTGGGCCAGCAGACAGAATAGGAATAATGAGACAAAAGAAATACATACTGCGACGGAGGGTGTAAACGATGTAAGTGGAACCCCGCGGTCAATAGAAAGCGCGCAACATTTCGAGACAATATAATTTAAAAATATAAGCATAAAATTACTTATCATACAATAAAATAGTAACCGGTGGCCTAGTTTTAGTTCATGTTACATATTTCATTTTGCAACACCAAATTTCACTATAGGTACTCATTAGTAATTAATTAATAGATTAAAGTTAAATTAAATTAATACATTAGAAAGAGTTTATATTTAAGCTTAACTAAAACAGCTACACAAAATATATACAAAATTGAACATTAATTAAGCAATAACAGTAATTATCCAAATTAGATATAAATTTTACAAACATTTCAAAAATAATGCTTATTTTACTATATAGTTTTATATTATAATTTCCGTTAATTTCTTTTCAGTGTTTTCTCTGCCCATTTTGAATAGAACATTAAATAGGTTTACTTTGAAATTTTTGCTTTTGAATGATATTACTGCTAATTCGAATATTTTTACTAAGTAGGTTATATATTCTAGGAGCTTGGAAACTGAATAGTCTTGGGCCAAAAGATGTTTTAATAACAGAATGTTAGTAAACTTAGTAAAAACCACTACCAGATTTACGGTCTACCGGTTTCGAGACGTACCCGTCTCTTCGTCAGGACCAACACTACACTGCTACATTCACAACACTATAAACCCCAACCATAGTATTGTCAAACTATCACCACTATTGTTCACATGCGTATTAATCTTGTCAGAGACAAGCATGCACTGATTATGTACCATTGAAATACTGAACAATTCAGGGATCTAACGAGAGAGAGTGATTTAGAGTAAGAGAGTTTACTAAGTTTACTAACATTCTGTTATTATGTCTAACCACAAAATTAATGCTTTAAATATTAATAAAATTAATAAGATGTTTTTATTTTTGGGACGTTTTATTATAATTTTCTCTAGTGAGATGCAGTCTTTCAGGCATAATTTACGGAGTGTTTCTATGAAATGTTGTTAGAATTTTCTGCACGTATAGTTGTCTTACATTCAGAACTTTAAATTGTCTAAATAGAGGCTCAGAAGGATATGTAAGGACACAGGATAGTGAAATACTCTAAGTACGGCCTTCTGAGCTATATTTACGTGTTGCAAGTGTTTAATCGATGCCCTCCCCCAACTTTCAATACCATAACTTAAGATAGATTGATACAAGGCATAGTAGACAGATTTCAACTTTTCTATATTTAAAATATTTCTAAATACTTTAAAGATATAGATCTGCTGCCCTAGTCTTTTTGCCAATCCATCTATGAGTATCTCCCATGTGATATGCCTGTCAATAATAATTCCTAAATACTTGATAGACTAACTGGAACTGGGACTGGAGCAACCATCAATATTTTCGCAATTATTAATGTGCAGTTTAATATTATTTATATTTCTGGGCTGTCCTGCCTCTTTTTGTATATATTTTGATACTATATTTTAAATGGTTATTATGATCATACTTTAATGTAATTTTAGTTTTTTTTTTGAGAGGAATAACTCCGTAGTATTTAACTCATTGCATTTTAATGGCCCGTAGAGATCACATCGTTTTCACTTGGATCATTGAAGAAAAAACTGAGTTCTTGATGCCTATATTGCCCTCATAAGCATATAGACAGCTATTTGCAAAAAAAACACAAAATGAATTTAATATAAGGTAATATAAGGGGTAAGGGTAAGTTAATATAAGGGTCTGTAAGAAATTGTGAACCATTTGACATAAAGCAAAATAAAATTTATTTTAGTGCGAAAAGCGGCACATAATTTTCAAAATTTTCACAAAAACTGTATTAATTCGAAGCAATAAAACGGTATACCTACTTTAATGAATTACAGTATATTTTAATTAATTCATGATTTTTTTTTAATAGTATTATCAAAAATTTCGTTTTAAAATAGATTAAATTTAATCGAATTAAAATTTGTGGTTTTTTGTTACGCAAAGTTCATAAATACACAAAGGACTCGTATCTCAAAATGTGATTTTGTCAAATAGGTGCCTTTATCCTTATAGGAACAGTATAAGGCCCGAATTCTCAGTCAATACTTAGATGATTTAAAGGTTAAGGTACGACTTAAAAGCGTTATTTTGTACTGAAAATTACGCTTTTAAGGCGTACCTTAAAGACCTTTGAATCATCTAAGTATTGACTTTGAATTCGGGGCTAAGAGTCCCGTAAACAACCAACTAAAACTAAAGATCAACTAAAGGATGAGTCTACGAATACTGACATTTCTGAATTACATTCTCAAATTCCTGTTGATGATGAGAAATGTTATGAAAATCTCAATGAGAAAAATTGCCTAGAAGAAATATAATCCGTTTGCTCTCTTTTCTACTTTCCCGTTCCCGCATAGTACAATAATAGTTCAGGGTGGCAGACGTCGCTGGGTGGTGAATGAGGAATTACCGCTGGACCAGCGAATTGACAGTTTTGTTGGAATTAACTCTCATATATTATAGGCACGTTGGTTTTTGCTTGGGGACAGTTGATATCCTTTTTGTGACTGGCATGATGACTTGCACGCTTTGCACCCACGATAGAGCATTTGCAATTCAAAAATTCATTGAGACAGACAGATAAATAAGCTTTTTTTTTAAATGTTAACGATAAATAACTTAATTATTTTATAAGGTGTTTAGTGTTAGGGATTTTTTTTCTTCAACATCATTTTCTTAATATTAAAAAATATCAATTATTTTTTACAGTAGTTGGTACCTTTTTTAAAATCCAATTTTTGTTTTTGTTTATGAAATAATAAAAAAACATTGTTTCTAATATGAGTAACTTGTTGATCGGGAGTTTAAGCCACGTTCCATATAGACTGGAAAATTAGTCCTATTTTCATCGAACAAGCGTTTAGCTTAATTTGAAAATAGCAAGAATATTGACACAGTATACCCAGAACAGTAGTTTATCTCCGGCCTGTCGGCGAGTTATTAGCCTACTCTTGCGTTGACGCTAGGGTTGTAACTTTATTTTTACTCCCTTTATTTTAACTCGTAGCGTCTGAAATTCCGACGCATAAGGTAGACACCAAACCCGAAAATTTCTGTAATTAGTGTACCTAGTTTCTGCACTTAAATTGCAAGAACGCTGATAAACATCAACGTAGACTTTTAAAAACTCACAGTCTATGATAATCAACACACCTTTTTAGTAAAGCACCACAAACATAAAAAAAACCTTTTTTTTCTAAAGCGGCGGCTGCGAGCGTGAATGGCACCGAAGGCACGGCCCTTACTGCCGCCGCCTTATGCCCCCATATTCTGTGTCAATGTGTGCGTCACAGTGCGTGCGTACACGGCGCCGAGCACGCACGCACACATTCTAATGGGTAGCGGCCAGTTTCTATGAAGACGTATTACTGTTCTTAGTATACTGTGATATTGATGCGGCACCTATTCATTCTTTATTTATTCAATTGAAATAAGATTTATTAGTTGACAGATATGTTAGCAGTTGTAAAAATATGGTATTAAAAATAGTTGAACATTTTTAGTACACATATGTATACATCTACAATCGAAATTTATACATAAATTTATAACTTAAAAATATAAATTGCTAATGTCATTATTGTGTTCTCTCTTCGAAATATTAACTTAATAATTAAATTAAATTAAGGATTATATTAATTAAAGGAATTATTTTAAAATAATTCACCTAAGCACCTACTTTAATAGTCCCCATTTATTAAGAACATGTGCTTCTGTTTGGTACGTACATAATTACCATGGAATATTCCCGAACACGGACTTCAAATAATGAAAATCCCAGCCTTAATGATATTAATGGTCATTTCAGTGACGTCATCATCTTTATACCCAGTTTCCCAGGGGCGTAGCTATGGATGCTGTGGTCATCTTGCTTTAGGGGACAAATCTTTTAATCCCAGCGGGACATTTAGTCCACTTTAATGCGTCCACACCCCAGCCAAGGTACAGTACATGGGCATTAATACAGTGTGTCGGCAAATATAGTGCTGAATTAAATTTTCAGCTCTTCTATACACTTTTTATCGATTCTTGAATTGAGTTATTCTTTTTACATTTATTATTAAGTTTAATTCTAATTATTAAGTTTAATTCTTATTATTAAGCTTATTTTAAATATATTAACAGTTAACATATTTTTTAACTTTTTATAGGTTTCCTAATTTAAGCGAATTTAGTATCAACAATGTTGTTGTTTTAAATATAATATACAGTCTAAAACAATTTATTTTATTCTAGTCTATTAAGAACTATAATTAATACATCAATTGTATTCGCTGTACCTCTCCAAAAAAGGACTAACTCTTATACTTGGAGAGGGAATTAGTTGACATTATGTTTGCAGCGCATTTTTAGCATAAGTTATTAAGAATATTTATTTCTATTTAATTTTAAGTATCAAATTTTGTTTGGACTGTGCCTGTCTCACTAGAAATATCTGTGTTGAGACAGATATTTCTAGATATTTTTATAATATAATTTATATAATCGATACAATTTAAGCAATTTATAGTATTTTTATCATCTGAAATATATAAAGTTTAAATAATTTCACGATATCGATTAGGATGATAAAATCATGTAATATGTTAAATTATATTTAACAATATTTCAATCAGTCACATTGTGAAAATCTTGACCTAACCGTGTATAAGGTGGTTGAGCCTTGGCTCACCGAACCGAAGCTACCAACTAAAATTTTTTTTTTTTTTAAATCTAACCGAAATTAATAAACCATCTAATATAAGTTCTAATTCAGATACGCAACCTAAAATACTCTTACTGATCTCGATCGTACTGTTCCGAAATACACATTATAAAATAGATAATAACCTATAAGTATCTCTACGTAGATAAAAGGTTAGAATTATCCGTTTTGAATGAACTGAAAGGATTATTTTGTAAGAACGCGATGCGGTCGTAATGTTTCTTATCGATGTTTAATTAATATCAAAATCCTATTAAGTTACCGCAAGTTTCATTCTAAACGCAAATACTACCTAATGGCTTTTATCCTAGTTTACCAGGATATCTCTCTATACTAGATTATCTATTAAATGGCTCATGATGTCGTTTTTTTCCTAATTTATAAATAAATAAATCACTATACTCTCACTCAATTACTATAGAAACGTCTAAGTTATTGGCTCGTGATATCGTCTTTAGTCTATAACTCCCCCTCTATTGTGACGCACGTGGCAACCCTAATATTTCAGAAAACGTGTTGGAAATTCTATATTTACACATACAAAGATAATAATATACTTATAATTTTAATTCGGACTTGACTACAATACGTATAAAATTTATTGTTTAGAGTTTACATTTACTGGAATAACTAACCATAACAGAACCGTAAAATATCTGAAAGAAAAGGCACATTTACATATCATTTTGTTTTTAAATTTGCTTACTTTTGTTGGCTGCTTCTATATACAATTTATAGTTTGGAGAAAAACACATAATCAGATTGTTTCAGTGATTCGCCTCTGGATTGGTTATCTTGGTAGAAACTGTATTTATCTGCAAACCGAGAGTCTAATAATTTGAAAATAGGTCTACTTCCGAGTATGTGGTGTCTGTCGCTAACAGAACTTCACTTTTCTCGTTAGGAATTTATTTAACAAGTTTTTAAAAATGAATCTATGGAAAGGAGGATTGATGTCCGTGGGTAATGACATATCCTCGGTTTCCGCGCTAAAGGGGCCCCATCGTCCCGCCCCTAAAATGCCATGAAAAACTTCCTTCTATACATTTTCTCTGGCGTTTCCTTTACCTTGATAAACAACCCGAAGCTAAATCTTGATATAGCCACGTAGTATGTTCCATTGCCTCGACAAATCGTCAGCATTCCGAGGAAAATGTAAATCCAAGGTATACCAAAACTTTAGGGATCACTTGCGTCTAAAGATTAAGTTGGAAGATATTAATAGTGGCATCTAATTCTTTTTAGGGGTCCTTGCGTCTAGAAGAATGTTGGTTATTAGTTTAAAGCTGATTATTGCAATTTATCCTCTGTGGAGTATAAAGATAATTTCTTGGTAAATGAAAATGTGAATTCCTCCTCGTAGAATGAAGACAAGTATGTTTAACCAATGGAACATTCCACGTGAACAGAATATATTAACCATGTGTCAATACATTCATAGATATCCAAAGCGTAGTGAATAAATCTACCTCACCAACTTCCTATGACCATGTGACTATATTTATACAATAATTAAACGAGTTATCTGAGCAAAATAATTCGTGTAGATAACGGGAATACTTTATTTCAAATATCGTTGAAGCATTTTTTAACGTCCGAACGAAATCGCAATATTCAGGGGTGTATCCTGAATCGGTTGCGCATAATTAATAACCCGATTCACTTTCTCTCCCTCCCGTTCATATAAGTCAGAATCAAATATTTCGAATCACAGCGCTCTCACCCAGAAGTTTCTTCCTTCAATCAAGTACAGGTGTAATTTCGCCCCATTGAGGAATGACCCATCTGTACTTCTTGAAATTCCCTAGTTAGAACTAGTTCTTTATATATAGGGAATATGCACGTAATTATGGATTTTTGTCCTCATGATTGAACGTCTCCTTGGCAAGAAGCGGGGCAAACCCAAAACAATCAACCCACTTCATTCGCTCCCTCTCTTGCGTTCAAATGATTTGAATTACGTCTAATGGGATTAAAATAGATTGGTTCTTGTCTTTTTCCACTCCATAGTCATATTATTTCAATCCTAACTGCATTATTTATAATGAATCTAAAATATATTGGATAACTCTTGGTTGTTCTAGTATAACTGATCCATCAGAAATCACGCCGAACTAATTCCGGGGGTCAACAACACAGACTTCGGACCAAACGTCCGAAGATATTTCGGGGTTATTTCGGGCAGTCTCCTTTTTAGGTATATAAAGCCTTACTTATAAACCCATTGTCGGACGTATATCATGGTCTTTATACTCCATGCTTGCTACCACCAAAACTGAACGATGCCATCGCAAGACGAGTCTTGTTATTTCAATCCTAACTGCATTATTTATAATGAATCTAAAATATATTGGATAACTCTTGGTTGTTCTAGTATAACTGATCCATCAGAAATCACGCCGAACTAATTCCGGGGGTCAACAACACAGACTTCGGACCAAACGTCATACCTAATGAGTTATTTCGGGCAGTCTCCTTTTTTAGGTATATAAAGCCTTACTTATAAACCCATTGTCGGACGTATATCATGGTCTTTATACTCCATGCTTGCTACCACCAAAACTGAACGATGCCATCGCAAGACGAGTCTTGTTATTTCAATCCTAACTGCATTATTTATAATGAATCTAAAATATATTGGATAACTCTTGGTTGTTCTAGCATAACTGATCCATCAGAAATCACGCCGAACTAATTCCGGGGGTCAACAACACAGACTTCGGACCAAACGTCATACCTAATGAGTTATTTCGGGCAGTCTCCTTTTCAGGTATATAAAGCCTTCCTTATAAACCCATTGTCGGACGTATATCATGGTCTTTATACTCCATGCTTGCTACCACCAAAACTGAACGATGCCATCGCAAGACGAGTCTTGTTATTTCAATCCTAACTGCAATATTTATAATGAATCTAAAAATGAATTGGTTACCGCTTTCAGTCAAACACTGTCTCTTCTCATATTCATACAAGTCGGAATTAACTATTTCGCAACTACAGCGCTCTCACCTAGAAGTTACTTCCTTCAATCAAGTACAGGTGTAATTTCGCCCCATTGAGGAATGACCCATCTGTACTTTTTGAAATTCTCTAGTTAGAACCAGTTCTTTATATATAGAGAATATGCACGTAATTATGGATTTTTGTCCTCATGATTGAACGTCTCCCAGGGGTCGAACGACGCAATCTCAAAACAACCAAATTCGACTACATTTTAAATCCTCTTTCAAATGATTTGAATTATGCTTAATGAAATTAAATATGTATCTTTCCTAAGAATATACTGCCTACTTCGATATTAACTGTAGATAAATTTGCTTTAGAAAAATTTTAGAACATTTAGAAACAGTTTAACAATACTATTATATAGACTAAAAAGGTACTCATCCTGAAATCTTGTAGTGGCTTGAATCCGTAGCTCAGAAGGCCCTTCCTCCAGACTCTGCATAAGTGTGAATCTTGTTCCTCCAGCTTCCCATTTGGCACATATCTCTTCTTCATTCTCTCGATGGTTATAAATACATTTAAAAGAATCCTAACTGTTTTTATTCCAATAATGAGATCCCGATTTAGATTCAAAAATGATTTTAAAACAATCGAAGCACAAGACTAAGTAACGCATCCCTAAATTTCGACTCTAAACCAGACGTTAATTATTTCGCTCTATATTGACGCTTGTATGATGGCGTCATAACAGATAAAATTTTGTTTATCTTTCGAAAATGCGGCAAGTCACAGGCATTTGTAATAATCCTATATTTTAATACTGACATTTTGACGCTATAACAGCGATGAATTTGGATGCTTTCGTAACTGATTGTCAAATACCGAAACAAATTGCTTTGGAAACTATATCTCTGATAACGTAAAAACGCGCGAAACAAACGAAACCAGCGTGGCCTCTCGGTTCAAAACCCTCCAAAAAACTCTCGAGTTAACGCTCCAACACCTACTTATAAACTTTTTTTTCATCGGAAATTCCTTCTAGAAGCTTCCCCCTCCACCAAAGATCTCATTGGTTAATTTCTATCATGTGACAAATCAGGCCTATCACGAGCCAACACCTATTTACGCGTCTACATGGGTGTAGTGAAACTTTTCTCCAATACGAATAATATTATTATTTTTTTGAATCGACGTCCTGTCGTCAGTGGCGCAGTCGTGACTCTCACAACACAAGTAATAAATTAATCTTAAATAGTTCTTTTGGAGATATTCGATATAATTATTATTTTATTTCTCATTTCTTGTAATAGGTTGGCAGGTTAAATTCATCACAACATCACTTCAGAATCCAGATATTCTCTATCAACTACTACAGATATAGATAGTTCACACGTACATTATACACAATAAACTCATATAACTAGTTATTACAGATTCCACTTTCACATGTGGCGAGTTTCGTGTACGGATAAATCTTTATATAAAGTATAAATATTTTGTCCACGCTTTTATGGCCCGTACTGTTAATCTTGCCGGTAGCTACTCCCATTATTGTTTCACTGGTTCCATGGCGACTCCATAACAGGCTTTGGGCGTTCCTGACCACTTACTTTGCGTCCAGTAGCAGTTCAGCCAGAATGGCTATTAAAGAAAATGAAGACAGAGCCCAAAATCACACTTTACCAAAAGTTAGATTAAAATTAAATGACAAACAGCGAGCATTTTGTATAAAATAATCTGTTAAATAAATAAGTTACTTCAATAAGACATACAAACAATAAATATAATTCTTTTGCATTAAAAAAATTGAAATATTAAAAAACCATTATTAAATATTTCAAAATTATTCTCAGTTAAGTTTATTTTATACCTAATCTTAGTATCAATAATTATATTATATTAAGTTTCACAAAAAAATGTTTTCATCAAGTGTATCGCAGTATCCTAAAAAAAAATATCCAGGATCAAAGTATTTTTATATTTTTTTAAATTTTCTCAAAACAGTTATTTATTCATAGGTATCTGGGGTAAATAGAATAAATGTCCGATGTTCCTTTGTCCATATACCTACCTTTCGCTATAATTGAACACTTTTCTGGTATATCATGTTCTCGACTGCAAATAATTGTACCGTCGGATAAATAGCGTCGGAAGTGCTTTGAAGCAGTCAAAACAAATAAATTATGCCCGAAGCATTAATCTCAGTAAAAAGCAACACCGCTTTATCACGAACACTTTTCACAATTAGTCCTCAGTTACACGTAGTTCGATCGGAGTTTCGAATTTTATCGCCCAACACTTCCGGAAAGTAGAAAGTTTTCCGTTCCAGTGATCACGCAAATATCAGGGCCGCAGAACAACCGAGGAGGAGGTATCTGTCCTGTGTCAAATTTTAATCAAATTAGTCTCGGCTTAGGTCTACATTTTAATGTCTATGTCTACCGAGCGCCTTCCCAATTTTCAGTTCCGAGCAATATTGACAATATTAAAATTTGTCGGGGAAGCTTCTCGCCTTGCGTCGCGTATACACATACTCTTACTTGCACCGAAACGTATAATAAACGCTCTTAACCCCTCCACTCCCCTAAAAAGGTAACCGTCTAATTGTTTGCTCATCTCTCAATATTGTTGGGAGATCCCTCGGGAGAGCTTCCTTAGCCGAGTTGTACACGATGTGCGGTGTTGTATGGGAACAATTTACTCCTGACTTTCCTAAGCGCCCGATCAAGGGCGGAGAAGATAGATTTATTATACATACTATGTACACACAGCAGCTTAAAATAAATATCTTCTTTGCTTATATTGTAGTTATAAAACATATTTATACGAGTTATGAAGTGGATATTGCAATTTCTATACCGCATTTCCTATTACTCTGATGTAGAGAGAAGAAAAATAAAACAATTCATCGAATATTATTTTATCACGCCACTGAGTTAAGTTCATGTAACCAGATGAAAATTACTCATTCATGATCCAATCTTACATATATGACTTCAAAATCAGGATAAGAAGGAGGTACTTGGATAAATGTCAAATTTATCGTGTTCTTGGTTTGAAATTTACATGGACATATATACAAGGCACGGGGTATTGTGTCAGTGCACTTAAAAAGTAGGTACTTACTTTTAACAATTCTTTTATCGAATAAATCAACGGTAGATATTTTTTTACTTATCATTAAACTTAAACTATTTTTCTCAATAAATTTATTGATACTGTCTACATGGTTGCATTAACCTTAATTACACAAACATTTTCCTTTAAAATGTATGTACTTTCTACCTACATCCGGAAATTATAAGAGAACATTCTTCTCGGGTGTAATGAATGTTTTATGATCCAACACACGCGGAGAAACGCTGTAAACCCTGTTCGAGTATTTCCCAAAATTACCTTACAATATGGACGCTGCTCACACTGCAAATACCCTAAAGTTTACCTCTAGTTTCTTAAGATGTCGAACGCCAAACTTGGCGGTACAAACACGAATGTGTACGGTGTGTGTACCTAGCCGCAGCACTTACACCTTACGTCGGCTTATTATATCGAGTTTATACAACGTATGCTTGCAATGTTTGCATTGGGTAATATATGCGGGGTAATTTCGGTATTGTTCTCTGTGGAGTCGGGAAGAAAGTACTTAGATTTATATGGAAATGAACAATAAACGTATGCTAAATATGCGCAACATTATATCACTCCCGAAATAACAATTGCCTGTGTAATTCCAGCCGGTTTCCCCGAATAAATTAATTTTTAATGCCTTACTTTTGTGAAATTGATGATTTCAGTCATAATAAAAGTATGCAGAGAATGAAGTCTACACAAAAATATTCAATGTATGCTTGATATATTTTTTTAAATATTTTTATATTTAAGATATATCAATAGAATAATGTTACAAGATAGATGAATTAATAAATTGTTTTACGCGTCCTAGTCAATGTTGTCTGCCTACCTTATTCCATGGGTAAGATAATTGAAAAACCGTCAACAAAAACAAAAAAAATATTCCTGCAGTTTTTTTGTGCGGCAGTAATAACCATTTACATTTTAAAAGCGATATACAAGTCGTTCAGTTACGATTGTATGTACTTGCAAACAAGACATTGAAGTTAACGTCTTACTTGCAGGACGACAGAAGTGCGGACATTGTTAACTTTTGGTTACAAAATTTGCCAAGCACGTTCCGCAATAACGCTTAAAGCAATGAAAAAACCACAGACGACACGTAAAAGTTCTCCCTTCTCAAACATTAAACCGACAATCGGTAATTATCGAACTGGAGGAAAGCGCAATAATAAAAGCTTGCGGCACCACCATCCACCACCGAGTCACGAAGCGCCTTTACCCCCTGCTCTGAAAAATATTACCAAGAGACTGCCGAGGAGAGGTAGGCGGCCATTATACCAAAATTATTCCGACATTGAACACATTAATTTGCCATATTAATTTGATCGTAAAATTCAGTGCGCGAAGCTGGAGCGGGCGGGCGATATCTCTATCTGGTTGAGAGGAAGCTATCTATCGGTGCTGGGGGAACATGAGACAACATTGTGCTTAAGTGTTAGGGAAGCGCCGAGTACCTTTCCTTAATGTGTATAAATACGTTAAGAAATAAGGGTGATGCTGTTTGAACTTCTGGTCTCCTCTGCACCACCTTGGCACTGTTAAATTTCTGCTTCACTGACTCCGTCACCTTAATTAAGAGGTACAAGTAGGTCCTTTTCGGTATTAAAGAAAGCCAGCGTTTTTTTAATTACGTGCACGTGCAAATAAATTCAAACATATTTAATGAAAAGCGAATTTCATTATTTAATACAAATTATTTTTAATAAACTATATAATATGCGAACATTAAAAAATATTACGAAGTTGTTCCTCCATATTTGTTATAAAATTGTGACGTTCATATTTAAGTACAATTTAATTTTAAAATTATTCATGTCTTTCTGCAAAATAGTATTTTAAATATTTACTATAATTTTTTTTTTCATGTTTGTTTCCTTTTTATATTTATAAACTAGCCGTAAACCCGTGAAAAATCACGAGATATAATATTAATTAATGACGACCATGTAATCTGAGCTGCGCGCTGATTGACGTATTACATTCGGGTGCCCGGGCCTCATTAGCGGCTAGTCATCATCAGTGTTGTTGTTGTAATCCCAGCGAGTTACGGACAGAAAGACGGACATTTGAAATTAGGATAGTTAATGATTCGTTTCAATACCTTTATTTTAAATGGAGTGCGAGCAAGGATTACAACACTCTTAAACTAAGCTTTAGCTAACTAATTTGGTGGCCTGGTCTGGACGGTTCTCGAACAGCTAATCACATGATCATTAAGAAAGTGTTTTACCACTGGACCAAACAAGCACGTCATTACGTAGAATTACAATGAAATAGGTACATCCATTTCAAACATAAATATTATTGAATAATGGTCTTGTGGTTAGGACACTCGCCTCGTGATCCAATGGTCGCGGGTTCGAATCTCAGCCCATACTAGCAAGTTAGTCCTATTTTCATAGCACAAGCGTTTAGCTTAGTTTGAAAATAGTAAGAATATTGATGTGACACGTATTCCGTGTTCGCATCTCTATTTATTTAAAAAAAAAAAAAAAAAAATTGAGTGAGCTACCAATACCAAATACGTGTATTATGTATATGAATTTGTGATTGTGGTTATACAAGCATTATCGTCAATCGCCTGCCAAATCTCTGCAAGTAATATAGAAATTTATATACTTGTACATAAAAAAAAATTTACAACATGCCCCAAGAAATCAAGCTTCAAAAATATCAGGCACATTCAATATTAAAATTAAACAAACGCAAAATAGTACTCGCATACATCCCCTCTTGTAAGTTTTTCCAATAGCGCCATTCCACCCCAACGGGCCGGCTAGGGGGGCATAAAGTGGAGGAGGTGTAAGAAAAACACCGACGGCCGCCCCCTAATGCAACCCAATAATAATATTTTATATTCAGAGACAATCGCGGAATAACAATATCTTCTTGCTTTTTGGTGACACGAGCGTCGATATATCAGGAAACCAGAAGCCTGTGAAAGTCTCGACTCTTGCCGCTGTTTATATGAAATTTATCTAGCCGTACTTTTGCATGACTTGCATATTTTTCTTTTTACTTACACATTCGATTTTGGAGGATTTAGAATATGGGCGCATCGGCTTTGGGAATATTGTTAATACGAAGGCGTTCACGTGCGCGGATGAAGTTTTGATAAAACGATGACATTGCAGAATAGTAAAAAAATCGAATATTTAGGAACAAGATCTTTTTTAGTTTTCTTAAATTTTAAAGCATTTCAATTTAATTTGTACGGGGACACACAAATATTGATATTATCTATATACTTCTATACTATAGCTACATGGCAAATATAAATTTCCTTGCCATTAGCTTTTGCTTGGTAGTGGCCGTAACGAGACCAATTGCTTGGCTACGGCCGTATTTCTCAATATTGATTTTTTTTATCAATATAGTCGAAATGTTCTACCGCAGCATAATTTATTTTAACTAATTAACGCAACAAATTCCCGCAAAAACATATTCCTCAAATAATATTAAAGTAACATACCATTCACCAGAAACACCCAGCACCTGGCGATAGGTTATTCCTGTAATGTTAATGTAAAATTAAACTAATTGTTCTCAAACTCATGACAGACATTCAAATACTTGCCAGTAAGAAGATCCGATAATATAATTTATTAAAATGTACATTTTGATATTTTCTCATTTCTTAAAACGGCTTCTGAATAAACAAACATTATAATAAGTAATATACAACAGTAGAATAATCTATATACGAATATCACACTGCATTAGATTGGATATAAATGCTTCGTTGGTGTTTTTCCTAAATGATAGTAGAGACTGTTCTTCAAAATAAAACAGGTATACGACCTTAAAAAATACATTAAGACTTCACTTTATTCCTTAATAAATTTGGTAAAATTCACTGACTTTGCAGCCGCCAGTCAATAATATCTTCTCACCATACGTCATACGTAATACTCATAAAGTTCTCACATTTCACATTTTTTGGTTCAGAGAATAATATATATTGGCCCTTTCAGTTGCGTTTGAGAGGCGGGGAGTGCTGATATTTACATTAAAATTAATTATTATATAATATTTTTAATAACTGAATGGGTTAAAATCACTATTTCATAACTCGTAAAAATCTACGTAATATTAGAGCTATACACAACGCGGTGTACATATATGTAGATATAATAATATTTAATCTTGCATAATAGAGAAATTCCACATATCACAAATACCGAAGGAAATATATGAAATATATCCATAAATATTGATTATATTCTGTGAATCAGTATGGGAAATGGTTTAATTCATAATTTTTATTATAAAAATCTTTAAAAATACGATTCCATTAAAACGCACATGATTGTTTGTGACTTGTGACGTATCAGTTTGAATGTTTGATGTAGTGTCATAAATAGTATTTGTGGAATTCATACCACAATATAAAAAACCACCAATCTATGACAGACACACACACACTGTGGCAAGGAATACCACATAAGCAAATAGAGACGCGAGCAAGACACGCGCGCGACCTGCAATTCGTTGCACCATCAGCATTTCTGACGATTTCTTCACACACACACAGCCGCACTCCAGAAGCCTCCTTTGTTCGTAAATTATATGAAAAGAGGCACACGCCCTAGGCGGGCATGTCAGTCTGTTCCATATCTCCGGCGGGTGGCCGAAGGCTATGGCCCTTATAGTATCTATCATTGTCTTTGTAATCATACTCATGTATATTTTGTACTTGTTTCATCGAGATAATAAATCATCAAATATTCTACGCCTTTGGAGTTTTCTGTCGCATGACGGTGGTGACCCGAAAAAGCAACTGCTCCAAACCATCTCCAAACCACCCAAAGATTTGTACATCTGGTACAAATGTGACGCACGTAGACGTGACGAAATTAAGTGTTTTGATGGGAATTTAAAATGTCGAATTTCAAAATTATTTTTATACTCTATTAAGAAAACAGGGAAATATCTCTATAAATCCCCTGATAAATAAAGTATTGAAGTAAACAATTGTTTATTTTAATTATTTAAATCTTCCTTCCACACCGAGTCTCTTCAACTAAGAACATTTTTTTGTAATAAAGCGCAACTTATTTTCCAAGATATTATATATTTTAAAAGTATTTAGTTAATTTTCTATAAATATTTGAAAATTTACAAGCTCGTAGTAATTTTTTTAAACAAGTCAATCAATCGTAGTGGAACCAGCCGTGGAACCACAGCGTGTACCAAGAAATTTCCGTTCATTAATGTCTATATATTTTGGTGGTCTGTAATGATATATAATTTAATATTGCCTATGAATAAACTAACTAGTTATTATTTAACCGTAAATGGTTACGGATATTTTATACGAACCATATGTTTTTCTGAGAAACGATTCTCGACGTTTCGTTGAATTTGTATTCAACATCATCAGGAGGACGACCTATACCTGATGAATGCTTCCGTGGGCGTAAATTATATGCATTTTGTTGTGGAGTGTTCACTTCTTCTACGATAGAGGTCGCCAGTGTGCAATATGTACTAGTTACGTCGGCGGACTTTTCTGCGACGTCTCTTAAAGGTTGAATCAAAGTCGTGAGAACATGGCGCCAAATACTTGATAGTTTGTAACTGTCATCTCTATTGAAATTGGGATGTTTATATATTTCAATGGACTCCCTCACTAATCTGGGTATAAGGTGCGGTTCTGTTGATAAGATTTTTGTCTTGTCGAATCTGATGAAATAACTGAGATTCCCTTCGGATGCATGTTCGCAGATTGCCGATATATTGGAGTTGTTGTTTTTAATTGCTCCAATATGTTCCTTCAAACGTGTAGCGATATTGCGTTTGGTTTGTCCTATGTAGAATTCGTAAAAAATATCCGTAACCATTTACAGTTAAATATATCTAACGACCGTAATAACAACCTTAACTCTTTAATAACTAGTGATTAGTTTATTTTGGGATGAAATCGATTTCATGTTTTTTTTCCACGCGCCGTTCCGCCGCGGTACAATCGGAAAATCTGACTGTCTAATAGGAGAGAATGAAAAATAAAAGGTGCTCCAGAGAATGTTTCCAGGCTCGCAGCTCGTGGCGGAGGTGTCACCCCCACATTATATGAAGAAAAGGCGAGGCACGCGATTTGAATTCCAAATCAAGAGTTCCGACGGGCTGCGGCTGAGTCTTGTTTGGTTTTTGGTTTTGTTTGTTCACGCGCGGGAAGGCTGGTTACGGCCTTGCGCCTCGGCACTTCCAGAAATAACATTGTAAAATAACACACACTTTTATTTTATTGGAAACTAACAGAATATTAAAAAAATATTTCAAATAACATATCAGTTATAAAGAGGATAAGGGGCATATTAAAAGTTTCTACGGATTTCATTTATATCACTTGCTGGTAGTAGGGGGATCAGAAGCGAGGGGAAGTTCGGATCTAACTGGTAAAAAAGAGAGAAAAAATAAAGTATAGCATTATGAATAATTTAAAATAAGTACATATATATGTATGTATATGTACTTATTTTAATATTTGGATCTCTACAAATATATGTACCGACTTAAATAATATATGTACTTATTTTTTCTAATTTTACAAAATTATTTTATAAAATTTTCGTGATCTTCAACTATTCAGCCGATTTTGTTAAAATTTTGCATAGAGTTTATTAACACCATTATCTGCGATGTGGCGTACGAATTTTTTTCATGAAATGTGGTGTTTGCTTATTATGAATTTTTAACTTTTTTATTTCAGTCAAACCTTGGCGATGTGATTATCTCCACCAACTGCGCGAAAGCACATAGCTCCGCCATTTTTAAATTTACAAAATAACTTGCAATGATGATAAAAAAAAAAGTACGTGCAATAGTTACATCAAAAAAAAAAGAAATGTATTTTTTGGCGCCTCAAGGAGACCGACCCCCTTAATTACAAGAATATGCGTGCGTTAATATTTATGTACTGCATTAATAAATTGTGTACCAGGAAATCATAACATAACAATTGCGGGCCTACGTACCACAGGCGTGTTTGTGCAGAGCTACTCCATTATCTTACGTTATATTTACTTGACCGGTTGCCAATGCTTACTAAGACAACAGTGCCCTAACCATTTACCCTTCACCAGTCCGATGCCACCCTCCTTCCCTCCCATCCCTCAAGGGGTTGTTTGTAAATCCATTGATAATGTATATATCTTGATTAGCTCACTGAAATTGGTCAGACTCATAATATTAACCGTGTTTATTTAGTAAACTCGATGTGTATTTTAGAAATAATTAAAAGATTTAATTTATTAAAATAAATTCATATTTTTGTAAAAATTAATAAAAGATTTAATAATATATTAATAATTTACACTATTTTCTAAGGAATCGTGTAACTTTCTTCATTGCATTTATAAGTTAATGTTAGGGTTTATAAGGTAACATTATAAGTTATGGTAAATAAGTTAACATTTATAAGTTAACATCTTTTATTATTATATAAGTTATATATAAGTTAACATTTATAAGTTAACTTCTTTTATTATTATAAATGTTAACTTATAAATTAACATTTATAAGTTAACGCTTTTCTACGGCTCCCGGTGCATGCTGATATTAGCACTAATATCTATCTACATCGGTTGTTTCAACTTTCTCTCTATATAAAATGCATAGAAAAACTTTAAATGAATGTGTCAACACTTTTAGTGTGACGTCCTTATCGACTTTTTTGGCTTGGAGTATTATAACTGCTCCGTGTTCCGTGGACACCGGGGCGATAGATTATAATCTAATGAATTTGTCTAAAATTCTTTTATAGATAAATAAAATACTTGTATAAGACCACTTTTGAGTTCAATTTATACACGACTAGTATCGAGAGTCACAGATGCTCTCATCTACAACTGAATATATTCTCACCTGTGGATGAGGGCATCTGCGGCTCTCGAAACTAGTCATGTATAAATTAAACTCAAAAGTGGTCTTACATAAGTATTTTATTTATCTATAAATTATCATGTAATAAGTAATATAAAATTCCTTTAATTATTATTTTTTTCTTATTATATTTTCTTCTTATTCATATTGTTTTATAATTGAATTAAGTTATCTAAATTTACATTATTCATTCAACATTCATTCAATACTAATCTGCAAAGTCGAGGCTTTTGAGATGTGGATCTATAGACGCACACTGAAAGTTTCCTGGGTGGATAGAATGACGTATGTTGAAGCCCTCCGGCCGCGGCGTCAGGAAGTGCTACGAACTATTAAGACAAGAAAGCTCGAGTAGGATCTCGGATATATTATGAGAGGACCAAAATATAGTCTAAACCAACTCATCATCCAGGGGAAAATAAGTGGTAAAAGAAGCTTAGAAAGACGTCGCATCTCATCGCTGCGTAACTTGAGGGACCGGTTTGGGCATAAGTTTGAATTGACTGAGTTGTTCCGTGCGGCGGCAAATTAAATATAATCGCCAGAATGATCGCCGACCTTCGATAGGAGATGGCACCATAAGAAGTTTCAACATTCTTTATTTTAATCTTTGTCAATAGGTCTTTATAATAATAAAAATTGCCTTATAAATCAACCGCTGGAAGCTTTGATTGGATTGGATCATCTCATACTGTTATCATTTGTCTTCTTCTTTTATAGGGATTCAATGGTAGTGGAAATGTGACCTATACTTATAAAACGAATAAGTTCTGCTATAAATGCAAGTGAAAGAATGCGGTTATCGCGTCGAAAAAAGTAAAATTTTCTATAAGTACTCATACATACATAAAAAAAAGAAGGATTATTATTTCTAGTTAGCTTTAAGAAAATTTAATTCTGAAAAGATATATCCGTTAATTATTTTCCATAGTTCGATCCATCAACATTTCACCTCCTCAAATAATCTGCTCTCCGGTCACTCCCTTGACCAATTCTAGTTTCAATATCTTCGGTAGGGACTTCCGGTCAGTTGATAGATTCCAAGTAGGGGGGCCGTCCGCACTGTATTTTATATTCAAACGTCATGTACTCCCTCGGACCCGAACTATTTAGTATGGATCACGCACCCGAGTGTATAGCTGTCTCAAGTGAGGTGTTAAAGAGGGAGTGCGATACTGGTATCCGTCTATCTAGACACTACCCAGTCCTAAATAAATATTTTGACAGACAAAATTGTAAATTTGTCAATGTGCGCGGCGACCATTTTGTTTCAACTCCCGCCTTTTTCTCCTCCGGCTGCGACGCCTCCTCAATACAGGATCAAGAATTAAGTATTCAAATGCCATTTTTTCCCGAACACGAACGGTTTCGCGATAAATTTATGCAAATTACAAGGTTTTAAAAAGGTTCCGCAAAACTTAATTCAAGTCGCAGGCGGCAACAGTTCACCAACACCGCAATCAGGCCGAAAACAAAAACGTTAATTCATTTCCCAATGGCAATTAATATTCAAATCTCATCTGAACGTCTGACTCATCTCCTTGTTTCATTATCTCCTGTGAGAAGGAGATGGCCGATGATTTCTTATTTCGCAAGAATAATGCTTTTTTCCGTTGTTCTAGTAGGTAGAAATGGTTTTGTAACAACTTCCCAAGAATGTACGGTCAGCACAATTCATGACAGTATTCTGGTATCAATCGTCACTTTTTCGATTAAATTTAGTTCAGAATATTTTGAGCATGTTCAAATTTTTCAAGAATACAATACTGGATTTTATCCCTAGAGGGATATCATTAATCAAGGTATACTACGTATCATAGAGACGAAACTATTTTTTACTGGGGAATGTAGGTATGGATGTCTTATTGGGTGTTCATAGAGCTTATGACCTATTGTACGGCTGGCTTAAGTGATAACTTTACACAATATAACGTTCATCAATTCCGCCCATGATAGACTACCGCATCTATATATTTTTTTTGTTTAACTTATATAAGACTAACTATGTACATCTATAGAAAAAAGTTATTAGATAAACGTTAATGTTTTTCTTCTTATACCTAGTGCCATCTATTCATCGCCGCACGGAACAACTCAGTCGATTTACGCTCGTACGCAGCCATGAGACGCGACGTCTTCCTACGCTTCTTTTACCTCTTATTTTCTCCTGCAAAATGAATTGCTTTAGACTACATTTTGGTCCTCTCATAATATATCCGAGACAAGATACTAAGCTTTCTTATCTCAATATTGGATATTAGAAAGAAAGAATCTTGTACCTATTAATATAAGATGGCTTTTTTAATTAATATGTCAACGGGAAGGTCACTTTTAAATCTACCAATTATGATGAACAACATTTATACTGATATACTCATATGTAAATGCCTATCTAAACAAATCGACAAAGATAAATAGAGGAAATTATTATAAAAATCATAAGAGGGTGGCGTAAAAAGACTTTGATGATTTGAATTCGTTATAACTTTTTTTTATTTCAGAGTATATATTTATTTTAAATACATTATACAAATAGGTAATTTGTTGGCTATGGGATGGTTGTTTCAACTTGGTTTATAATAATCTCTCGTTTAAACCATCGATTTGCGTTTTCCTTCAATCAACCCTCTTTCGTAGGTTGATTTTAGAAAATCCTCCTCCACCTCCAATCAACCCAACTTCATAAAAATCTATGGTTTTTACGAAAGATCATATAATCAAAGAAATCACGGCCCTTAAACGTGAAAAATTACGTCTCGTAACTGGTGACCGTTATCTGCTTTGCGCATTCGTGCACTTTCGAAGACATTTTCCATCACCTTTCGCAAAATATCATGCTCTTATGGCAAGTATTTCATTGCAAATATTGGTTTTCAGTTGGAAGATGGTCACTCGCTTATTTAAGTACACTCGTTCTTTCAAACATAACCAAAGAAAACAGTCGGAAGCGGTTTAATCCGTTGAACGCGTCGGGCAATGGAAATAATTAATGCACTCGTCAAAGATATCACGCAACAGAGTCATCGTGTCCCTGGTAGTAAGCGTTGCGGCCCCATGTGACTGGTAGTCTATCGGCTTCAATTCTTGCACAAGC
This sequence comes from Agrypnia vestita, assembly GCA_016648135.1. Classification (NCBI taxonomy): domain Eukaryota; kingdom Metazoa; phylum Arthropoda; class Insecta; order Trichoptera; family Phryganeidae; genus Agrypnia; species Agrypnia vestita. The sequence goes on from JADDOH010000864.1 coordinate 63,962, forward strand.
AGCACTGGGATATATGGGAAAAAATGCAGTGTGAACAAAATCCCCTCAACGGACCTCCGTGATAGCTCAGTTGAGTCGAACGTCTCCTTGTTGATGTTTCTGCACCATCCTGGACACTCTTACGGACATATTACCCTGTACTTCAATTTTTTTTCAAAATTCTGTTTTTTTAAATTATATATCTCCCACTGAATGTCTCAACGTTTCGAGAATTCTCTCTTTCTATCAGTAGGTGAAAATAATTAGAATGCTTGAGTATATCATATTCCTACTCATCCCTGAATAATTAAATTTAAAATTAAGATAAATTATAGAAGTCTCACAGAAACTTTTTATGTATGTATATGAGAAACGTGTATGAAAGTCTTTATGGGGTGGCCCAAGGCTTATGACCTTTATGAGATGGCTTAAGTGATCACTTTATACAATGTAACCATTTATCTTAATTAATAATTATCCCTCTATGGAGTAAATCGAGTAATTATGTTCTCAGTACATACTTAAATATAAAAATATTGTTAATTAAATTTAACTTGCTCTATGACATTTTATATGAAAATCATACTGAATCCTTCGTATGATTTTTACATAAAATGAAAAATGAAAAAAAAAAAAATCATACCGATATACGTACTTCGACCTTTACGCTATCCTTTACCCTTAGGGTACCTACTCGTATTATGTTTGCCTATCTATGAGATAATTTATTATTTACAATATTTATACTCGTTATGTCATCTCTAACCTATCCATCGATGTAACAAACCTAATTAAAAATACAAAATTTATGTAATAGTGAACGTAGAGCTATAAATTACCAGGAATTTATAAAAAAATTTTTTAAATATAATTAAGTATTTAGGTAGGTATCATTATTTAATTTTATTTTATTATTTTTTAACAAACAGACAGTTAGCAGGTCATTATTAACCCTAATAGAAGGTCTTAGAGTGACATTAAAGTACAAGGTATAAACATTTTATAAACATTTTGAATATTATGTAATTACACAATACACTTTTAATGGCAAAAAATTAATAATAAATAGTCTTAATGATAAAATAAAATTACAAATATTATTCAGAACAAAATAAACTGTCGTAAATAAATAAATATAATTTAGGAATTATAGAAAATTACACTGTTAATTACTAAAATAAGAGTAATTTTGTGTCTTTTTTCAAAAATCATTTTGAAAAAATAAAATAATCGTTGTCATACTCGGAATACTGTTTTTCTTGACTGTCATCTGTCCCAGGATTGCCGAACTTGGGCCGATAAATTGAGCTGCAAGCGCGCCAAAGGAGATTTTATATTTAAAGGTAGTAATTAAAATTTATGCCGCCTGCCTGACTCGAACTCGAGACGTGGTTGCCATTTACATTTCAAATCTTCTTTCTCATTTAGATTTTATTAATATATTAAAATACAAAAATAATCACCCCGCTTTCAAAGACGCTCCGCGCTTTCACGTTTAGTAATACACATGCTCTCCATAGAAATATAGTTTTTCTTAAGAAAATTCTGAATATAACTAAAATAACGAATTGAATAAAAAAATTATCTTACAAACCGAAAAAATTTTTTACGTAAATATAACAAATATAGAATAAAAAAATCTTTTTCAAATCGAAAATATTGTTTACGAAAACGTGTAGTTATTTTAATAATTTAACATTTAAAATAAAATAAAAAAATTATTCTGGTGTCTCTATGAGACTCAGATACTCGTGTATAGAGAAGGAGTATTGCAGATATAACGTATAAATATGCATTATTCTAATTAGTACAAAATAACAATGATTTTATAGAAATAAATATTATATTAGTAAGAAGTAGTAGTAGCATTAAATTCTGTTGTTATTGTTGATAATATTGGGGTGGAAGGTGCAATTTGATGTTAACTGCATATTCAAACAGTTTCATGATCATAATATGTATCTAGTATATGTAATGTATCTAGTAGGTGTTTGTATACATGTTTTATGGTTTCAATTTTAAATTTATTCTGATCTGTTATTTTTCTGATTGTTGGGGCAAGATTATTAAAGAATTTAATACGAAGAAAACTAAAATGATTTTGGGTTGTGGTATGTTTAGGAAATCACTTCTTGTATTTAATGTATTTTTAATTTTTAAAATTTTGATGATTGATTTTTTGTATATATCTATTATGTTTGGTACCTTGAATTCTTTATATAATTGGGCACTTGGTAGTCATTTTTTTTCTTTAAAATTATTTTGATTATCGTTTTTCGGGAACATTCTAATTTTGATATAATTAATGGTTTTATATGCCTCTCCCCATCCAATAATACCTTACTATAATTGGAATTGAACAAAAACGTAATATATTATTTTAAGATTGTATATTATTTGAAATCATACGAATTTTGAAAACAGAATAACGTTTTCATTTTATTTAATAATGAAAACAAAATGAGATCAGATATATACTAACTTTGAAAACAGAATGAGTTCAACTATTGTTTTGTTCTATCTATAGATTCTAGTTACGGTTATATATGGACATTCGAAATTATTACTATCGGGGATGGGAATTATAGAAATTTCAAAACAACATTTTGTATAAATGGAAATATTTTACAGTATATTACCAACATTACTATTGATTTTACATTTTATAAGGTTTGTTTTAATGCAACAATGGATAATATTATACCTTTATATTATTATATATAAATTTCGTTACGTACGTACGTACAGACTGCTGCTTTGTACAAAGTTAAATTAAAAAGTGTTAAAAGAAAAAGGAGAAAATAAATGTCTATTAGTGTTTTAGAATTTTAGCTCGACGCTGAGTTAATATTGACAGGTACAGAAGGGTGGAGAGGCTGCGGGTATAGCGAGGAGCGGAAATCTTATGGAGAAAGGGTGAAATTTATGCCATGGAAGTGATTACTGAAGAAAAATTCGCAAAAATAAAAGGTGACGTCCGCAATAAATTTATGGGCGTCCTTAAGTCACATTGCATAATTAAAGGCTAAAAGGTTTCACAATTTGCCGCGGGGGCTGAATTAAAAAGTTTAAACTTTGAAAAATTTACATCGAATTGCTCTCGGCATACCGATAAGTACACTGGCCGCCCTAAATTTAGGTATTGACAATTTCAAGTGCTCACTTTTTAGAAAATAATATCTAAAATGATTTCACAACTATTTGGTTCTATCCTTCTAAGAAATGAACCGTAGGTACCTATATGAATTTCTATTCAAACAATACGTGGCGCATTCAAAGTGATTTTAAGAGCGATTTTCATAATAAATTGTATGTTTATAAAAAATATATTTAAGAGTTTTTCTGGATTTTTATGGGACTTGTTCAGGCGAAAGAAAAAATGTGTTGCTTTTTTCAAAACATGTTAAAAACTCGATTAAGGGAATACTAACGCGTCACGCGCTCCAGTAGACCTCTTTCCATTTAAGAAAGACAATCGAATTAGTATGTGTAAAACGTATATACGAGGCACATAGTTTCGTTGTGTTGATGTTTATACCCGTAAGCAATGGAAATAAACAGAGCTTGTAGACCTTGATAACGTAATACGTCCATCTCACTGAACGAATTTCAATAATTAGAAAATAATATGTAGGTACCGGCAAATATTACACTTTAACACTTCCGATATTTTCTTATAATCAACCAAATATCCACAAGGCACACACACAGAGGGACTTGGTTGTATTTGTGCAAAGTCTACCGATGTCTTCAGAGACAATTCACCTCAATAATTAATTAAAAAGGGACAGAGTCTCAAGAAATTCGCTTGAAACTTCATAAAGATTACAGCGGGGTTTGAAGCTTCAGTGCAATCAATTTTGCAGAAGCAAAGAATAATATATTTTTATTTCTTAATTAGATCGTATTGCGGGGTACTTTAATATCCTCAAATGTTGTGCAAAATATATTTTCAATACATATAGGTTTTTAGTTGCAAAAATATTCATGATATTCCGAATATATTAATGTATCTTTTTTTACAAATTGTTTTACACTTGTAAAAATAATACCTAGACCGGGTTATACGGGCTCTAGTGATTGAATTTATTCACAGTTTTACCACAACGACTAATGGTGAATGAGTCCTCGAAAACATCGTAATTCTAGTCAGCAAATATTGTCAACCTGAATAATCACATATACAGAAATAAAATAATTGACTTATTATACCGCTCATTTATTTTAGTAGAATACTCTAGTAAATTAAACAAGCAGAATAAAAAAAAATTCTTTGTTGAGTGAGAGTGGACTCGAAACACCAAACTAGTTCAGAAGATGAGAAAACAATATTCTAACTGGCGATCTGTGGTTCGAATCCGCCATAAAAGCACCTGGTCCGGATACACGCAAAAATACATGCACCAACAACAAGCTATTACACAGTTTGAAATACTCACGGCGCTGATCGTCTTCCTTCCCGGTTTTGGCAGACCTCTGGGAAGATTTATGCTGTTTATATCAAGTCTCAAGTCCCATGTACTACAAAAGTTGTCTTCAGCGAACTTCGCTTGCGAAAACAAATTTCTTACGGCGATTCGTCGAATTAGAAACAGAGCGTGACGTCCGCCTAAAACACATTTTTGCACTGAGGGAGCGATCTTTTCAAACTGGTACGAATTTTGAGTATCTGTCAAAATCCTGGTCCATGATTGGTGCAAATATCTCAAGCACCAACCTGACCAATAGCATGAGTTTGATGATGACGAAATATGCTTTACTTTTTTTTATTTTCACTGTTTATTGACAAATGTTGTGTGGGCTGATGCATTATTTACATTAAAATATACACATACATCATTGTATTGCATAATCTATTTATCTATCTAGTCATTTAAAAATTTTCATTATGAACTTTTTGCACCCCAGTTTAACCTCTTTGATATTTACTGTGTTTCGTATTGTTTTGGATAGACTATCGAAGATTTTAAGGCCTCTGTATAATAAACAGTTTTGTGAAGTGTTTTTCATTTGAAGTGTTATGTAATCGGTACCTCTTGTATTGTATGAATGAAAATACTTAATTTGTTTTTTTTTACGCTTCAACAGGCCAGGGGGCCCAATTACAAAAGCGAAATACATCATAACAAATTCATCCTGTTATCAAAGTATTTGGGTAATAACCCGTGTCACATTATATTTTATTCTTTGATTTACTGATTAAATTTTTCGTACATGTGATTATAGAGTTCTACGAATTTACTTTGGACACATTAAAAACTTAACTAACACACTAACCTATACACGAAGATAGACATGCATAGTTGCTTCAATTCAACATGATTTGAAGTCGAAAGATCTTTGTCAAAATTCTGATTTAGTTTGGTAAAATGGCAAAAGGTACCAGGGATAAGACCCATTAAGCGCTTGAATGAAGTCTTGCTGTGAGCCAAATTCATTGAGAGGACCCAATTTTATGGTGACCTCTTGACGGTTCAAGAATGATACGGAGCGACATTATGAGAAGAGATCTGAAGGCGATCCACGTTAATGCCTCTTAGTGGAATTTGAAGGCCCCAAGCAGAGACACCCGGCACCAAGTTGTACATCAAGCGAAGGCTCTTTATGGGCCATAAAGTATTGTCACGGGACATGGCCGTTGGAGACAAATGAAAACACAAAAACAATTTAAACTTAATTAAACCTTTATTTATTACGCAAAAAGTCACTGGACATGCGTTAAATCGGAGTACCGTTCATAATTTTATTTTATAGCCTTCCTTCCGCCGCCTTCTAGATCCTTCGAGACTCTTGTGGAACTTTCCAGAGTTACAAGAGAATTATAGAGCGTTTTAGACTTTTCTATAGTATTTTTGTCAGTACCTACAACCGAGTGATAACAGAGTTTCTCACATCTTGTGACGATGTATATATTTATTTATTTCACTATCAAAAAATCTCTGGAAATTTATAATTCCCTTGCATAAGAATTCTGTGCCTAAATATACGTAAAAAATCTTCTGGCATGTACAAATTCGAGCACTGTTAAAGAGAAAGTTGAAAATTCCTCACTTAGGCAATGAAATTCAAATATTTAATTCATAAGTTTAACAAAGTTTTTTAATCCCGCAGACGGACATCTGTTGTTCAAATTTAACTTAATTGAAACAAAAATATTCCTGATTTCAATTCAAATAATTTCGCATCCGCCCAGGATATTTCAAGTAATTATTTCTGTGGTGAAAAGCAGCTCGCAACTCATGATTTGCAGTTTGGCGTTTTTTCACGTCAGGGTTTAAATTTTTATAAAACGTTGGATACATAATTGATTATAATTAGGTAATAAAATGAAAGGTTTAATATTTTTATTCCGTCAAATTCTTATTGTAATAAACGTCATCACGTAGATTACGCTGCTCGCTATCTAATTGATATTAATTATTTCAGAGAAGATTAAAAGTATTTTCAGTGACATGACGTTTATTGAATAGGGTGGCAGAAACAAGAAGAAGGTAAGGGGCTTATCGCCAATGCAGGGGGATTATAAATAAGGGGTTGAAAAATTTCAAAAATAAAATACGAAGAAATGTGTGATTTAATTTATTGGACAGGCCGTCGTGATTGATTGTTGTCAAGTCAGGGATTTCTTGGCCGCCATTTTTTTAGGTTTGCACTCATTTTCTCAATCAATTCGCGGAAATAACACTTTGTATTGTAGAGCATGCTAAAACTTAAGATTCAACATGTCTATTTATGAATTGAATAAAAAATTTTCTTCATGTTCGTACACGGCTAAATAAATTCACAATTCATAATTATTTTGCATTTATTATATTTTGATTTACTCTTAAAAGGAGAACGCCCATAATCTTCGTACAGTTAACAACCTCGATGACAGTAATTTATGTAAAGTAAAGTATTATAAGTGTAGCAAGTATTTCTTGATTTTATCTTACTTTTTATTTTACTCCATTCAAAATCTTCATAATCGCTGAGAACTTTCTCCCGATTCACTATAAAATCACGCAATCCCCGCTTCTCTTTCTACCTAGGCGTATTCTTGAGATATGTTTAATAATTCGAAAGAATCAAGAAGAAACCTGCAATGAATTAATTAATTATTTTTTCTTTTTTTAAACAGTATTATGTCTTATTTTGTCTTATTGTATTTTATTTTAACAAATTTAAGTTACAATGTTCAACCACACTATTTTGTTACATCTATTGTATATTCATATTATTACTTGTAAAAGTCCTTTGGGCGTAAATAAATAAATAAATATACACGTTAAAAAATTCCTAAAAAAAACTTCACTTTAAAAAATAAAATATAGAGTATCATTACTAGTTACGAAAGCTAACTTGTTAATTAGAAAAAATCAACAGATGTCTCTAGCAGAGACCACAGTAATATATGAAAGAATCTTGATTCGAACATATACATATATAGAACTTTAAAAAAATGATGTGTGGATATTCTTACTATGGAATTGGTGAACGCTGCATTATGTAGAGTGATCACTTAAGCCAGCTCATATAGGTTGTAAGCCCTGAGCCATCGTACATGAAACTTCCATCCGCTTTTCTCATAATATATGAATTAGCCCCGTCTTTGTGAGACTTATATAATTTATCCTTAATTAATTAATCATCTCTCTGTAGAATATACTTTCATGTAAAAAAAATAATTTTTAATTATTTAAATTTTAACCAAATTATGTACATAAATAGACACATGTATGAAAAAATATATAAATTCAAGAACACATTCATATAGTTTAGTGGTCAGAGCACCGGTCCCGGAAAGGAGGTGACCCGGTTTCGAATCCCGGTAGTAGCCAAAATATTTTTTCGTGGGTTAGATTTTCATGTCTTTCTAATTGATTAATTAATTTGGTTTTGAAAAAAAAAAAAAATTTCTGTATTCATGAGAAATAGCATGGTGTCAATTTTTCATATAACAAATTGAATATCATCTTTATGGGTACTTGATTAAAATATTTAGAAAAGCGGATTTATTTTGGAATTGAAATAGCAAATTTATTGCACCCAAACTTCGAATTGGACGCGTTGCTAAATTGCTGTACATTTTTTATGCTCTCCTTGAATCAAAACTTTGTGGCTAATGGTGATCATTATTCCTAGCCCGAACCCTTTTGTATTTCGGTTGGTAAGTACCTTCATCCACTAGTGTTTATCCATTGGCGTCATTTAAAAAAATATGGTTAAAATATTCAAAAGTAAAATCAAATGAACAAAATATTACAGTTAATTTAAAGCATATTTAACTCATAATAAATTAATTTTATTAATATTTAAAAGATGTAATATACCTTACAACGATGCTTTTGTTTAAATAAATATTTATTCATGTAAACGAAGTTGATAATATTTTACATGATATTCTTATTATTCCAACTCAATTTTCTTCAAATTTAATACACATTTTTTGGCGAGATGCGCCGTATGCTTATTATGAATTTTTAAGTTAATTTTTTTTAGGAAAATTATCAAAATTATTTTCAAACTGTTCCCATTTGCACAATTTTTTTTTAAGCGCAACAGCATGGACTTAACATAATATAACAAGGAAATAATTAGCTTTTTCATTTCTGTCAAACCTAGCGAGATGAGAATTTCCAAGAGCTGCAAACATCACGGAGAAGAACCTTTCCGGGACAACATACAACCCACCATTTTGAAATTTCAAAAATAATTTAGTATGCCGTAAATAATCATTAAAGCAATAGTTGCACCAAAAAATTTTTTGAATTTTTAATGTATATTTTGATGCCTCAAGGTTGTGTTACCCCTTAATAGATGGAAATTCTAATCTACCCGGTTTTCCATTTCGACTTTACTTTGTCTTACTATCGAAACAATTTATATTTTTGGAAAGTATACGATGCGCTTAATAAATTTACAGGATCAATGAATATTAATGTGCTCAAGTGCAACCACATACATAAGATTAAGAAGAATTTAAAGTGCATATTTATTTACTGATAAGAAAAAAGTCATTCATCCTTCTATCTGTGACTTTTTTTGCTGTATTTTCTTTAAGCGGCAATTTTGAAGATTATTTGTTCTATCTAATGTTATCATGCCACAAAAAATTAGCGGTAACTTATGTATTTTCTTATTTCTTTATGTATAGTTTTAATACATAAGATTGTATTGCTCCATTTTCGCTTTTTTATAAGTGGAGACCTATAATTGGCTACCTATGTTCTAAATTATTATTCACTCTGTTTGTTTGTGCTGTTGATCTTCCCAACAAATAATAAATAAGTAAAAATTACCTAAAAATATTTAAAAAATGTAAACTAGCCCATAAATAAATCACGTAAAACGAGATGCGCTCTTGGTGGATGATAGAGGATGTACTTTAGAAAACTATTGCGTAAACACATTTAAATTTTCTTTACAATATCGAAAGTTTATATAGAATTTATTATAGAAAACTATTGCGTAAAGTAGACACATTTAAGTTTTCTTTACAATACCATAAGTTTATCTAGAATTTATTGCAAGCGTACATAGTTCAAGTTAACATCTTTCAAACGAAGCAGAATCGAGGGAAAAAAAACAATTCAGCGATACACGCCACTGGAATGCACGTCACGAATGGCAGCCCGGATCCTGTGGAATATATTTAATTTGTGTCAGTGAAATACTAATATTAATTCAAGGGTCATTCTCTTCGGAGATCATTAGCCCGGCTATAGGGACTTGAAAGGGTTAACTGATCGCTACGGCTCTCAGGGTGTTGCCTAATGCCTCTTAAAATCCCAGTAAGGGGCGGTAAAAGGGGGATATATAAGTTGTTACTTCCTAAAAATCTGCATTACTGCTAATAATTGGGACCTTTACAAGGGATCGCGTGGCAATTTTTAATTCGGCCCTATTGCATATCATAGAAGGTAAAAAAAGTTAAAATTAATTAAAAATAATATACCCTTTATATGTAGTGTACGTTTAATATTTATTATCGTATTTAGCTACGCTCTAGAACTAGAAATAGCATAAAAATAATAAGTCCATTCTTCGTATCCAAATTCATTAACCCCATAAATATTAAAAATACATAAACCTTAAGATTTACGATTCTATGCTATACAATTAAAAAATGTGTTACCGATTCTTTTTCTTCTTCTTATATTAGATCTGAGAATGATTTGTTAAAGTTTTGGTGCATAAATTATTTTACGAAACAAACTTAAAAAATGGAAGGATAGATCCAATCGGGCACGAAAGTATCCACGTCTTTACTATATTCACGAACTAACTAACCATCACGACGTTTCTCCATAGGGGTAGACGGAGAGGATAGAACGCCACATTCTTCGATCTTGGCACGCCACTTTTGGTTCGGCTACATTAATACACCTTCTCAATCTTGCTTTACGGTTGTTGAAGCTGAAGCGATCCTGCAATTGTTGTAGAATCTGATAAATTAAATTGTCTGCCTCTATAAATTAAATTAAAAAACTAAATTCATTGAAAATATATTTTTAATTTTAACAATTCTAAGTTTTTTTCGTAGCTATAGCAATAAAAGTTTTGATGAGTAACATCTTTCCTCTCGCTTTCCTGCAATTTGTGGCAGTGATTTCGTGAAAAAGGACGGAAATGCGTAGCAGGAAATGAGACGCGCGCAATTTCATTTAACCAATGACAAAAAATCATCGTTTATAAACAAATCAATGTCCAGCAAATTCCATCATAGTGAAGATGCACACTACCAGCCAATGCTTCTGTTTTTTGTGTATATGTTGCGAGGCTGGTGTCAAGCGTGGGATTGTTGTAACTTTGATATATTTTGGCTTATATCTTCGAAACTATCCAATAAATACTTTTTTTACATTAATGTAAACAATAACTACCCTTAATGATTAACCTTCTCAAATTTTATGTATATAATTTATGTGATTATTTTTAAATATTTATTCAAAGTTTTCATACAATATGTATGGCGGTACACTACCGTCATCTATGAAAATAAATAAAAACATATAATTGACCATGCATGACAAAATGCGTATGTAGATATATACCTACGGTACCAACCTAGTGCGGCAAAATTCAATATTAAATAAACGCACATACATTTTCTTTACTTGTATTTACTAATTAATAAATATATAGGTATAAGCTTTTTAAAATTTTGATGTTAATTTCTCTTACTGCTCAATTGATATTTTTAATTGTGAGATCATATGCGGTTACTGTTAGGCTCGCTCGTTTTTTTTTATTATATGATTAAATGATAATATGGATGAACATAAACTCGGAAGTATCCTCAATTTTATCACGATATTTCCAGCATAAACATCATTTAGTAGTTAGAATATATGCATTGCTGTGACTATGGCTGCCATCATCTTTAATTTAGAAAAATCTTAATGAAAATATTAAGTCGTGTCGAAAGATAAACAAAGTTCGAAGGCAAGAAGGTTTTCGAGGGAAAAATGGCAAAAGTTGGGGTGACAGATCAGGGGGGCATAAAAGTGTAGAAGATACCGTTTTAATTTGGTCCTCGGTTTCTCGTCTTTATAAGTTGGTTTTCTTTCCCTTTTTTCATTATAAACGTTTCTTATTTTACGAAGCGCCGCCAGCAACTCGACATTTATTATTTCTGAGAGGGGTTCGCCATTCGGCGGCCCAAATTGAAGCTCCATTGTTAGAAAGACTATGCAACAAATTGACCAGCTATTATAAATGATAATAACGGTAGGGTGTAACCATAAACAATAGGTATGTATAATATTAAAAATCTCAGTTTTTCAGTTAATTTAAAACAGTTTTCACAATAGTTTACTTTTTGGTTTATACATACCTACATATGTGCTGATCAAATATTACCTACTTGTTAATATTTTTTTATTAATTTAATAATTATTTTAATATTTTTTGTTACTCCATTGACATACTGACCGTCCTAGTCAACTGTAGACATACCACGTTCTTTCTTGTTCCCGGAAAAATAACAGCTTATGCACAAAATTCTTTTATCCATAGCTCATGCAAATTACATAGATAACTTCACTACATTAAAAAAACCACCGTGAACTATGTGTGACTCAATATCTTTACTATGTCGGCTCTAGCCGATCATCTACTTGCATACACAGCTTCTGGCTTTCCCTCTAATCTTCACTCCAACCTCCTCCTCCTCTTTTCCACCCATTTCTATATGAGTGGAATTCGCTTCAAATTGCATTATGACGTATTTTGTATTCTAGATTTTTAGTACCTATTAGCCTACATATATACATTACATACAAATTAAATTGTGAAGATTCCTTAGACAAAAAAAAATGTAAAGCATTCTTTCAAGCTATAGAAGTTACGATTTAAGCACAAAGTTTGTAAAAAAGTACTTTTTTCTTTCACACGAAGCAAACACATTGTGTTGAGACATAATATCTTTAAATGAAATATCACTTTGTTTAACACCACTTTATTGAGTTATTACAAACTGGTTTCAGCTCACAACTGAGCCTTCATCAATATTACTCGAATATCGAATAATATTGAACCCTGATGAAGGCTCAGTTGTGAGCTGAAACTAGTTGATAATAATTAACTCAATAAATTGGTGTTAAATAAAGTGTTTTTTTATTTAAAACTGATGTTATACATCTGAAGCATGGAGGTAATTTAGAAATTTAAAATCTTACAAAAAAATTCTTTAAATCATTCAATATTATTATAATATTCGAACTCGAACTGTTTCCACCAGCTCCTCTTAGGATGGCCCCTTGTTCTTCTACCATGTGGTCTTGCCTGGAATATCTGCTTTGGTAGTCTATCTGCCGGCATTCTCTCTTATGTTTTATGTATTGTAAATCTTTTATATTACATACGAAAATACACACTTAGTAACTAGTTTTATATTACGCTAGCGGGACACGGGATTACATTAGTCAAAATCTTTTCGATTTGAAATAAAAACGTAGATTCGCTCCTTACAAAGTTGCCAAACTTTAAATTAAATTTGAAGCCTTTAAGAAATACAAAGCAGTGGAGAATGGTCTTATTTCATAGGGCAGCACGCGTATGAAAAGTTTCAACGCGCATAATTCTGCCGGTTCTTGGATTTATGGTCAAACTTGGGCGAGAACCCGCCATTTTTATTATGATCAGCCCAGTGGACCGTGAGAAAATGGTTGGGGTGTGAATAGTCCCGACCACCACCCCCCCCCGCACCGCCCTAGCCCGCAGCCACCCTCAGCGCCCCCGGAAGAAAGACTAAAGGGTGGGCAGCTGTCAAATTTATAATAAGTGTCGTCGGCCCAATCGGCAAATCTTTTTACATTCGGTATTGTCTAATATACCTATTTATTCATTTAATTATTCCACTATTAATCTATTTCGTATTTTTCGCCCTACGATTCTAATCTAGAAACTAGAATTAGAGTAATGGATATCATATATCGTGTAGCGAAGCTAAAATGGCAATAGACAGGGCATATGGCAAGGCAACACGTCACAAAATGAACTCCCAAAGTTCTGAAGTGAAGATCTTAGGAGAATAAAAGAGGCGATGGAAGACCTCAAAAGAGATGGCCGATGATATAGCCGCTGTGGCGGATAAGAAATGACTACAAGAAGCAAAGAACAGGGAATAGGCTAGATCCAGCAGTGGAGAGATGAACGCTGAAGAAGAAGAAAAGAAGAAGACGATTCTAATAATTTTGAGATGTATGATAGACATATCAAATTAAATTGACCACACACACAGTAAAAATTGTACAGAGTTGAACTAAATCCCTTCTTTAGGCGATATAGGGGAAATCTCGCATATTTAAGACACAATTATAATGCAGTCAAACTATTTATTCTTGCATAATTAAGTCCCCTAGTAAACAAAACGTATTTTTTACAATAGACTTTTTTATTTCTTTTCAAACTATGTTCTCTTCAAGTAAAAAAGACTTTTTGTAATAAAGCGCAACTTACTAAGACATTATATTTTTTGAGATTATTTAGTTTGACCTTTTTATCATCATCATCTTCATCCTTATTCTAGTAGTATCGGGGGCACAAAGACTCGACAAGGTGCCGGGGCGACCCACCGGTCGCCTTTCTTCCGCGGATGATATAGCGAGATCGGCGCTCGCACAAGAGGATCTACGGGAGTGGATTAATTCTTTCAATGAAGAGTGCACTCTAGTTGGAATGATGATTAGTATTGCCAAAACATAGGTAACGATCGTAGGAAAAGACCAAGAGCAGTGCTCAGGAAACAGAAGACCATTTCATAATTTTTCAAAAATTATAAGCTCATTATTAAAAATATTCAACAAAATTCTTTTGTCTATAAATATAATCGAGGCAAAACTAGCGGTACATAATGGAATTCTGGTACCAACACTGATGTATGGAAGCGAAGCCTGGAGCTGGTAGAAGAGGAACGAAAGTAGATTGAATGCAGTGGAGATGAGATCCCTCAGACGTATGTGTTGCAAATCAATTTATGATAGAGTAAAGAATGCAGATATTAGGAATGAATGTAAAGCTGATCTTAGCATAATTAATGGAATTAAAAAGGGGTCGCTCAGATGGTTTGGGCATGTTGAGCGAATGAATGAGGAAAGAATGGTAAGAAAGATATATAATGCAAGTGTTGATGGCGCCAGAAAGAGAGGGCGACCGCGGAAGACGTGGCATGACCAGATTAACCAGATACTGGAAGATGGTCCCGTTAGAAGCCTCAACAACCGGCGAGCTTGCATGCGAAGATGTATGAATGTGGATGAGACGAGAGTTGTATGTCAGGACAGAAGAGTGTGGCGTTCTATCCTCTCTGCCTACCCCCAGAGGGAAACGGCGTAATGGTAAGTAAGTAAGTAAGTAAGTATAAATATAATTCTCGTCATGTCAATCTTGTATGTTCTCTATGCTTTACACACTCAGATATTGCCTATGAAATATCAAAATATACCTACGGTATAATTTTCGAAATTTTAAAGGGTAATATTTTTTTTATACTTATTATTTAAGCACCAATTATCTTTAATTTTGTAATCAGGACATTCAATTATGTCGAGAAATACTTATTTTCAGACGGATCTGTTGTATGGACTATGGGACCATATTCTTGGATTGAGCCAAAAAAACTAACAAACCCCACATAAACCACATTGATCGTTTTTAACGTCTACTGATTTCGAAACCACATTCAACCGTACTCTGAAAATAAAAATATTTATATTTTTGTATCTTGACACTTATTGTATGACATTGGTATTGCTTGCCCAGCGTAAATTAGCGTGCGGCGAATTCGGAACTAAAACCCGCCCCGCCCGCACACGGCGGTAACCCCTCGCCCTGTCATTCAGTTCAACTTCGGTAGCTGTGACATCTTGATTACCAATATACAGTGAATAATTATGTCCAAAACATCCAAAACAGACCGGGATGGTGCAAGAACAATTGCCAATGAAGTATTAAAGTTTTGCGAATCTGAAAAAGCAAATAATGGACCGATATTACTGTCTGACAGTTTGACAGATAGAACGGCCGCCATTACTGCTTGGTTTCTTTAGTGCTGCCCGACCAAATGTCTGTTAAAGGCTACGACACCGGTCACCGGACATTCTGTACATTATGTATTGTGTAATAAATTTACACCCTGGCAACTTCTGTTACGCGCCCTCCCTCGCACGCCAATTTATAGTGGTCGCATTCTAGGTTAGAAATTAATGAATTCAATCAATCAGAAAGCTCTAAAATGTAAAGTTATTTACAGATTGTGAATAACTTTACGTTTGTTAAAGTTTTCAAATAGGGAAAGATAATTTACAAGATAGCGTTCAGAAGATAGTAGACCATATTAATGTGGAAACCTCATTCAAGAATGAGGAAAGAGATGATACAGCAGCTTTAGAAAACATCACCCTGACCTTATTACAAGACAGCCCCAAAATTTTACTGCTTCCAGAGCTTCTGTGACAACATCTCAATTAAAAAATTGGTTTGAAGAAGTTAGCAGTTACTTAAATGATAACAGTTGAGCGAAATTTTAAATAAACCTCGACAAGTTTTTAATTAGGACGAAACTGCTTTTTTCTTAAATCCTAAAATCAGTGTATCTAAAAATTAACATGTATGAAAAATAATGTTATACTGTACTTCTTGATGGCAATGCTGCCGGAGATATTCTACCCCCTACGGTCATTTTTAAATACGAGAGGATACCACGAGAGTTAAGCTACTGATACACATGCTTATTAGTGGCACGTGAGCATGCGCAGTATCGACCTTCTTTAGGCCTTGCTTATTAGTGGCATGTGTGTACGCAAATTGCTAGTAATGAGCATGCCACTAATAAGCGTGTGTATCTGTACCTTTAAGTTTGTCAGTTCCTGAATCATGGGGTATTGGGCGTTCAGATAATAGCTGGATGCCCAGAGAGAACTTTTATGAGTACATATGCAATATTTTCGATACATGGTTAAATGACAACAATATTCCAAGACCAGTTCTTCTTTTTATAGATGGCAATACGCCACATCTTTCTTTTCACGTCAGCAAATTTTGCTCTGAAAATGGCATTATATTGATTGTTCTTTTTCCGAATGCGAAAGCTGCAGGCGTTCTTGGCGGTTGGAAAATAGTGATTCGCTAATTTCACACGTGAATTTTTGTCCTTTGTTAAACAAAGTATTAAAGGATACGTTAGTATCAATATTTCAAAATGGTTTTCGTAAGTGCGGACTAATACCATGAAATACTGATGAAGTCTGCTATAATCCTGGAGCCGCCAAGCCACGAATCAACCGAATTAACAGAATTACAGAAATTGGAACTTGCAATTTTTTTTTTAGATAAATACATAGATACCGAAAATTATAAAGGTATGTCTTGTATTAGTGCTAATATATGTCTATTATTAGTTGGTTTTTTGGCGCTGTCATTTTCTAGTTCCTATGACAAAGCATGAAAAAATATAAATTTTAGTTAAAAATATGTTATTTATTTAATTTTTTGTATGAAAAAGTTAATTTCTAAATGTTGCTGTAATAATTTAAAAAAAATTAACTGTCATCTTGTGATGAATATATTTGATTTTGATTAATGAAATTTGTATTCTTCTTAAAGTGTCAGGCATTAGTGCCTTTACTTTAAGGCCAATAATGACGAAACGTCGGTTGACGAATGGTCCTTCTGAGGACCAGATTTTGACGCGGGTTACCCCCAAAGAAATTAATACTAACATTTCTAACACCCGTGAAACCCCCACCTTTCATTATAACATATATATAAATAAGTTTATAACATTGTGGATGTCACTGCTGTCTTTTTTAATGTTTTTGACTGCCGAAAGATATGTACCCATATTAAACTTTACGTTTATACAGTTTAGTCAAAAAAAAAAATAATTTACATATGCGCTAGAGTAACATTTATACGTAAAATACCTAGGTCGATTTAAATTTTAAAAACTATTTTTTATATATATAAAAACTAGGAAATGCGACCAATAAACGATTAGTCCTCAATTTTGTGTAACCGACAGCACCCTTGGAGAGCTAAGAACAATAATGATGATTGCAGGCCGATAAAAAGATACCGACTCAAATATTCACAAAGCTTCCAAATTACAACTCAGTCGCCGAGACGCCATTGTTTATTTTAATGCCTGAAAAAAATGAAAGTATATTTAAGGAGAATTCTTATTTAAAACTCGTACCCATTGTTTACCCAGTCTTGCTAATAATGTGCTTTCCCAAGTTCTGCGAGGGTGGGTAACATTTCTGGAAAAGTATCGGTACAATTGGTATTTATTATTTTCAATAATAACCGTTAACTATAATAACCATTTTCCACGTTATTAAATTGTTTTTTACCTTTTTAAAATATATTTCATTACATTGCATATTTTTTCACCATATTTTTTAAAATTTATTCTTACATATTTGTGTGGGGACTATCACATGCAGATGGAATACATTAATTATGATATAATATAATCACACATATTTAAAAAAAATCAGGACATTTTAGTGGGTGTATATAACCACTTACTGAGATTTTTAGTGTACCGGTTTCGAGACGTACCCGTCTCATCGTTAGAATAACCAGGCCAACAAGGACTTCAGGACAGGGCTGTCCTGACGAGGAGACGGGTTCGTCTCGAAACCGGTAGACTAAATATTCCAGTAGGTGGTTATAAACTAACATAACCAATATTTTGTTAATCACTAGTTAGTTTATCCATAGGCAATAAAGTCAAATATTTCCAGTCCTAAACCTGCAATCAATCTGCAACATTTTTCACTCTCACCGCTCATCTCATTCTTGGGCGACCTAGTGGTCAATAATGAACCCCAAGCAGGAATAATTGATTCTGGAATAAAAGATAAGTGCTCAATACCTTCGTAATATTCTGTTGGAATCGAATCGAATCACTAGAGATTGGTCTTTTATGAACGAACTGTTACTTTCGAACTGTTCACGGTCCTGAACCGTTCAGTTCACTTCCACCAACAACCGTTTAGCCAGTATGAAATCTAAGGAAGCGCCGCATCGCTAATATACAATGCGAGTTGAACGAATACATCCATTCTTCATATGGAAATGATTTAGATAAACCACAACATACTTTTTATTGAAGCAATGTTCCCATATTAAAATATTTATTAAAGCCATCTTACAACAAAACAGAACCGTTAAGATTTTGTATGAGGAGAATGGGGTTCTTATACAACTTGATAATTCAGACTTTCTTTCACTACATCCATTTTGAGGCAAATTTTCAAAATGGTATTTTCTATTATAAGCAAGTTAATCATATTTCTATCGATCTTCATAAACCTACCAAGCGTTATAAATAAAATATTTCTTTAAATGCATAAGTCGGTCAGACGTGAGGTGAAAAAAATCATATAAAATTAATAATAATTCGGTGAAAAGGCTTTATGTTTTCATACTTTTTTGGAAATCATGAACACCCTAACTAAGGGAAGAAAAATATCGCGGTGCGTCAATAAGAAAAAATCACCCCGGGTAGTATGAGTTGAAGAGAGAAATAATTTTTCGCATGACTAAAGTGTGCAAATGAGGTGAATGAGAAAATAAGCGAACCAGATGATTGAGTGCCGCCGGAAGGAATAACTTGTATTAAGACGTCAGACTTCATAATAGGCTTAGGAATATTCATAATTTTAGATGCGTTTTATTTTATTTACGAAACAAAAGTAAGGCTGTTGATAAAATAAATGCACGTTATTACTCAAAGTTATTTATTATTATTACACGTTATTATTATACAAAGAACTCCATTATTTTAAATATAAAAATTAAAAAAACACAATGTTTTTTATGAGAGTTCAATATTTAATTAGTCTCTTACAGGACGATCGTTTCGGCTGTTTAGGCCATTATCAACTGATAAACATAGCTATTATTCTTGAGTTTATGTACAAATATTTTGGAAAAACCTTAATAATAATACAGAGGATACTAAAAATTTAAAGAATAATTTGATTAACGAACAGCTTAATATTTGTTATTCTCCCCTTCTAAATATATTTAATACTACATAAAAAATTGTTTTTGAGGTATCTACGTCTTTAAAAAATATAGCCTTCAATAATCACTTATTTTTTATAATTTATCTGTTGCTTTCACTGATATAAATTAAAATGAAAATGTCACCTGAACTTGTTGTATTCACCTGGTATTCCCGTAATCAGCAATTTTGAGAATACCTTTACTACCTGAAATCCATCCTTATAATGTTTAATTGCCCATATCTTAATAATTTAAAAAGGTAAATACCCAACTATTTTATGTATTCGTAAAGCTATTAACTGTATCCTCTGTATTATTATTAAGGTTTTCCAAAATATTTGTATATAAACTCAAGAATTATAACTATGTTTATCAGTTGATAATGGCCTAAACAGCCGAAACGATCGTCCTGTAAGAGACTAATAAAATATTGAATTCTCATAAAAAACATTGTGTTTTTTAAATTTTTATATTTAAAATAAATGCAATTCATGTGATATTAACATTAATAAATTAAAGAGTTAGAAAAACAATACCAATCTAAATAGAGATTAGTTTAATTAGTGTACTCGTAAATTCATTCACGGAAGACGTGGCATGACCAGATTAACCAGATACTGGAAGATGGTCCTGTTAGAAGCCTGAACAACCGTCGAGCTTGCGTGCGAAGATGTATGAATGTAGACGAAGCGAAAGTTGTATGTACTCAGGACAGAAGAGTATGGCGCTCTATCCTCTCTGCCTACCCCCACGGGGAAACGGCGTGATGGTAAGTTAAGTTAAGTAAATTCATACATATACATTGTACAAGTCCAGAATATGTTGAGAATGTTCAAATTTTTCAAAAACACCATACTGGATTTTATTCCAGGGGGACATCATTAATCAAGATAAATATTATAGATTTCTCACAGAGGTAAATATGGGAAAATAGGTATGGAAGTCTTTTTTTGTTTGTTAGGTACGCTTATACAGGGTTATTTGGAAAACATTAATAACTTCGCAGGACCATATTGTAGCCTTGATTATGAGTCGAAAACGTTTAAGCAACCATAACCTAATATATTAATAGGTATGGATATATGCGACATTAAAGTTTGCATTTTTTTTTCAAATTTCTGGCTTATTTTTTGCAAAAGTCTCGGAGTCGCGTCACCCTGTCTATACACGACGTGACACGGAGATGGCCTTTAGAGAAAAAAATGTATGAGTAGGATCGATATGGTAGATTTCGCTAATAAAACGGTCCATGGGGGTGCGGTGGGTGTCCGTTCACTGTCTGCTAGTTTGCGTCTTAGTCTGATGTATAACGTGCATTATGCTACTTCAATAAGTAGTACCTGGGAAGTCTGTGTTTGTATCTGAAAGGCAAAAGACTAATATCATGACCATTGTAGCCGAGGCTGCGGATTTTCGGATAAGGGGATTTTCTTGGAATAGAAACTGCAAGATTTGTGAAAAATTGCTGACAGTTTGTGAAAGAAGGCACTGTGAAATTGTATCCATCTTACGCAGATTGTGCATTTTGGCAAAATTTGTTGTGGGTGGCGTATTCTGGATGATTTTAATTGATTATTTTTTATAGCTATTTTTTTAGCTGTGCGCATTTAAGTTTATGTGTGTACTGCTGAAGACAGGCATTAATTGTAAAATAGAATTTTTGCAGATTTGATAGTATACATAGGGACCATCTATAAAATATTCCATTTTCAAATAGCAATCCACTTTACAATGCAATTAATTCCAAAAACCTTTAAATCATTACAGGCTAGGAGACGCCACTTTCAACGTCGCAAAATCGTTATACAAAGTGGTTTAAATAATATATTTTTATAAATATTAAAAAGTAAATATATTTTTATTTAATTATAATGTCAAACCACAAAGTGTTGAAAGTGCTTTATTTAAAAAAAAGGTTTTCATTAAAAATTCAAAATACTGATTGAGGATGTCATTTTAAATTGAGTCACTAAAGGTTCTGGGTCACCCATCAATTTACTTTTAAGTAATTTAATGTAACTGACAAATAGTTAACTTCCAAAAAATAAAAACTATTTTCACATAAAAATACTTTTACAGTTTAAAA
Organism: Agrypnia vestita; assembly: GCA_016648135.1. Taxonomy (NCBI): domain Eukaryota; kingdom Metazoa; phylum Arthropoda; class Insecta; order Trichoptera; family Phryganeidae; genus Agrypnia; species Agrypnia vestita. The sequence continues at coordinate 85,530 of JADDOH010000864.1, forward strand.
CACTTCAATAATTATACAATTATTCAAAAAATATTTAAATTTGTTTGAAATTATTTATAAAGTGCCCCGCACTAATTGGGCAGAATTAAAAAAAAATTGTGAAATGGTCGCTGTAGCCGGCCATATAAACAAGATTTTCCGGTCCAACTGTTGGAAGCAGTCTGTCTGTGTAGGTATTTTAACCGGTTATCAACCAAGTCGCATCCAGTTACTCAATATCGTAATAAATGGTTCCACAAGATTTATCGAAAATATTGTGGAACCAGTTATTTGCATTCAGCAGTTATTCTGATTATCATTGGTTCCGTTCCACATAACCTGATGAAATTTATATTTCCGATACGAAACCGAAACCACATTATACTAAGAATAGTAATACGTCTTCATACAAACTGGCCGCTACCCATTAGAATGTGTGCGAGCGTGCTCGGCGCCGTGTACGCACGCACTGTGACGCACACATTGACATAGAATATGGGGGCACAAGGCGGCGGCAGTAAGGTGCCATTCGCGCTCGCAGCCGCTGCTTTAGAAAAAAAATGCGCTTCCTGAAAAAATGCCTTTTTTTATGTTTGTGTTGCTTTACTAAAAAGGTGTGTTGATTATCACAAAGACTGTAAGTTTTTAAAAGTCTACGTTGATGTTAATCAGCGTTCTTGCAATTTAAGTGCAGAAACTAGGTATACTAATTACAGAAATTATGCGACAGATCGAAATTTACTCATGACTTCGTTGCCAATATAGAGAGTTAAAAGTTACGAGTTAAAAGGAAGGGAGTAAAAATAAAGTGAAAACCCTAGCATCAACGCAAGAGTAGGCTAATTACTCGCCAACAGGCCGGAGATAAACTACTGTTCTGGGTATACTGTGCCGAAACCGACCAATCGGGTTGCAGTTTCCCGGTACAGAATTTAAAATAAAAAAATCGCCTTCCAAATTGCGATATCATTCTCCAGTGTGTTTAGTTGAATACATATAAACTCAGTTAAGATGAAGGCCATAGACAAAATCATAATTTTTATTTGAGGCATTTACGAGAAACTATAGAATTGTATCGATTTTGTATGTTACGACAGGTCGTCTAAACATTATACTGATATAATTGATTGCTGGAGTTTGAATTAGAACGTGTAAATGACGTGTTACAGTTTTTCGCGCATTTTAAATATGTCCTCCCTTTTTATTAAATAGGTACTAGCTGTGCCCGCAGCTTCACCCGCGCGGAATGCAGTTTGGGTATCAGTGAAAAATCAATATAATATAAAGCACTCGTCCAAACAGTGTTGTGTAAAAGGCAATTTTTATCTTTATAAAATTTTCCTGACGGTAAGCAAATTTATTTTGATAAAAATTTAATATATAAATTAATTTTAAATATATATTTTATTCATATTTTACCAATTTGTGTATTAACCTTAACATACAGATATATATTATGTCGTCGCAGACATTTTATATGCCTTTTTAGTTCTACAATTTCTGTATAGAAAGCATTCATTTATCTCTTACTATTAAGGTAGCGTTCGTAAGACACGCATTCGCTCATTATTTAATTTAAAAGAGTAAAATCGATTATTTTAATTTATTGAAGTTAAAAAGTCGTCAATTATGTAAAAAAAGGTTGAAAAATCCACACAAAACCAATATTACGTTTTAATATTATTGAAAAAAATCATTTCACACGTCCATAAAGTCTACAAAGTGGAACAATTCTCTTCGGTTCGTAAACATCGTTGGTTTGATAATTTATTAATTTATAAAATAATTTAGTTTGTGTCGCTTTTGAAAAATATGTATAAGTATTTAAAATATATAGAAAGAACTACATGAATAAATTTTAATTTGATACCTTTCCTTACAAAAATTTGATACAAAATGCATGAGAAGTTACAAAAAAAAGTGCTCGTTGCCACTATATTCCACTCTCATTACCGACGATCGATCGCCTCAAAAATATCTACTGTTTGGAAACTTGATTTTGCAGGTCATACCACCGATCTTTATCTAAATGTAATAATTTCGTCGTCTGTCCGTATCTTGCTGGAATGACAACTTTAGATAATTAGAGTGTGACAGGAAATCAGCCCACGGCTCATTTTGCGCGGTCACGCAAGGGTGGCTATTATTATTTCCCGTGATTTTTCACGGGTGTAGTACGGCTAGTATATAATATTTAGATCGTTTATACCTATCTTATATTCACAACCCGATGTTATTTTCGTTAGATCGTCAAAGTATATTTAATGCTTCTATTAAAGTAATATGGGTAAATTTAGGATAAATACTATAAATAGTAGCCGATGCATTTCACTGTACCCACGTCTTAAGTTAGTAGATAAACTAATTTGTCTCTTATGGCCGTTTTCGTCGAAATTTTAAATGTCATTTAAATTTCTTAAATCCCCCTGTAAAACTGTAAAAATATTTTAAACAGTGAGTAGATATTCATCTTCACATGCCGTTTGGTGTAGTGTAAAAAAGTGATTCCTGCCGTTGCCTGAGGTCACGTTATATTAGGTCCTTACATATGAAATTGGCGTTTTGCCGTACTGGCAAATTTGATCTCAAATATCTTCTCTTTGGTTAGGAATTCCAAATCCAAATTTATACAGCTATTTACTCATGTATTTGTGTTTTGAAAATTATAATTCATTTGTTTTTTCCTCAATTGTTTTTTCTTTGCGTCACTAAGTTTACAAAATGAAAAACTTGAAATATCGCGTTATTTACGAGTACGAGTTCCACCGTGGCACCAGTGCTGCAGAAACGGCTCGAAGGATTAATGATGTGTATGGCGACGGTGCCGCAAAAGAAAACACAGTGCGTTTTTGGTTCCAACGTTTTCGTTCTGGAAATTTCGACCTGCAGAACAAGCCCCGTGGACGGCCGGAGACCAAAGTTGATAATGAAGAATTGAAGGCTATTGTGGAAGCGGATCCATCGCAAACCACATCCGAGTTAGCTGCAGGCTGCGGTGTTAGTGATAAAACTGTTTTAATCCACTTGAAGCAAATTGGTAAGGTGAAAAAGCTTGAAAGGTGGGTACCTCACGAATTGAGTGAAGCAAATCAACAAACGCGCGTTGACTGCTGCGTTGCATTACTCAACCGGCACAATAATGAAGGGATTTTAAATCGAATCATTACCTGTGATGAAAAGTGGATCCTGTACGATAATCGGAAGCGCTCATCGCAATGGCTGAACCCTGCCGAACCAGCCAAACCATGCCCCAAGCGAAAATTGACTCCAAAAAAGTTACTTGTGAGCGTTTGGTGGACTAGTGCTGGTGTCGTTCACTACAGCTTTCTTAAATCTGGCCAGACGATTACGGCAGATGTCTATTGTCAGCAACTGCAAACCATGATGGAAAAGCTAGCTGCTAAACAACCGAGGCTGGTTAATCGCTCTAGGCCACTGCTGCTTCATGATAACGCTAGACCACACACTGCACAACAGACGGCTACCAAATTAGAGGAGCTTCAATTGGAATGTCTAAGACATCCACCGTACTCTCCGGACCTTGCCCCAACAGATTACTATTTTTTTCGAAATTTGGATAACTTCTTGCAAAGGAAAAAATTCAACTCCGATGGGGCAGTCCAAACCGCCTTCAAAGATTTTATTGATTCCCGTCCGAATGGTTTTTTTAGTAAAGGGATTAATGAACTACCTATGAGATGGCAAAAGTGCATAGATAGCAATGGTACATACTTTGATTAAATAAATATATTATAATAAAAAAAATCGCCTTTATGTTCCTCCCATACTAAACGCCAATTTCATATGTAAGGACCTAATATAATGCCAGCCATAATTAACATCTTGGCTTTAAGAAAAATAGTAATGAAAGTATTATATTAAAATAATGAAAATTGAAGTTGTAAAAAAAAAACTAACCCATAAAAACCAAGTTTTTATTTTACCCCCTTTCTTTGTAAATTAAGTTTACCATCATGTAATAATTGATTGACTGAAAATGAAACATGTCTAGACAAATATCTATGTCAAAAATCTCCAAAAATATCTCTTTATTACTTGATATCTTCCCAAAAAACCGAAATGTGCTGTCATCTGTGAACCAATTGTCATAAAATTTCGAAATTCGTAGAGAAGTACCTATTAAACCTATTCATATATCATATATCATAAAATTTCGAAATTCGTAGTGAAGTACCTATAAAACCGACGGAGTATTCAAATTTTAAATATTCCGTGACGTTATCGAGCCGCCGGCGCCGTTGGTAGTAATCAAACTTTTGTAATGATTCCAATTTGAAAAAACCATTAAAATTTCTAAAAATCCAAAATTATACTTTAATTATTTTTTTTTCAACAAAAATTTGATAGATCTTCTTGATCGTCGCCACGAATCTGCTTGCAAAGTTTCAGCTCGATTGGATCACGGGAAAAGGGTCAAAAATCGATCCAAAGTTTTTTCGACGGCAAGCAGGCAAGCAAACAAGCAAGCAAGCAGACGCCACGAGTTAATATAAAGGGAGTAAGAACACCATTAATATAAACATTCCCATTTTCCGATATTTCCATGCATATGCTTAATAATATAATATATTTTGAGAAATAATTACTACCCTCAAAATAAATATGTAGGTACTTACCTACCTACATAATATTTGTACATTAAAATTTTCAATCATACCTGGCATCTAGCGATTTATATTTCATACAAGTATTGGTTGGTGCCCGGGATAGATTGACCATTTTGTGGTAAACATAAATTGTATTTAAGATTTTTCAGATAATATTGTTGCAAAAAATCGACAATCGATTAATGCATTTTATTCAATGTCTTTAATAAATAATTCGCTTAATATTTACAAAAAATGAAAACTTTTTATTGAATCTTCTCCAGTAATAAACCTTCTCGCTCGGCTCGACTCCTGGTAGATTCTGCGAGACCTGACTGCTACGCTAACAATTTGATAAGCAACTGACAAAAGCGATAAAGCGGCCGGAATGACCTTTTTTATAAATTTGGAGCCCCTCTTTCTTTCTAACTCTATCGTCCAAAATTTCGATGACTTATTAAATTTAATAAAATATTTTTTTATTTTACGAACTCACCTTCCACCCACGAGGAAACAAAAAGATTTTTTCATAAGAAAAGAAAGAAGAAGAGTCGATAAAAATTAATTTAAAGGGGGAGGGGAGGGTAGGTAAAATTAATCGAGGCTATGGTGCAACGATCCTAACCAAGGATTTAACCGAACCTTTCCCAGGATTACATAACATAAAGGGAGGTACATTTCTGCCGGTCGATATCAAAAGAGTTGGGTCGTATATTTCTGTCTCACCTAAACACTCTTCTTTTCCTCTTTAACAAATGCATTCTGTAGCCAGAAGAACGAGATGGAAAGATTTGAATAAGCGAAGTGAATGTTCGTTCTTAATTCCTTCATATTAAGGGTACCACACACTACGAAGTATCGATGCAGAGTGCATGCAGAGAGCTCACACAAATTGATACAAACTGATTAAAAATGTGTTACGAAACTATGTTAAAATTGAACATCAGAAATAGCGTATTACAAAATTTCGTAAAATTCATATTTAAGAATGTTGTTATGGATATTTAGGGACGCATATGAAAATAATAACATCTTTGAGGGCATTATTAATCTAGAACCATAAAACAAGTACTTATTTTTATTTCCGTATGTGCAATTATGGAGTTCTATAAACTTACACTCGAAACAATAAAATAAAAATTGGAACTTTTTAGAAGCCAACGTAAAAAAATAAAAATGTAGGATAAAACATATTCTACGCAGGAATGGTATAATACGTGTTTTCGTGTATGTAATACATTTTTGAAGTTATACTATTATTATATAACGGAAAACATGTAGCAAACGTAAGACCAGAACTTACCAAGCCAAATTGAAATATTGTCAGCTATCAGATTCGGTTTACATGTTTCTATAGTTTTTTAACACTAGAGGGCTCGCGCATCAATTAAGAAAGTTTTTTTTTTAACCTAATCATTTTAAATATTCGAGATTACAGTTCTGTAAGTATAAGTTTGAATTCTTTTCATAAAACTCAATGATCAGTGCAGATTTTTACAACTCAATACATTGAGAGTCATTAATACATAAAATTTTTACTTTATTTTATTTTTTAAGTAAGGCGTCTACCGCGGTGAGTTGAAACTTTTTATTTTATTTTAATCTTAAAATATCCAATCCTATAGTATAATGTACTAACCACACCATATATACATATATATATATATATATAATTTATTTTTTTCAACATACTACAGTAAAAATATGTTCTATCGACTGAGTTACCATTCAGTTACAAATCAAAATCGTCTAGCCTGATTAATCATTCGTACCTAATGCTTTCCATTTAGAACTCTAAAATAATGAGGGAAGAAAATTTTTTTCCGACCAACTATAATTTTTGTCTTAATATATTTCATCATATTTAACATCTTCTGTGTAGTTTTTTTGAACCGTTCTGTGTGCATGCGACATCTCTGGCCAAAATTTTTTATCACATGGAAGGATCCATCATCAGGGCTGATGCGACCTGAGAAAACCAACCACTTGATATTTCAGCGCTATGTACTTTTATACGATAAAATAATAAGTGTGATGTTTCCTCGTGTGTGGAAATCTTTACATCTGATGCGTGTCTTCCGTCTAATTGGCTACTAGCTTTTATTTAAAATTATGAATCTGATAATCCAAATGTATTTATATATGTATTATAATTTATCTATACCCATTATAAAATTACAATGATAGAATGGTACGACTCTCGGTAAATAGTGAGTAGTAGTGCTTGCAATGCGGATAATATATCCGGATCATAGATAAATTGCGTCCGACGTCCGACTGTTTCGAGGTTCCGAGTTCTGAACAGACTTTACTTAGATAAGCTTTGTTTTTGAAGATCCGGACAGGTATTTATCCAAGTACGCACAGAATAGATATTGAATTATTGAGCACAAGAGAATCTGCTATAAATATTCAAAGGTTATTATCTACAACTGTCTATTTACTTGAAAAAGATAATTTGAAATCAACAATATTTTGATATCGCATGAGTTACTTACTTTTAACATTCATAGCTTTAATTTACTTTTAACACTTTCTTAAGTATTATTTAAACAACTATTTAAGACATATTCAAATCGAACTTTGCGACTCATACGCATTGACAAACATAAAATGCGTGTTATCATTTTTTGTCCTGAGCAAGATAAACAAACGTAAACATTCCACAGCTTAATATACCTCTTTACGACGTGCTCTCCTAATACTCTCGCGGGGCAGAAATAGCGCCAGTACAAAAATACACAGACTGTCTGACCGATTATAGCCGCGAGTCTCCGCTCGCACATGCGCTCCTGGTAGAAAAAGAGACGCTCCACAGAACGCGCGTGGGGCATTCTCCCGCATTGCCTTGTTGCGCTTAAAATTTTGTCTCTTCGATTCGCGTGTGCTCCTGGCAGAAAAAGATCCGCAGTTTCTTCCCGGAACCGTGAGGAGACGCGTGCGAAAAAGAGATCACGAATGGTTTGCAGGGAAACAAACTATTTATTTTTTATTTTTTTAAATTTCTAAAACGAAAAATAATATTTTAATCAACCAGTTATAGAAAAGTGATTCTGAAAAATTATATTTCATAGAAAAATTAAATTTTTAAAGTTGCGCTTTGCCTGCCCCTCCTCTCGTTTCGACATTTTATTTTTTCATTTTCACGTTTCCGTTACGGAGTTTCACAATAACACAAAACGGGGACATGTGTGAACTGTATCAGGATTGCATAGGTGAATCGGGTAACGCCACACATGACACACATGTGTGTGTGTGTGCTACTGGATATGAACATTACGCTGAATGAGGGTCATGTGTTTGTGTGAATGCGAAAATAATAGCAGCAGTTTGATGTTTTGCATTTTTAATATTTAAAAATAAGGATACTATCCATTTTAATGTGTGGAAACAAATGTTGACGACATTTTTGAGGCTAACTAATTCAGAAGTTTTTTTGGAAATACACATTTGACCCATACTCATAGTATGATCATTATACCTTTAAAAATTAGGATAGGACTGGGAAGATAAAATTACAGGATTATTAACCTAACCTCAAATTGTCTTATTATTACTATTAAGTAAATAACTGTAAGTGAGCTTTTTATAACTCAATTTAAGCAAAAATATAATAATGTGTGTCCTGAAGAAAATACATTGTCAAGATGATATTTAAAAATTTAAAGATTTTTGATGTACCTAGGTACCTATGAAAAAAGACCATACCTTTGTACCATGACCATTATAGTGTATAGACGTACCACTATAACTTGGCGTGCGAGGGAGGGCGTCCCTATCACGTGACAGAAGTTGTCAGGGTGTAAATTTATTACACAATACATAATGTACAGAATATCCGGTGACCGGTGTCGTATTGAATACAGAAATTTGGTCGGGCAGCACTAAAGAAACCATGCAGTAATGGCGGCCGTTCTATCTGTCAAACTGTCAGACGGTAATATCGGTCGACTATTCGCTTTTTCAGCTTCGCAAAACTTTAATACTTCATTGGCAATTGTTCTTGCACCATCCCGGACTGTTTAGGATGTTTTGGAAATAATAATTGAGTGTATATTGGTAATCAAGATGTCACAGCTCCCGAGCAAATACAAAATCGTACTGAATGACAGCGCGAGGGGTTACCGCGGGGTGCGGGCGGGGCGGGTTTTAGTTCAAAATTCGCCACACGCCAAGTTACGTTGGGCAAGCAATATCAAGTTATTAAATTGAAATTAAAATTTTCTGAATTAAGTTTACTAATTTCGATTACCATTATTCTCTCCTAATCAAAAGTATACCAGTAAGTATTCTTATTGATTAATTTTTAGTCTTTGATATGATGGAACTTTTGCAGTATTTTGTGTCAGAACATTCTTGTCAGTAATGTTTAAATTGAATAATTGAATTATTCCCAAACAATAATAATATTGCATAATTGAATGTCCATCCGTAACTTCCTATCCAATAGCTGATCTCATTCTGGTTTCAAAATTAGTATGATTTAAAAATTGTTTTTAAATAAAATGAAAACATTAAATTTATGCTTTTATAATAAAATGATTTACATTTTTTTTACATAGGTAGGTATAGTTTATTAATATTTCTCTTAATGAAAATTAAAACTATTAAGTGCATCCATTATTATATCGCATGTCATTGGTATTAATCATAAATCAAAATATACAACTCTCTATGTAACAATTTCCATCACTAACGTTACCAGATGGCTCAAATAATAATGAGATATAATATATAATAATGAGGTATATATAAGAAGCAAAAAAGCATAGTTCTCTATTTAATAATGTTCATCACTAAAGTTATCAAGACGCTACACTACTCTAGAAAGCGCTGCCTTTCTCAAAGTCACTTGCAGCCGAAATATATATAATAAAACTAAGTATTTTTTCATGTGTTATAGCTTGTTTAATTTATAAAAGTGTCCCTTGGATGACAAGATGCCTTAATTATGAAATAAATTCAACCATGGTGATTTCTGTTTATGGCAGTAAATAAATATTCTTTCAATTTTTTGGCCAAAGTAAGACGGCTTAGAAAATGTTATTATCCTGGGCACATCTTAGAGAAGAGCTGGAAGAGTAGTACAATATTAGATGAATCTAGTTAGAGAGACACTGGTATAGGGGAAACACAAGACTGAGACTTATGGAGGTACATTACGCGCTGTGTGATTGATGCCATTATATTATACCAACACTGACGGGAAGAAAAAATGTGAAGAATTGAACTTACCCATAACAAACAATTCTTATTTTTTATTGAAAATTATTTTATTGTTACCATGACTGCTTCAGTATGTATTTTTTATACATTTACATCAAGTGTTGTCATAGCAATAAAATAATATTTTTTGGAATTTGAAATTTAAACATGTGATCAAAATTTATGTCTCTGATCATGGTATTGTCCCCTATCTTCTAAGTAGACAGAGCACCAAACGAAATGTTTATATTTCTTTTACCATCTAAAAGGACATTTGATTTCAAACAATAAAAATATTTTTTTTGAATTATGCACTAATGAATTCCTAAAGAAATGTAAAGAACAATATCAGCCGAGTCTAACTTGTCATAAATTGAGTCTTTTTGTCTTGTACCTATTCAACAACTTCGACTGGTGGAAAACAATATTTCAAATATGTATAATCATTTCAACTTGAAATCTTTGGTTAACTCATCATTTTATCAAATCAATTTGTATCCCATCAACATAAAATATTTTGCTATTTAACTGCTTTTTTTGATACACAAAATTAAAAGAATATTATTTTTCTTTTAGTATATTATAAATTGCTACATATAATGGTCAGGTGCATTTGCACAGGGTCCAAAACAAAGGTGACCCAATATGTATTCTGGTAATGAATATAACAAGTAAACGATTGATATGACAGTTCCTTTGTGATGCAACATGATTATTTTAATTTATGCTAAATTAAACTTTGTAATGCGCACACGTCAAACGTGTGTGTATTACAAAGTTACCACATAACTGCTCTCACACTTTTGAACCTCTACCTCAACTGGGGCTCACATTGAGGTAGGGGTTCAAAAAATTGGACTCTACAAAACTTTTGCTATCAGCGCCAATATGAACTAATCATTATAAAAAATCATTTCTGTCAATTTATACAGTTATATCCCACTAAAACGTTGGATATTGGACCATACCATTGACCAGTTAACCCATAATCCAGGAAACGTATTTAACTCCTTAAGTTAGAATCATTAAAAATGAATTTTTATGTATTTTGTAGGTACTTATATTTTATACTGGTATTAAAATTAAAAAGTACAATTTTTTTTTAAATAGAGATGCGAACACGGAATACATGTTACATCAATATTCTTACTATTTTCAAACTAAACTAAATGCTTGTGCTATGAAAATAGGACTAACTTGCTGGTCTAGAGTGAGGTTCGAACTTGAGACCTTTGGATCACGAGGCGAGAGTCCTAACCACAAGACCAACAATCTGCGAGGTCTAAAGGCACGTGCAGTTCGCGAGGTACGACTTTCTTTTACCATATCTCCCGATCTATGAAGTGCCATTAGAAAGTTTAAGTTACTGGCTCCACATTACATGGGAACCATCTGAAATAAACACCTCCATGATGACGTCCTACGGATTGCCACCCGAGAGTGATCCTGACTTCTGGTGCATCTGTGAGGATTACCATTAGTCACACCAGAAACCAGATATAAAATTCCTTGCTCACCGACCAGCTAGCGTGAACGTGAGACCTCAGGGAGATTGCTTGTGGACTCGATCAGAAATCTACAGGCAGTGATTTGATAAACTAGGATCTTAATACAAAATATTTAGGGTAAAAAGAATGCGTGACTGGATTGTGGATTTACAAAGGGAATTGAAAGCAAGTTGAAGTATTTATACAATTTATTACACTATGGGTACATCATAAGATTTAAATTTATCTATCACCCCTATATCTAATGGTTATGAAATATCATGAAGTTCGGCCGCTAACTATAGCTATCACTAAATATTCATTTCCAATACACAATAATATAATTTAAATATCCTATTCAAGTATGAGAATACAAAATATCATTCTTCGTAGTTTGTAACATAGCATAAATTTAACACAATTACTACGTCATGACGTCACGGCGATGCGACATTTATACAAAACTTTACTCGATTATTGCGAACTTTCTTCATGATTAGAACCTCCGAAGTATCAAGCAATCCTCCAATATAAACTATAATAATGACAAAAATTCTGCATTTTTCTGGTGTGACAGTTATTGTCACAGCCAAAGTTTCACACACACACACATTTCAGGATTGATGGTGAAACGATCGATGGTGATAGTGATCGACGGCGGCCCTCGTAGTCCAGTGAGTATGACACTGGCATCTCACACCGAGGGTTCCGGATTCGATTCCTGGTGAGGTCACAATTATTATATGTGATTTACTCAAGTCTGAGTAGTTTTTGATGTATTTCACTTCTGTAATTGGCCTCTTGGCCTGTTGAAGTGTTAAAAAAAAAGAAACAACAAACAATGAAACCTCCCAACTACAGAATGAGTTGGAGGTTTTGTTATCATTTGATAGCCCTGAAAATGTTTTTATAAGGAGTTATTTTATTTTTGAATTCTTGATTGAATTCTTTTATTGCATTTTAAAATTTATCATAAAATGCAGTTGATGCAATTAATTTATTATGTCCCAAATTTGAACAAATTTAGTGTGAAAGTACAAAATATCAAATTTATCATATTTTTATTTCATTTTTTATTTTAATACATACACGGTACAACATACCATAAAAAAAACAATGTACTTAAAAAATGTAAAAAGTTATATATAAAGATATTATATGAAAAGAGATATGATCAACAAAAGATTAAGCAAATGATATACAGTATTAAAAAATTACAAAAAAATAATAAACAAAAAACTGATAAAACTGAAAAAGCAATAAAACTAAAAGCAAATAAAATAATAGTGAGCAAATCAAGCCTGAAATTCAAGAGACAAACAAAATTACAGCAAAATAAAAAAATTGTAAGCAAGTCAAACAAATCAAATCTGGAACTGAAGAAGCAATAAAATTACAACAAATGACATCAATAATTATAAATGATCAAATTCGTCCAGAAGAGCTTTCTTACAGGCGCTAGTGTTTCCGAAAAAACATCCGATAGGTAGCCATACTCGTTTCCTAACCTATGGAGCCTTCTGATAGATGAGCTATAAAGATAATTTACACTAACATTGTCACAATGAAACAATATAGTTTGTCTAGTGCTCCTGGAAGGGATGTGATAAAAAATTAGCTGCGTTAGTTCTGAGTTGTTGTAATAATTATTTACGATTTTATACAGTAATATGAGGTCAGCAATTTTCCTTCTATTGGATAACCTATTTACATAGTTTAATTAGAGACAATAGAAAATTATAATTTATGTCTACTATTGATATAGGTATGTAATTTAAAATTAACAACTCTCAAAAATTTGTACTGCACTTGTTCAATATTATTGAAGTGAATACTATAATGTGGAGACCACACAGGGGAATTAGATTCTAATTGAGTTCGTACTAGAAACGTTTATAATAATTTAATTTAATTTATAGTGTAAAAGTCTTTTGTAAACCTCAAAATAAATCCTAGCATCTTCAACGCATTATTAGTGATGTTGTCAATATGTGGAATAAATGTTAGTTTCTCATCAAATATCACACCTACATCTCTTACAATTTTGACTCGTTCAAGAGGGATGTCATTTAATGTATACGTATAATTAAGGTGATTACTTGGCATTTTTGAATATTCAAATAATGTTTGTTAACATTACATCTGTTGATAAGTGCATTTAAATTATTCTGCAATACCAAACAATTATCAACACATTGTCTTCTTTTAAACAGTTTTAAATCATCAGCAAAAAGTAAGAATTGAATATTATTAAAAGAACAGAGAGTTAGTTAAATTAGTATAAACCACTACCAGATTTTGGTGTACCGATTTCGAGATGTAGCCGTCTCTAGTCAGGACCACACTACACTACTATGTGAACATACATAGAGACGGGTACGTCTCGAAACCGGCAGACCCAAAATCTGGTAGTGGTTTATAATAATTTAACTAACACTCTATTATAATGTCTAACCACAAAGTAAATGCTTTAAATTTTAATAAAATTAATAATACTAGTAAAAGAAGTTACTATATCATTAATGAAGAGAGGAAACAGAATAGGTCCCAAGTGGCTTCCTTGTGGTACGCCACTAGTAGCAATATATCCATCCATTTTAATATCACCCACTCGTACTATCATTTTTCGCAAGCACAAGTAGCTAGTAAACCAATCGTGCAGAGTTCCCTTAATACCTAAAGCCTTCAGCTTATAAAGTAGTAAATCATGAGGTAATTTATCAAAGGCCTTGCTGAAATCAGTGTAGACGGAGTCCACCAAGGGCTTTCAGTATCTGATCTTCATACAGAATTAAATTCGTCAGAATCGATTTACCACTAGCAAAGCCATGCTGACTTGGCTCGGTGAGGCTCTCGAGGTGAGGAGAAAGGTCATCCAAGACGAGTGATTCAAAGAGCTTAGGAATAGCAGACAATATACAAATCAGTCTGAAATTAGAAATATTTGATTTACTCCTTTTTTTATAATTGGCACGATGAAGCTTTTTTTCCAATAGTTTGGAAAGTAGCCGAGTCTTGAAGATTCATTAAATAATATAAATAGTAGCATATGTCGCATCAACATCTACGCTCATGTTTCAGGGACAATGACGCAGTCATTTGACGTGTACACAGCGGGACTCACATATCACTTGTCGCGGAAATGTCGCGCAAAAGGGTTTATGATGATTAGTGCTGCGTATCTATTTATTCTAACGAGTTTATCGAAACGTAAGAGCAGAAAAAGGTGGTGGGTACAAAAGTATTTACAGAAAAGGAAAAGAAGGATGAATATTCTATGCGATCTTCGGATGTCTGACGAATCATTTGTCAATTTCATTCAAATGACAACAACTGATTTTGAAAATTTATTACAAATGATCGGGTCTTCCATAATGAAGCAAGACACAATATTATGGAACGCTGTTTTATATCATATCCTAGGCAATATAAATGTTATTTAATTAGTTTAATATTTAATTAATTTAATATAATACTGTTTGATGGCAAACACATTATTCGGGAACGAACGCATGGAAAATTTGAATTTTACCGCGCCACCGCCACAGCCGCCAGCGATTTCATGCCAAAAAGCGAATACAGTAATGAAGACATTGAAACTATGAAACAACCAGCAACCGATTATACATTGTTACTAGATAATACTCCATTTTCTGTCGTTGTAAACGAATATCTGCTGTGGATGGTGAAGTGGCAGCGGAGTCAGGACATACCGCAGTCGATTTCTGACCTTATTTTAAATTGCGATATTGAGATATATCCTAATATAAGAATTTTTTATGTATTACGGCTACACTACTTGTTAGTGTAGCGATAGCGGAAAGGTCTTTCTCTACGTTACGAAAAATCAAATCGTGGCTAAGAGCTTCAATGGTTGAAGAACGTCTAACCGGACTGGCACTTCTCCACGTCCATAAAAATGTACCCATTGAAGTAGATGAAGTGATAACGCATTTCGGGAGAAGACGTATAAGAAAAATTGATATTGTTATTTAAATATAGGTAGGTATTTTTAAGTACAGTACTTACATTAATTAATAAAATACCTACTTTTTACTTGTATCTATTATTATCAAAATTAAATTATAACTTCTTGTGACTTGACCACGACTATGTGACCCCCCCCCTGGCTCCAAAGTTGGATCCGCCCTTGATCATATCATATAGCATTTGTAACTGTAGAGCATGTATCTCATCTTGTCATCATACCACGTGGTACTGACGCGCGGGACAATGTCCCCGTGCGCTTGATCGGGAACCGTGCGCACGGCAACGTTGCCGCGGCACGTAGATATGCCACATTATGTTGCACACGATGTCGCGGAACAGTACGCAATGTTGCAGCGTCATGTAGACTCTATGCCGCGCGTGATGTTGAGGGACAATTTGTCCCCTAGTGAATACGTGACTTTAGACACTCCATTGGGCCCCATAGGTTTTCTTGTATTTAGCTTCTCCAGTCCCTTCATTATAGTAGAGTGATTTATATGGCAACTGTTTAGAGTGATCTCTTTATTAGGATTAGAGTTAAATTTGGAGTTTTTGGATCAATTATATTATGGGTTTCGTATACGCTGCTGAAGAAATGCTCAAAGTAGTTAGCCACGGTATAAGGATTATCACTATTGGAACCATTATATATCATAGAACTTGGAACATGATTGTCAGCCTTTCTTTATGAGTTAGCCAATTTCCAGATGGCGCTGGTATCACTAGTTACCATGTTTTCGATGTTAGTCATGTAGTCCCTATAACAGGATTTAGACTTGTTTTTAGATCGTGATCTTAAGCTCGAGAAAAGCTGATAATCTAGTGCATTTCGTGATTCTGTGTATTTGAGGTGAGCTAGCTTTTTATCATGTATTAATAATTTTAATTCCTTGCTGAACCATACGGGAATGTTGTAACCTTGGCACAGGTTTCAGGCACAAAAGATTTTATGGCCTCATTTAATACATTGTATAAAGCTTCCATATTCAAATCAAGGCTAAGATTTTCAAACAGAGAAGTCCAATCAGTCTCTTGTAAATAAGCATTTATAGCCGGATAACCGGCTTTATGGAAATCTCTTGTAAATAAGCATTTATAGCCAGATAATCGGCTTTATGGAAATTTAAAGATCTTTTTGCCTCACGCTTACACTCCGAGAAGTCATGCGTAATACCTATATTCAATGGTGGATGATACTTATCTGTTGACAATAGTGATTCATTTGACAGTTCAATAGTTATTTTAGTGTCACTTATTAAAATTAAATCTAATTGTTTGTTAGTGCAATTTGGAACGAAATTACTTTGTACTAAACCTAAAAAATGAGTCATTTCGATGATTTCCCTCGAGCTTGCATATTCACTTGAACATATAGCACTTGCAGTCACATGGTGGTCTTCATTATTCCGATCATATTCGCAGTTACGCTCCAATGTCTCTTCGAAATTCGGGGACCACTGGATATTTGGGAGATTATAGTCTCCCATCAGTATAATTTTACATCTTAGATATTTGGCCCATAGAGCTTCTACATTATTCACATGTCTTCTGTATTTTGTCACATCTGACCCGGGTGGAATGTAAATGCATCCTAGGACGATGCCGGTTGGCGGCGCATCAACATAAACAAAAACTTGTTGAATATTTTTTTCAGGCAGGATTATTTTTTTAAATTTAATGTTGTTTTTAACAGCAATGAGAACCCCCCTCCTCTAGTCTTGTTGCTATTATGTATTCTGGGTTCGATCCTGTCTGTAAACAGCAAAATTATCGAAACCGAGCTCCGAAGATTTCAGCCAGGTTTCAGTGAGAAAAAAATGTGATTGTGGAAAGTAGGCAAATTAGTTTTTAAATCAGATACATAATTTGGATTTAATTCCTTGAATATTTTGATAATAACAATTTAGTTTTATATTCAATTTTTTTTATTCTGCATCATGTGGATTTTAGCAATATTTTTACTTATGCACCTAGTATTTCAGCTTCAGCAAAGCAAAAACAGACAAACAAATAGATTGATTATACTGCTTCAAAATGGTCAATTTGCATATCGCTCCTGATAAAACAATACCTCGCATACCACATTTTTGTCAAAATCAAGTTTTTTTGTGTATTTGTCTTTAAAACGTTTGGATATGTAATCTAGATAAATCTTGTACATATATTTAAAACAATTATTTGTGTCTCTTATTCAGTTAAATCAATTCCTCGTATTCTATTTATTATGAATGATCTAGGTATCATGCAATTTTTTGCCTCCACTGTAAAATCTGTTTTACGTGGCTTACAAGGTATTTTCTTATCATGAGCGATATGTTATATGATTACTTGTATGTGTTCATAACTTATTCCTTAACATTCAAATAATGTTTCCGTTTAATAAAATATGTTTTCTGTAAATATTAAATGATTCAATGTTGTATTCATTCATTACATACCAATTATATTTGCTATTTAAAAATATACCATACTACACCAAGTCTTTTTAAAAAATGATTATTTAAGACTTATATATTTGTTTAAATTCTTAAAGGTTTACCAACTCGTCTTTTCTATCATTTTGATGGCTACTGTAAAGTAATGAATAGTCTTACATGTAAGTGATCACTTAAGCCATCTTATACAGGTTGAAATCCCTGGACCATCGTATAAGAGACTTCCATACATGTTTTTCGTACATAAATGGCTTCTTCTCAGTGAGATTTCTGTAATTTATCTTAATTAATTAATTAATCTTAATTAATATGCATTTATTGATTTTCGCATTTTAAAATAAACTACCGATACTAAAGATAAAAGAGTATTTCTATTTATAAATATTGGTTGAACGAGTTCAAAACATTAATGCTTCCACTTTTAAAATGTATTATTTTACTGTTAATTTGAAAGCATATTTCACAAGAATATAATATTGTTCTTGATGGGCAGGGAGTGATTAAGGATGGCAAAATATTATGATAGGCTAAACATGAGCTGTCTGTCTACATTTTTTATTTTTTTAAATATTCAAAGTAAACTATGAAACATATTACGACGTCTATTCATCTTTGGAATGTATTAGTAGTCGTAAGAAGTATTTTATTGACTACTTGTCTCATCACTTCAGAACAAACGGAGAAGATATTGTCTATCACATATTAGAGTGGTTAATTTTTTTATAAATGAGGTACGTAAATGAAAACTGATTGGGTGGCACCAAATCATTATTCACGGTTGATTTATATTTGTAAAATTTATTTTTCAGATTGCAGGTTTTAGTGAAGTTTGATTGTTGTTGGAGGTGGGAGAGAACATTTATAATCAATGGAATTAGAAAAAATCTTTCAGAACTGCCACACAAAATTTTACTGGTGTGATAAAGATTGTACCTATTTCATTGTATTAATGTAACTTTTATCCAACGCAAGGAAGGTAGTGAGATTTCTATTATTTTTATTAGATATTTTCTTACTCAAACCCTATATGTATAAATCTGCATCCCTCATTAGTATCATATATTAAGTTCACCCCTTTGAGAAATCTTCTAACAATTCAATGACTTCCGGTTCTGCATTATAAGAATTTATAATTTTGAATCAAAACTTGAAGTTAGTATTCAATTTATTTTTTATTTCTTCTTCCTATGGTGCCATCTCATATCAGAAGTCAGCGATTATTCTGGTGATTACAATTTTATTTACCACCACACGGAACAACTCATTTGTGTTACACTTATACCAGTCCCTTAAGTTAAGCAGCCATTGCGGTGTTTCTTACGCTTCTTTTACTACTTATTTTCCCCTGGCTGATGAATTGGTTTAGACTATATTTTGGTCTTCTCATAATATGTCTGAGCTATTCGCAGCATTTCTCAGTCTTCTTCCATCCGCCGGAGGAACAATTTAAATAATTAATAACTTTTTATTTAAATTTATATACATTGAAGGTGACCCACCACATACCCTGGGCTGTTTTATGCGCCGAAGCGTCCATATCAGCCCAACACATTCGCCGCCTGGTTGGCATTATTTTATGCTAAAGCGTCCTCTCCGCCCGGCCTTGCGTCCCAGCATAACAAGAAGCAAGACCAGGCGAGTCGGTCGCGCAAAACCTTCAATGTCCCATGCTAAAAGTCTTTATTTTTAAAAGAGGTTTTACAAAATTACAATAAAAGAACATCTATAATCTAAAAAATACAACATAAGAACACCCGAGGAGACATCGCACGGGACAAAAATAAATCAACACCCCTCCTTGGAGGGAAAGGGACAAAACAAAAATAAAAACATGTAGCACTTGTGCCAGAAAAGGTAAAACCACCGGTATGACACCGATCAGGAGAGACAACGTAAAATTGACAAAATATGATACAAAACAGAAAGATAACATGGTTGTGCAAATAAAATGGAAAATAACGATAGAAAACACAATGAAATTAACAAGAATGTAAAGAGAAAATAGAAGTAATAAACAGAAAAAGTGAAATTGCAAGATTATTAAAAGAAAACAAAGAAAGACCAATGTAGGGCAGCATGGTCAAGGGTACATCAGGACCACTGAGCAGGACCCCTCAGGATTTCCCAACGGGTCACCCAAATTCCCACGAACACTTTAAAAAGTCTGAAGTTATCCTCACAACTCACAAGGTCGGCATTTGTAAGACGCCGACCTGTTCCATGTGGCCCATTTATGCCCTCAATCAAAGCTTCTCTTGCATCCCTCATCAAAGAACAGTCCCACAGGATATGTCCCGGAGTCTGGGCCACACGAGCACAGACGCACCAAGGGTGGGTGGAGAGCCCAAGATCATGTAACTTAGATCTGAACTCTCCATGACCCGACAGCAGCTGTACTGTGTGGTGGTTCAGTGTGGGGAAATACCCTTCGGAATCCTTTCTTTCTTTCACCGCCACCCTCGGGAAGAAGCTGTGGGTCCACCTCCCGGTGGTAGCGGCATCCCATCTTTCTTGCCAAACTTCGATCGTGATCCGTCTAATCCTTCTGTCCAACTCCTGGAACCGCTCGTTTTCCAGGCGCCTGAGAGTCCTACCGAAGTAGTCAGTTTCCAGACCCCGCCTAAGTTTACGGCGCGCGCAGGTCTCCAAAACCTCCAAGTCTGCAGGGAGCACCCCCGCTAGAACCGGGAGGGCCTGACTAGAAACCGTCCGGTAGGCCCCCGTCAGCGCCAGCAACGGAACTCTCTGCCCACTATTCAGAGCTGCAGCGACAACCCTAATCCGGAGCCTATGCGACCAGACCTCGGCTGCATACGTGACCTGAGCCACATAAGTAGCCTTGTAAACTAGTCGCATAGCCGGCGAACGGATGCCCCAGTCCGCAACACTCATCCGCTTCATGGAAGCAAAGAAGACCCCCGCACGGTCGGAGATGGTCTTGACATGAGCCAGAAAGGAGCCCGACATGTCAAAGGTCACTCCTAGGTACTTAACTTCTCTTTCAAATTTTACAGTTATTCCATCCACTTTCAAAATCGGATTCCTAACCTGACTCAAGCCACCCTTCATCTTCAGAGCAACCGTTTTCGAAGGCGCCAGAGCTAACTTGTTTCTTTTACACCAGTCAGAAATCATCGCAATTGACCTATTACCCTTTTCCTCTAATTCTCTGCGAGTCTGTCCAGAAACGAGCAGGAGAGCATCATCCGCGTAGGCTATAGTCGTGCAGTCCACCGGTAGTGTTTATATACAGAACGATTCCACACAGATTTGTAAATTGTGAATTTCACAAATCATCTTTTGCAAAAACTTGCAGATAATGATTTTGATTTTGGAGGCACATTGACGTTGAAATATTTTATTAATTTTATTGTGTCTAAATAAAACAATACATTTATTATTCTTATTTATTTTATTTAGTTTTCATGTGTTGTTAGTAATCATTTGATGACAAGACATGTAACATAGAAAATTACAAACAGGTCAAATAGTAATTCAATAATATTCTATACAATAGTTTTCTAGGATCACATTTGAGGACGGCAACATTTTTTTTGTCAATATAAAGTGACCAGGCACTTTCACTTATTTACTAAAAATAATTTATTTTATTCTATATACAAGAAGAATATGTAAATCTTATACGTATACGGAAATATCAATTAATGGTCATCAAAATAAAAATATGTATGTAATTCATTATTATTGCTCATCAGGGGGTACATATATTTTAAATACTTTGCAAAGATGGTCAAAGTAGTAAGTAAGGAATTTGTTTTTATTTTCTTTTTTAATTTAACAACAAATTACAGGTTACTTTCAGACCCAATCGAAGAATGCTTATTCGGCAAAAAACTATTCACACTGAGAATTTGGTTGAATACACCCTTATAATTTTTCTAAGAGAGTCAAGAAAAAAATAATAATTGTAAAATTTTTTTTTAATGGCTTAATGAAAAAAAAAGAGTTAAAATGTAAAAAGATCAGAAAGTGTAGGTAAAGATTTCAAATGTATCTTTTAGAAAATATAAAATCACAGCTTATGTGAATTCAATGAATAGACTATAATGTTGTAATTCCAATGTGAATTTAGGCTTTATGCATGAAAAGAAAAACATATTATGTACATGCATCCTTTCCTACCTCCTATACCCGGCTGTATATGTATTTGTATATGTATATGTAAAAAAAAAATTTTTTTTAATCACCCCATTTAAAAATTGGTACACTAAATTTTTTTTAGAACAGTAAAAGATAATTTTTTAAAAACAGTACTTCTTACTGTTATTCGTGATGTTTATTTACAGTCTTTGCACAACACACAAAATTAAAGTATACTATCTTAAATTTAATAACATATTTACAAATAATATTTACATTACATTTTCTTAGCACTTTACTGTATAAAAATATAAAATAAAGCTTTATAATTATTGTTATATTGTACATACTATAAAACACTATACACGAGCGATACAATTAAAAGGAGGGAGTGCTACTGTCCGGTCTTAATTGTTTTGTATGAACATCGTTGTACGCTATTGTGAAAACACTCTGTTTTTCAGTAATTGGTAATCTTTTGACGTTCTGCGAGTTAGTTTGTCCAGCCAGGAGAGATGTCATTGCTATTCCAGAGTCATCATCTTCAACGCCCTTGAAATGTTTCACAGAAACATTAATTTCTTTACTGCTAATGTTTGTAGATAAATTAATGTTTGGGGATTCACTTATAGTATTCTTCAACCTATCATCAGGGTTTTGCAGAACTTGAACATCGTGGTTTTCATCTGATGAATTCAGATAAACTGTAGTAGGCTGTCCACCTTGAGATATCACTGATGGAAGAGCCGGTTGAGTATTGACGGGTATTTGATTTACATAGAGTGGTTGATTAGAAACTGTGTCAATGGCAATAGTAGGTTCTTCTAGTTGATCTGCAAAATACTGAGGCAGGTGTGTTGGTTGAATAAAACACATTGGGTTTTGATTCTGATATTCACGTTCATACCTATGCTCAGAATGCTGCAGGCGTGGATGTGTATCTGGGAGCGGACCCTCTGGAACCGGTTTTACTTTATCTTCTTTGAGGCGTGGATGTACTTTAACATTTCTTTCCTTTCCATCTTGTTTTGTTTTCTTAGGATCTAATTGAGATTTCACATGCTTTTCGGAAATCATTTGTTTGTTAGTTGACTTTTTCTTCGAGGTATCGTCATCAGGTAGCCTCTTATGTACTTGACCATCCTTTACAATTTTATTGTTAATCATTCGTTTAGGCTTAGCGGGAATAACTTTTTCTTGTTGGCTTGATTGTGAATTATTCTTGTTATACCATTGCATATATCTAGGAACACTTTTACTAACGTCAATGCTTTTGTCAGACGGTTTTTTAAAATCAGAGTCAGTGGGTTTTTCTTTTCCATCTTGCTTTTTAGAATCAGATTCAGGTGTTTCTGTTAATTCAGATGTTGATATATTTCTAAGATTCTTTTCTTCAACGTCAGATTTCTGAATTGAAGTTCGATCAAAGCTAGCTTTTTTTTCTGTTGATGATTTACTATTTGGAGATGAAAAATATGTTTTACTTTGTATTTCATCTGTATTTACACTAGCATCTTTGGCATCAGTTGAAGATCCTTGACGAGAAAAAACTGAATTTCGTTTGTCTTTTTTGATGTCTGTTCTTTTGCCGCTCAAATCTTTTTCGTGGATACTTTTTCTTTCTAAACTATCATCAGTAAACTCATCTGAATTTCTTCTTGTTTCTTCGTACAGTTCATTGTTATTATCTGAGTCTGATTCATCGGTGTCCACAAATTTTGTACTAGCTGCTTGACGAATTAACTTTGGACGAGACTTATTATCTATGTTTTCTAATGGTTCATCAAGAGATTTAGAAATTTCTATTAAAATTTCTTTTTTTAAAGCAGATCTTACAGGTCGCTCATTATCTAAAGAAGTTTGTTGTTTTTTCACAATTTTTTCAATTTTTATTTTTCTAAGATTTACATCTTCATTCTCACCATAAACTTTATGGTATTCATCTTTACTACTTGATTTTTTTGAATGCTTATCATTTTCTAATTCTATAGATAAATCTGTTTCTTCCATTATAGGAGTTCGTATTTTTCTTTTAATTTTTTCTACATTAATGCTTCTCTTTGGATTTTCTTCTTTATATTTAGCTTTTCTTTTTTTGGGTTTCTTTCTTTTGATCCACTTAATTTTTCTGGGATTCTGATCAATGTACATTTCATATTCTTCTTCACTGAAAGATTCATCAATATCACTTCTTGCTCTTCGTTTTGCCGGTCTCATGTTAAGTGGTTCAGTTTGTGTACTAGTGTGACATTCTGTTTGTGTGGCCATGACAGAATGACCTGGTAGACTTTGCGTTTCGAGCTTGGCTTCGAATTGGGAAGAAGCATCCTGATAGTGTTGTGATTTATCTTTTTGAAGAAGAATTTGGCGAAGTAGTTCGTTTTGTTGTCTAAGTGAAGTTTCGAGAATCTCCTGACGCAAGTGTATGGAATTTGGATAGTTATCAGATGAAATATTTCTTCGCTGATTAAATGCATTAAAATCAGTCGGTTGAACACTTCCAGGTATAGGCATATCTAAATTTTGATAATTTATATCAATTTGATTTGGGTGGATGCTATTTATATGAGCTTGTTCATTTCCTGCTTGAAAAACTCGTGACTCCTCTGTATATCCTTTTTCGTGTTGTATAAATGTTGTATTTTGTCTTCCCAACTTAGCACGCATATTTTTGACTTCGTCTCCTTGATCCTCTATGTATCGCTGCATCAAAATGTCTTTACCATTATCCACAACTACATATTGATTAGGCATCATTGTTGGACGTATTTGTTGGTTTCGAGGAATGTTAACATATCTCTCTTCCTCCAATCCTCCCCTAGTGACAAGACGAAGAATCTCTGTATTTCCCTCTTTTATAAACAATTGGTCACGACCATCGACAACGGAAGACGGAGCTCTGTGATCATTATTGGATTCATCTATTCGTACATTTAGTAGACTGTTATGTCTGACAATCGATACCTTATCAGCATCTTGTTTCGCATATTCTACATCTGAACCTCTCTCCATTTCGTGTCGTCGCAAGGAATCAGCATCTGCATCTTCTTGAGTTTGTTTGTGTAAATTTTTATTTGATCCCCTGAAGCCAGCTATGCGTGCATATTCACGATCCATGTCTTCCATATAAATATTTCGTTCGATTATGTAATCATTCCCATTTTGCATTTCTTTAGTATAAATTATGTTTGGTCCTTCCCTGAAAATGTACAAATAAGTTTTCAATTAATCACACTGCAGAAAAATAAATTCTTAATTGTTAGTTTATTTTTTTTTGCGCTTCGTGTATGTGTATAGAAAATACTTGTTATTATAGAACATAGAGACATGTATTTTAAATACACATCATTTGGGAGAAATTTGAGATAAAAATTGGATGTTTTTGGTTCCACAAAATTTTGTTTAATATTGAAATAATTTTATAAATTTAAAAGAGAATATTGTCACAGGG
The DNA here is from genome assembly GCA_016648135.1 of Agrypnia vestita. Taxonomy (NCBI): domain Eukaryota; kingdom Metazoa; phylum Arthropoda; class Insecta; order Trichoptera; family Phryganeidae; genus Agrypnia; species Agrypnia vestita. The sequence continues at coordinate 110,785 of JADDOH010000864.1, forward strand.
ACAAGTAGTTTTGGTACTTTTTTATTTATTTTAAAATAGAATCCATTCTTATTTGATTTCTTACAGGGATTCAAAAATCAGGATGGATGAGCTATGCGGGTGAATGTGAGGAAGTATGTAAAGGAGAAAAGTATTATCTACATATAATTAGTACAGGAACTTACAATGTAAATATTATAATGTATTTAAAAAAAAGGTGAAATACTGACCTAAGTTTGATGGAGTGTTTGTCGTCCATTTTGATTTCATTTTTAGCTGCGGTTGGGGTAAAAAGTTCTTCCTTTCCTTTTTTGCCATCAGAACGTACTGCAAGGTCTGCTGACTCCTTAGATTTATTATTCCTCCTGTTGAATCTCCATTGTGTCGGTTTAGTCCTAGCGTCTGACTCCTGAGCACTCCACGCCTCCCTCCTCCCGTACCACTCCGCCGCCTGGACTGACTTATTTTCCTTGCCTCTCCCCTTTTCTCGAACAACTAAATGCACGTCGTCGTCTGTGGAGTTGACACGGATCACTCTTTTCCTAAAATATGTGTATTACTTTACGGGATATTTCACTCAAACTCTACTTTTATATTAAATTAAAACTTGCAAAGCAAATTACCTTGGCGGCATGTAGAGTGGGCATCCAGAACATATGCAGCAGAAGATGAGAGATATAAGAGCGAGGGTGATGCAAATTGCAAGGAATATTAATAGCCAGAAGAGGACCTGGTTCTCCGCTTTATACACAGTCTATGAATAAGGAGAAAGATAATGTATGAAATAATGAATCAATAAATAACATAATTAATTATTAACTCCAATTCTTAAGTGTATTGACTTAAACAAAATATATATGTGTACGTAAAAATCTAAACTTACTACGGTAGCATCATCGGAACTAACTGCCGCTGTAGCCGCAATTGTTTTGTTGTTATTTAATTGCTGTTGAATATGACTCACATCAACAAGAGAATTACCAGTTGAAAGAACTGTCGCAACCACGACACTCCTAAAATTGAAATAATCACATAGTTATTGATACGTGCTAAAACGATGTAGTGTGTATGTATGTAAATAAAGTAGAACCTCGTTAATTAAAAATTCAAGGTAAAAAAAAAATCGCATTGCGATTGTGAAATTCGCCAAATATTCATAACTCATGAAAAAAGCCATTAATTTTGTGAAAAAAGTTTGTATTTTTGCATATTTCAAAAAATCATTTCGAAAACGATAACCAATCTTTTTAAGAGTACATACCTACATCCTAATTTCAAAATAAAACAGAAATGACTCTCAAGTAAGTATTAAAAAAGTTTTGAAAATTTCACCATACATTTTGACATAAATATGAGTCACTTTATCTAAAGACAAAACGCAAACAGTAAACAAGAAAAAATATTAAGCAACCAAAAATACAGAGTTTCTACATTTAGTGTTCATTATTTTTCTATTGTCTTTAATTCATGTGAACACTTGGTATTATCTATAAATAAAATTCTCTTCAACTGAACAATATTTACTCTCAGAAGGATCAGTTATGATCTTGAATTTAGCATAATTTTTTCAATTTCATTAAAATTAAAAAAAAAATTGAATAATGTGAACTAAAATGTAATTGATTTGTGGCGCAAGGAGCTAAAAATTATTACGAATTACCACCAAATTATTGGGTCTAATCAACTACGAAATTAACATTTTGGGAGTTTTAAAAATTTTAAATTATCGAATTAATGGGGTTTTACTATATTAGACAATGTTTGAATTCTTTAACTACCTTTCTTTACCGCTACTTCCTGCTGTCACATCCGTGACGCCGACTTCTGTCCCTTTATAGGGTCTGATCTCTGTTATTGTTACTTTCCCCCCTGTAATTGTACTCAATATTTGTTCAGTCTTTTCTCTATCTGGTTTGAGCCCCGGAACCACAAATAACATTGTCCTGGTTTTACTTTCTGGTGGATAAACTCTGATTGTAGTCATTGAATATTTATGTGGTACACCAAGGTCATATGCTCTTGCAGTTAACACATAAAATTCCGATTCTTGTTCAGTACCAAACTGACGTTTAACTCTTCTTTTTGTCTGTGGACTGGACTTTTTTAGTGGTTCCAATAAATATAATTCCCCTACAAAAAAGTCATACATATTAACATATAAGAAATAATCTAAATAATAAATAATCTAATAATAGTTTATACTTTTTGGAATATTTTTGACAATTCTCATTAATTTTATTGGAACATGAAAAAATATTTCAAATGATTATGTAATTAACTGAAGTTAAAAATATGTAAAAACTAAGTAATAAGATGTAATTAACTTACCAGTTATTTCATTCAATGCAAATTTGTTTTCAAAATTGCCTAAAATAAGCTCATATCTCACTATATTATTTGGTGGTTCAGCGTCTTTATCGATAGCCTTTATTATAGCTGGTGATGTGAAATTTCTCAAATTTGCAGCTAGAATGAATTCATATATTGTTCTCTCAAATTCAGGTGCTTCATCGTTAACATCTAATAATTTTATAATTAATGGAACCGTAGCTCTATTTCCAATACCGTCATTATCTCTAGCTTCTACTAAAAATCTAATATCTGGCATAGCTTCTCTGTCAAAGCCGTGGTTGTTTGTTGCCACAGTTATTATGCCTGACTTGGGATCTAAATGTAATGATGTATTTAAATATCCTAATATGGCAGTGTATTGAAGTTTTCCAAAGACTCCTGTATCAACATCTTGCGCTTTTACTTGGACAACTCTCGTTCCCGCTGTCGCATTTTCAGCCAATTCAACTTCGTATGACTCCTCAAGGAATGTGGGAGGATTGTCATTAACGTCATTTAAATACACAGTGACATTGACAGATGTTGACAAATTGGTTGCTGGTCCTAGTTCCTGAGCTACAATCTGTAAGAGAAGAGAAACCATCTTTAACAAAAGTAACATTTTAATTCAGTGTGGCCGGAACCAAATTGAGCAGTATGTAACAGCCACTAGAGGCCAGTATAATTATTAGAGGCAAAGAATTACATATATGCATGTAGTGGCCAGAGAGTATAGAATTGCAGGACCAACCAGGCTTAGCCATCGGTACTGATCTCAGTCTTGCGCCAGCTCTCTCCAGTTCTGGACATTCAAAGCTGTTATGATCACTTCATCTTAGTTTTGACCTTTCTAAGTTCCCTTGCCCTATCAGTCTTGTTTTCAGTAGGGACTTCGCAGTTTTCTGTCCAGTTATTCTCTCCACATGACCCCAACCACTGAAGTTTTCCCATTTTTATAAATTTAGGGACGTTTGATTCTTTGAAGAAAGTAAGAAGCTCATTGATGTAGCGCCTGCGCCAAAGCCCACTATCTAGAACCTGTCCAAAGATCTTTTTCTACCCCTCATTCTATTGGGTCGGGATCCCTGCACCGCATAAAAGGTTCCAACTTTTCCTGTCTTGGGCTTCACTCTCCACGTCAGCCCAATTTAGCACCTTATTTACCCAATTAACCTTGTTCGCAGCAGTCTTCCAACTGTTTCCACCAGCTCTTTCTCCAAAATTTTTCTTTCAAAGATCCAATGCTCACTCGTTCCTCTTAGTCAGCACCCTTGTCTAAGATGCATTGTGAGCACTGGTCTAATAAGCATTTTATATACTAATATTTTAATATTCTGGACAGTAGTCTGGATTTTACTTGAGTTTGGAGGTAGATATAATAGTGATTTGCGCTTATGAATGTGTTTCTGGAGCTCTTCTTTCGTGTTTTTCTTTGCTGTTAACAGAGATACAAGGTACATGAATTTCGGCACTGTTTTTTTTTTGTTTTTTCGTTGGTTGCCTTCTATATGAGAGCATTGAAGTGTGTTGGGTGCATCCAAAGGCCATGTATTTGGTTTTTTTATGATTTATTAGACTCATGTTTCAGCAGATCTTTCAAGACTTAATATACATATATAGCATTACGTAAGGCCTAAAGAATTTTTCAATTATATGTATCAATATCATCAGTGTAGGCCAACAATGCACAGAGTTGGGGTATATTGTTATCATTATCTTGAAGTCCAAATCTTGAATAACTTTTTATATTAGGGCTTATATTGAATAAGAGGCAAGTCAATCCATCTCCTTGTCGTCTCATCCCATATAGCGCTTCAAAGGACTTGGACCCTGCCCATCCTAAATGCACATTACTGGAGACGTACAAGACACATTGATAATTTCACCCAATTGATTCATTGTATGTAGGTACAATGTGTTTCCGTTAATGTTTTTATATGCATCCTTGAAGTATAGGAAGAGATATGAGTTTTGACATAGTATTCTAAGGTTTTTTCTAGGATCTATCTAGTTTTTCTAGGAGGTGGAGTATTTGGTCAATATTCGTATTTGTCTGGCCTGAAACCACACTGGTAGTTGCCAATGATTTCCTTGGACATTAGAGTGAACCAAGCTACCTCTCTATTACTATGAATCATTTACTTACACAACATAATAATAATTTATAATCTGGCCAAAATATTTTTTTTATTACCCTTTTTTTTAGTAACCGAATGGAACTTATACCAAAAGACTTATCATCAGACAATGATACAATATGCAATGAAGCAACTGATGCACAAATGACATCACAGGTAAATAATCCAAAAAATTCTACTACCTATTATAATATGTTTGAATTACTCACTTGAAAAACAACCGATTTCCTTTCCTCGTAATCAAGTAAACTATTATCTCTGACTTTAATGAGAAAATTTGCTCTCCTTTCTCCTACACTGGGAGATATTTCAAATGTTCCATTATTTCCAGCAAGCGTGAGCGAGAAAACACCATTTTTTCCTGGATCATCATCATTCACTTGTGGTATGTATGGGTCTATAAAAACCAATGCTGTACCTTGTGGACTGTTTTCATTGATCCTGGCGATGTAGCTGAAAGAATTGATCAATTGAATTTTTAATTAAATTTAATTTAAAACTGTTAAAAGAATTCAGGAATAAAATATAAATTTTTCGAAGAACAGTTTTTCTGAAGCTAAGTTTCCACTTTGTGGTGAGGTAATTAATTGAACAAAGTATTTATTTAGACCAATTTATTAGATACAAGATCTACATGTTTCGAGAACAATGTTTCAGGATGAGTAGTATACTTGATTTTAACTAAAATTGAAATATAGATTAACATTAAAGAAAAGATTTGAAAGGGGAGGGGGGGGGGGCTTGAAAGAATTAATTATGGAATTGCATAGTCATTAGAAGTCATTATTTTTTTTACAAATTTTACCTGACTATTAATTATATTTGACACTTTCTTATTTCTACATTATTTATCTGTGAAACCCAACCTGAATGCAAATTTTTAACACTATTAAAATCAAATTTATAGTCATATTTTAATAAATGATTCGCAAATTACGAGTCCATTATTGCTATTTAAGGCTCTGAGATGTACTTTTAACCCCTATTTCATAGTTTCTAATAGTGTTTATTCCAATGTAAAAATAATTGCAATCATTACATTTAAGTTCTATATACTTACCTGATTTATTGGCGAGATTATCGCTATCTTTGTTATAAAGAATGTATTTTTCAATATTTTATTGGTATAAAGAGCCAAATTGAATTGAATGAGGTATATTTTTTTTAGTTACAATTTTTGACGGATCATTGTTTACAGAATAAGCCAAGCTTATTTATTATTTATCTTTTTTGCCCTAGGATAAATGTAGTTGTAAAAGAAATGTGTTACTTATATCTATTTTTGGTAGCAGATTGATAAAATCGAATCAAATAGAAAAAGTTTGCAAAGCATTTTTCATAAATGAAACATTTGAGCATAATTTTGTGATAATGAATGAATGATACTTACAAATCGTTTTCAAAATATGGCGGCGAGTTTCCTCTTTCTGGCATGATAAACGCCAATTGAACAGTGGCTGACATTGCTTCCGGTTCATCCCGATGAATCTTCACCTCTTCAGCTATCACGGTCAGGAGAACAGGAGAGCCAACGTGTGAAATTGCCGCTATATCGTCAAGCGGCCGCTCGAGAGTCACATCTCCTGCAAAATATGATACCCTGGTAAGTGAATATTGCAAAGGAAGAGTAAAATACGGTTATGAGCGTATTCAACTTTTTTCATGGTTGTTTCACCAACATGGCCGTTGAAATTGTACTAGGAGCTCATAAAACATATTATGAAATAAATGCCGACAACCAAACTTTCCGCGCCCAGAAAATATGAATATAGTCGTTATTTCAGTGAATTTTCGTACGGCGAGAAGTCACTTCTGGTTTAAGCATTTCTAGAAACCAGTCTATTTCGGTAGGAACGAACCCAAACGCTTGAAACGAATTTTCTGTCACCAAATCGCGTGTCAAGAACGAATTTTCCGAAACTTTTATCGTTTATATTGCTATGCAAAACAGAGTGATAAGAGGTTTTTGGGCGCGTGAATTAGTACATTTTAGAACTATTTTATTTAATTGAGATATTATGCGAAACTTAAATAAAACACTATAAGAATGAATTTAGTAACAAATTAATCTGTTTTGAATTTTCACGCAGATTGATGAAATATCAAGTAATAAAAAACGTATTTCTACGTATTCCCACGAAGCTGATTTATTGAATATGCTTTATTATACATAAATCATAAAAAGCGTAGGTAAAAGTTTTAAAATTTATTTATGAAAAAAATCGTTAATATTTATTTCTCAGAAAATCACCTATATTGACCTAACCCTGCTATAAAATATGAATCGATTTATAGCGCATTATATTTTGCGACTCGCGAATGCTCGCAGGATATTTTTCGCTTAAAACAATGATCCTATATGGACAGCGGCGACACATTACCTCCTCCAACAACCTCCAAGGCCCACATTGTTAACTGCACAGTACGTACAACATTCCATCTCTACCGAGGCAGCCCTGCAGCTACATTTATTGTAAGTGTAGCCCAACAACAGGCTTTCAGTTTTACACACGTGCACTGAGATCAAAAAGTTTATCCTCTTCAGAATAAATATATTCTTATTAATTTAAAAATGTGTTTTTTTCTGCAGGACTACAATATTTTATTTTGTAAGAATCATAAAAAATAAAAGAAATGCTAAAAATTATTCGTTTCCGAATAATAAAAAAAGCGAGCGAGCCTTATAGCAGTCGCATATGATGTGTAACATTTGACATCTCACAATTAAAAATACCAATTGAGCTGAGACAGAAATTAACATCAAAATTTAAAAAAGCGAATACCTATATATTTATTAATTAGTAAATACAAGTATTTGCACTTATTTATTATTGAATTTTGCCGGACTAGGTAGGTACCGTATATTTACATACCCATTTTTATTTAGAAATGTGTTTGGTCAATTATGTGTTTTTATTTATTTTCATAGATGGCGGTAGTGTGCCGTTATACATATTGTATGAAAATTTTAAATAAATATTAAAAAATAGTCACATAAATTACATAAAATTTGAGAATGTAAATCATTAAGTGTAGTTATTGTTTGTATTGTAATGTAAAAATATTAAGTATTTATTGGATAGTTTCGAAGATATAAGCTAAAATATATCAAAGTTACAACATCCACACGCTTGACACCAGACGCGCAACATATACACAAAACCAGAAGCGTTGAATGTTGGAAGTGTGCGTCTTCGCTGTGATGGCACTTGCTGGACATTGATTTGTTTACAAACGATTTTTTTTCATCGCGCGCGCTCAATGGTCAAATGAAAATGCGCGCCCTTCCCCGGCGTCTTATTTCCTGTTACGCATTTCCGTTCTTTTTCACGAAATCACTGCCGCAGATTGCAGGAAAGCGAGAGGAAAGATGTTACACATAAAAATTGTGTACCTCGAATGATGATGAACCATGTCCATACAACCATTTGACATTTGACCATACAACGTGTATTCGCGCGCTAGAAGTAATACTTATTTAGCGTAAGTACATAAAAAAAACACGTGCTGTATTGTATAACTTGATCTGAAACATGCGCACGCGCATTCTGTCCAGCTACGATCCAACTTAAGGTATACAACCAAAACTATAATTCCTCTCAATGACAGTTCTCTATCAACGGATAAAAATCTAAAATACACATTGAATACAGTATCTACCTACCCATGTACTAAATTGCATTTTGTTTTTATAAAAAAGAGAAAATGAAACATTAAGCACATATTTCAATCACCAAACACATTATGAATTTGATCAAAATTACAAAATAAACAAAAATAACAGCGCCCTGGGGGCATGCAATTTTCATAACACCATTTTTCATCACTTATAAGAATTTATTTTGGTTAAATATCATTCTGAAAACTTTTGATTGGTGAGTCAAAAATATTCTGTTGCATGTTGCTCGCGCATTTATTTATTACATTTATCAAAATAATAAACTCTCTTCATAAATCTACGAAGTAACGCGTTTTAATAATACGTGTGTTGCATTCGTTGATGATATTTTTTTCATGCGAATTTCTCTTAGATGTTTAAAATATCTATATATTTAAAATCAATGTGAAGCTGGAAACATTTTAAAGCATACAAGACGTCATTGAAAAACCACTTCCGTAAATATACCACTCAAACATAACTGTGTGGGCATTACAATTGAAAAACGCTAACAGAAAATGAAACTTGACGCGAACTAGTTGATCCGGCCGCGCGTTTCCTGTTAAATACAACATCATGGCGTGTGCTGAGACTTCCAATACCGGCTGCCGTGGGTTCAGAACCAGTTCTAACGAAAGTAAAAATACCGGTGAGTATTGTTAGTACGTGCACACTCGGGATGTATTATATCAGTAACAGGGAGTACGCTATATTATGGTAGACGGCAGTGACGTCCGTAAGTAACGTGTCGCCCTTAAGGAAGTTTTAGAATGCCGACCGTACCTACTATTTTTTACATTTACCTACTCTAATACTTTTATGGTATAAGTTTATTACAAAATACAAATAAAAATGTAAATAATTAAATTAATCCACTCAACGTAATATCATACTGATATATTGGTATATACATGATATATACATTTGGCAGCATCGTTGACGATGTTGCCAATGCCAATTGACGATGACGATTAGGCATTTAAAATATGCTGTCCTTTGAAATTGTACATTGTCCATTTCAATACAATTGTTACCCCTCTTGTCGAATTTTAACACCATAATTTTTTAGGATTTACCCATTCATAACTTCAACATAAAATATAAATTGACTTCAAAGACAACAAAATAAAATACTAAAAAAGTAACCCATAAAAACCAAGTTTTTATTATACTCCCTTTCTTTGTAAAATATAATAACAATTAAAGACGAATTAAAACATAACACTAAACTGACGAAGATTAAATTCTAAAAACATTTGTCAGTCAATTTAGATTTTCGACATTCGTACCTATTATGCATACCGACGGAGTAATTCAAATTTAGAAAATATTCCGCGACGTTATCGGGCCGCCGTAATCAAACTTTTCTAATGATTCCAATTTGAAAAAACCGATAAAATTTCTAAAAATCCGAAATTATACTATAATTATTAATTTTTTTAACGAAAATTTGATAGATCTTCTTGATCTTCGCCACGAGTCTACTTGCCAAGTTTCAGTTCGATTGGATCACGGGAAAAGGGTCAAAAATCGATCCTACTTTTTTGTTGACGGCAAGCAAGCAACAAATGACGCCACGAGTGAATATAAAGGGAGTAAAAATGGTTAACAACTTACGTGACACCAACTGAAGTCTACCAAACAACACAACAACTCAGCATTTAGCAAAGATCGAAACCCTAAAACTTATGCACAAGCTGGCAAGAAATAAAATATAGGGACACAAAAAAACTTATGAAACCCAACAACCACGCCAGAACGTCACAAAACTACCATATTAATCATGCTAAAACAAAAACAGCCAATCGCGAGTCTTCTGCAATATACTGAAACTATATAACAGAGCGAAACTATACCTATATCACTACAGACAAGGCAATTAATTTTCACAGATTTAAAAAAGAAGCGACAAAAATATACACACTAAGAAGTACACAAACAACCGATAAGTATAATCTATTTTCTCTTTTCCATTTTTCTTAAAAATATATATTTTTTATCTAAATGAAATTTTTTTCTAACACTTTTTAACACGATGGATTAAGCACCGCCTTATGCCCATGTATGTTCATGAATACATTGGCAATGGAGGAAAAGATTGCGACTTTTCACTTCACTCTAAGGACCGAATGCAGAGTCAATACTTAAATGATTTAAAGGTTAAAGTACGCCTTAAAGAGTTATTTTGTACGAAAAATTACGCTTTTAAGGCGTGCTTTATCATATAAATCATTAAGTATTGTCTCTGTATTCGGGCCTATGAGCTGCGAAAAATTTTGTTTCCTGTGTTCTGAGAAAAAATGCAAAGGAATTTTTATTATTTTTTGGGCAGGACCGTTTTAAGTAGCCGCGGCCGTAGGGTCTGGAACATCTTAAAGTACTGATCATTGATATAACTTTTAGACCTTTGTGATCCTTTTATGCGGGGGCCGGATGTCATGAAGCACATAAAGCGGCCCTTATCTATAGACAACAGTCGGTTTATCAGGCGGAGGCAAAATACAAACAATGCATGTATTTTATTTGGTCAGTCTCCAGATGTAGGCGGATCCAAATTATTGCCTAAATACACAGTGGGAGAGGGTCTATATACATATATATATATATATATATATAAATATAATTTGTTACATATATATTTGAAAATTATTAATGCGGATGAATTATTTTATATTTAGCCCTGATACAGACGCCCTATTTATTTTTAATTGGGGCATAGCTGGTCTACTTTCAATTTATTATCCCTCTAATAAATTTTATCAACATTTTGACCTTTATATGGAGTATAAATTATGTATGTGCCTTTACTTTCCATAACTCACGCGACTCCGTAATTTCTCTGTACTTATAGGTCACAAGTCGGAACATACCCAATCTGAAGAACCTTGCCAAGGATTTTTAAAAACTTGTTTCTGTAAAATATAAAATTCCTATTTAGGTTTGTGCGTGGGATTTTTGTGGCACGATTTTGCCTGTTGAATTGCCATTTAGGTTATGCCCTTATTTCCTTCAAATTCATATAAAATATAACGGCTTTTTTATACTGACCGATATATTTTCTACCAGGTATAATATACCTTCCTAAGGTGAAAATCAATGATCCCAAGCCGCCTACTTTAATTATACACCGCAGTGTACAAAATCGTAATTACGCAAAAAATCATCGTTTGAATATATTGTAAAAATTTTACTCCTATTCAATGTACTCGTAAATGCTCTTTAAAGCGTTGAAGGCGAATTGCTTAGGATCCTTCGGACGTACCGATGCCTTAACTTTAGAACAGTTAAAGATCCAATTAGATTTTATACAATCTATCTGAGATGCATCCTCCAATCTTTCTGACATATCGCCCGCAAACATCCAAATGTTCTATTATTGATATACATTTTGTGAATTTGAAGTATCCCAAATTTTTTATAGATTTGTTTAATATTTGGCACTTAAAATTGTTGAAAAGTTCCCTTGTTGGGAATATTGAGGGTTTCCTCAAAATCACTTTGATATATATTGTTCTCATCTCGATAGTCTGGATTTTCTATCGAAGCATTTAATTTAACTTCTCAAAGTGTTTGATTATTTATGTGTTGTTTCATCAAAAAATAATGTTTGGATGTATCTCATACATATATCGTAAATACCTTGTGATTAAATACATTGCAAATGCATTGTAATAAAATTTAATATTAAAAACAGATGGAAATTTGAACATCAGAGTCAACAGAACATTATTTGAGATGTTTAAATAATTGTGGTTTTTTTATAATTTATTAATGGAAAATGATCACACTTTTATTAATTAATATTTTTTGTCTTGAATCGTAAGAAATAGGTAAAGTATGTAAAAGTAGTCAAAATATAATAAATAAGCAATTGAATTTAACTATTAGTCGAATCCTAAAAATATTTCCAATAATTTCCGATATTTAATGTCATCGTCCAATATATTTTTATCTTACAATGTTTTTATATTTATACAGCCAGATAAGTAGGTACTACAATTATTTTACAAAAGAATTTTGTAAATAAAAGATATTACTATTATTGTATTGTATGTTTACGATTAGTTTTTTATCCCGATGAAGGAAATGATAGTTACCGAAGTAGGCTGGTTAAATATTAACGTATAAACTCAAGTGGTTATATAAACAAAGTGCATTATCAATTTGATTAGATACGATAATATTTAATTTTTTTATTGTTGCATCAAAAAATGAATAAATTGAAAATAAAATAAAATATTTCTTATGCAAGCGCAGCATAATGTAGTAGTATTATTTTGCATTATTGAAGGTGGAGGATTACGGAATTTAGTTGACTTATCTCGACCTCTTATCGTCAGTCGGCAAGTCACCCGTAGTAACAGTCCATTCCACCTCCTCGTTATTTATACCTCCCCTTCAACTGGTTTTCCTCCAAGGAACATTACCGTCCGGTTTCATTATGCAAGGAGGTCACAGATTTAAATTTATTCAGGGGAAAGAAAGAACGCGGCGCTTTTAATACCCCTGGGGCGGCGTAACAAACGAAAACATAAGACCAACTTAATTGGACGCATTTCAATTTAAAACCGAAAACATTGAAGAAGCCTGTTTTCTAAGTAAGGTGTTATTCTAACAAGAACCGAAATCCGGCTTCTAATTTATAATGAGGAAGAACAACTAAACAATTGTGGGCAACTATTTATAAGTGTCAGCTCCTTGAAATATGTATACGGTTATTGGACTGATGAACGTAGGTATAATAATTGTTAACCTCATTGCTCGTCACTTGACAGATTGTAAAAATTAAACATTTGAATTGAACATTTACGTAAGGGTACGTGTAAGGGCCGGTTGCATAAATTTGGTTTATAGCAATAGGTTTATAGCTTCTTTTATTTAAGGCATAGATTTTTGCGTTTTTCACCAATCAAACAATCCGTTTTCGTATAGGTATGTGCTTTAAACGAAAAATTACTATAAATCAAGTTGATGCAATCGGCCCGAAGTAATTCATATTGTTACTATAATATCTTACTATAAATATTAAATATTCCAAAATATTACTTTTTGCCGACGACCTCAAAATCTTTAAATCCATATCCATCACTCATGATTGCCATCTTCTACAAGATGACCTTAATTTCCCTCAACAATGGTGCACTCAAAACGATCTCAATTTCAATATCGACAAGTGCAACTCAATATCCTTCACAAAAAATATCGACCCATATCATTGTTATACAGCGTCAGCGGAATAACACTAATTCCTTATCAATTATTAAAGACTTGGAAATCATCTTTGACCACTCTCTCAAATTTAACCACCATGTAGACGATATCGCAAAACGAGCTTCCAAAACTCTTGGTTTTGTTCTCAGAACAACGAAAGAATCTGATACTTCAGTGCCAATTTCTATGTACAAATCCATTATTAGAATCTTATTTGAATTCTTATCAACAATCTGGTCATACAATTAAACAAAAAAAATCCTTAAATCTTTGACACGTCGACAAGGTCCAAGTGATACATACGACAAGAGACTCAAAAATTTTCACTTAATCTCCTTAAACAAAAGAAGAAATTATAGACACCCCTTTAATACTATCACAAATATACATAAACATCCCTGTCCGATCAATGAGGTCTACAAGCATTTTTCACACTAAATTTTACAACACCAATCTAGGCTATTTCTCTCTCCTACCTAGAATGATCAACCAACTATAACGAGATTTGTCCAGCGACGGCAAACTTGATATATTCTTTATGACACAGCCTCATTTCAAAAGTGAAATATTGATAAACTTGGTTGACGGAAGCGTGTAAAACATGCTGTTGACGCACAATGTTGACCTTGGAACCTGTGCGTCGTAAACGTCGTAAACCTGTTAATGTAGAAATCATTCCTTAAATTTAATTGATTAGTGATAGTCTTTATATCATACTGAATATTATTTACAATTTATTTATCGTTAAGACATTCTTTATTATTAAATTATTATTTATTTATAAAAAATGTATTGTGTGTTACGCAAAAACTTATATTTATTGATTTGCGATGTATATTTATGTAAAATGTACTTTACATGTATTTATTTTATATGTAATTAAATAAAAATGTATGTTAAAAATTGTATTTATCGATTTGGGATATTTTTTCCGAATATTATTTATAATTCAATCTATCATTAAGACATTAATTATTTTTATTTATCATAAAAAGTGTATTGTGTATTTGTATGTGTATGTGTGTGTACAGGAAATTATTTCATAAACCGTATTTAGTGATTTTCGTTAGTCTGAACATTATTCTCAAGTTATTTTATCATTAATTATTAATTAATTATTATTATCGTAAAAAGTTTATTGTGTAATTATATCACATTCAAATATTCACAAAATATTCATACCTTGATTTGAACCAAATTTTGCATACTTCTTCTTTAGGACCCGGCGGGTAACATAGGCTACATTTCCCCTTTCCCCTTTATTTCTCCCCCTTCCCATGATATATTTCTTATGCAAATCTGTACTTTTTGACCGATCTAACTCAAATTTTGCATACTTATTGTTTAGGACCCGGCAAGTAACAAAGATGACATTCCCGCCTCCTCCCCCATCCTTGATATATTTTCCAAGCAAATCTATACCGCTCGAACGATCTGACCTAAATTTTGCACACGTATTCTTTGGGACCCACCCGGTGGGTACCATCCCAGCCTAAAGTGAATGGAAGCATTGCTTTTATTAGAGGCTTTGCAAAGTAATGGAACCTTTGTTTCCTCCCAAAAACTTATTTTAACTTAATCCCGCGCAACGCCGGGTACGAACAGCTAGTATACAATAAAATACAAGACAAAATACCCAAAACCATAAAAATCTCATCGAGTTTATTTTCTTCCGGGAGTTTTTTCTTTTTCCCTTCCTCTTGGGAAATCGTGCAAGCATCACGCAACGCAACGGTCCCCCGGGACTGCGAATAATATCCGGAGAACAGAAGATCATCCAGGTGCACGGGCGGGATACATCACTCGTTCCAGACAATTAATTAATTTTCAGCAATTGCTGAAATTATGTGAAAAACAAAAATTGAGTTTACAAACCTGTCGTTTCGTTGATGTTGAAGAACGTTGTGAAAGGATTGCCCTCTGACACGAGACCGTATCGTATTTGCCGTGGAGCCCCCTTGTCGCCATCTTCAGCGTGTACCCTCACGACAATGTCGCCCGGTACTAGGTCCGGCTGGAGGTGAGTTACGGGGGGCGCAGAAGTGAACACTGGCGGCATATCTTGCACGTCTTGGACTACAATTACTACCTCCACTCCCGCTATGTTCCTGGTGTCCTGGCTCGGCTCGGCGTATGCGTCCTGCGAAAACCGACGTTAAGAAAATAAGAAAAAACTCCAAAATAACGTTCGATTACTTACTTACTTGCTTACTTCTATTGTTTTTTTTCTGTTATCATTTTTTTAGATATAGCATTTAATGTAAATATTTTCTACTGCATTAAATATTAATTAGCATTTATAGTATTTCCAATATTAGTAGTTAAATAAACGATTAAAAGAAAAGATTTATTACTCGAGATATTTTATAAATTTAATGAATTCATAATAGGACCCATAAATAATTTGCATATCATACATTTGCCAAAACGGTGAGATGATACATGGATTGCGTTTCGAAGTCCAACGGTCCGATCAAAAATATTGTCCCTTCTGTATTTTCCGCCGAGACGATTTTTTGACGAATCGCAAACAGCGGAGAGCCCTGAAATGAAAATAAAAAATATTTTATTTGACACGACTACGTATTATTAAATAGTTTGAATTCAAAGAAACCCTTTTTGATCTAAACATTTAACGATTGATTGAAAATGTCCGTCTGATAAAAAAACATTTCAAAGAAGATTGAAAACAAATCACGGTTTGAATAATCAATACTTTTTTCAGTCTTACCCACAGTTCCAGGTAAACAGGTTTCGATTGTAATGGATTTTTTCTTGCGACAATGTAGTCCAATTCGGTGCCGCGTTTGGCGTCCTGTAAAAAGAAAAAAAACATGAAGGAAAGATTCATGACGTGATGAAATGTACTTAAATTAAAAAGAAAACCTCTATCTAAGAAATAACTTATCAGTAAGGAATTTTGAGTACACACTACCATGATTATATAAGAATGCGAGTTTAGACCAAAGAAAGAGTTTAAAAAATTAATTGTGTTTTTTTAAAACGGAAGTCGGTTTGCGGTAATTCTCTGACCCTTCATTTAAACAAATGTATATAGCTTTTTAACGTTTCTACCCAAACGTTTCGACGGAATAGCTTAAATAGCTGCTAACTAAAAAGGCGATAAAACAAAAGTTTATTGGCTGACCAGTTTCCGTTTCGAAAGAATTCTCGCCTAATTTAAATTCAATGCATCAACATCAAGTCTGATGACAAATTTATTCACCTAAAACAAAATATCGATGTGTTGATGTGAATTTTTTACTAATCCATTTTTAAATCCTTTGGATCCATTAATTAAAGCAAAGTAAATAGTTCAGGTTATATCTACACCAATAAAACTCAATGTCTGTCTGTCTGTCTGTTCTCTATACAAATCCACACCGTTTGTCCGATTCGATTCAAATTTTGCACACTTATGCTTCGGGACCCGGCGGGTAACATAGGCAACATTTCCCCCCTGTTCTCTTACCCCTTCCCCTCCTCCTGACCAATTTAGATGCGAATTTGAACCGTTTGACCGATCGGACTCAAAATTTGCATACTTATGCTTTGGGACCCGGCGGGTAACATAGGCAACATTTTTCCCCTGTTCTCTCACCCTTTCTCCCCCCCTGACCTATTTTCGATGCGAATCTGAACCGTTTGACCGATTGGACTCAAAATGTGGAAACTTATTCTTTAGGACTCGACAGGAAAGATAGGCAACATTTTTCCCTATTCTCTTACCCCTTCCCTTCCCCATGACATATTTTCGATGCGAATCTGAAACGTTTGACCGATCGGACTCAAAATTTGCATACTTATGCTTTGGGATCCGACGGGTAACATATTTCACATTTCTCCCCTATTCTTTCAACCCTTCCCCTCCGCTGATATATTTTCGAAATTTGTAAACTTATTCTTAAGGTCTCGGCGGATATTATGTACATTTCCCCCTATTCTTTTAACCCTTCCCCTACCCTGATACATATTTGAGGCAGATCTGTACCGTTTGACCGATCGGACACAAAATTTGGAAACTTATTCGTTAGGACCCGGCGGGTAACAAAAGTGACATTTCTTCCCTCCCCCTTTTCCTTTTACCCGCCCTCTGATATATTTTAGATGCAAATCTGTACTGTTCGACCAATCGTACTCAAAATTTGCAAAATTATTATTTTGGACTCGGCGTTTAACATTGGTGACATATCCCTTCCTATTCTTTTACCCTTTCACCTCCCCCTGATATATTTTCGATGCAAATCTATACCGTTTGAATCGAACCTTCGTCTACCCTCATTAATTTATTTTAAACTTAATCCTTAACCCGCAACGCCGGGTACGAACAGCTAGTAGGTATTATAAAATAAAGTTTTAGAATACCTTCAACGGTGTGAGAGTACGTGATCTGGTCACACTTTAGACCTTTGAAAATGTTAACAATACTGATGTGAACAATTGATTTCTATTCTTTACGGACGGACAGGCATAGGCATCGACCGATCGAACCGTAAAACAGATTCAAAACAATGTCAAAAGTCTCTTTGGAATGTGATATGCCTCTAACCTCATCTCACGACGTACCTATTATCTATGTGTTCCTGAGAAATGAATTTAAATGCTCTACCGACGTGCAACATCGTGTTTTAAGAGAGCATTTGCAATTTAAATAATTTGAATATGTGCTCCGGGCGTGCTTAACAGGAGCTGCCAGCAACTGCATAAATAGAACCCTGTTGGGTTCCTTCTCGGCCGCAATTCAACGGGTGATTGTTGCCAATTGAGGAAAATTAGTGGATACCTCTGGGAGATTATGTGCCTCCAGGTTGTTTGATCATACGGGGCATTTGAGATATACATTTTCAGGAAAATAACTTAATAACACGGAAGAGTACACCATGTAATAATCCTTTTCATTAAAATGTACAAACAATATGTATGTTTGAAAAAAAAAAAGTTTTTACAATAGTTATTTCGAATTATATTTAATATCAGCGTCAAATATCAATAGGAACAGAGGGCGTCCGTGAAAGATCATTAATGATCAGATAAATCTAATATTGTAGGACACACCTCAAAACAACCGAAGAGCATGCATGGGAAGATGTATGAAAGTGGAAGAGGCAAATGTGGTGTGCAAGGGCAGGAGAAAAGTGTTGCATTATATTCTCTCTGTCTACCCCTGCTGATAAATGGCGTGATGGAAAGTAAAAAGTTTAATATCAGCAATAGTTAAATCATACAATACATCGGAGTTAATCAAAATGAGAAGAAGGGGAACGAAATTTGCGAAATAGGTTGTAAAAGATTTATTTTATTTATTACGAATATGTACAAGTGGTTTTGAAATGTTAACCCATGTTTAAAAAATAACCCAAATAACAATGATAAAGGATTAACAGAGGGCCTCAACGCAACTGAAGATTGGTTTATGTGGTCTCGTATAATATAAGCTAGATATTCTTTTATACATACAGGTTACAAAAGTATGCCGTAAAACTGCTTTACAGTTTGAACTATGATAAACAAAGAAAATAAAAACTAAAAAAAACCATTAAATGACGTTTTCGAAGATATTCCAATTATAATAATTTCGTTGTCTGTCCATCCGTCCATCGTAAGTCGTAACTTCGTGTAACGTCCGTAACTTCTTTACATTAATTTTTGTTTTCCTTTTTTATGTTTTCTCTTTTTATATATATAAATAAATAAATAAATATTCCTTAGTAACCGACATGTAAAAGTTACGACGGTTTTTTTGGGTCTCAATCCTAGGATTGATCTGCACCAAGCATTCGATCTCCCCATTCCTCTCTGTCACCTGCCAGCCTCTTCATTTCTTGGTTCACAGCTAGTTAAATAATAAATTATAGGAAATATTGTACCTGATATATTTAAACAGACCAACAACGACATTCAATCTGATTAACCCTTTTCGTTTTGTATATATAAAAAAAAAATGTCTTGTAAAAAATAATAAATTTAAAATAATTTATTTTACCTCTTGGACCATTATGAGAGCAGGAATGTGCGGGAAGATAGTGTCTCTCGGTGTGGTGGCATTAGTTGCCGTGATGGAACAAGATATCCTGTTAGTCCTCCCCTTGGTATTTCTGACAGACACCCTGAAGTCCACATACCTTCCTGGTTCCAATCGGCGCTGGAGTATGACGTTTGCCTGACACACGGAGTTGTATCGGGTGCACGGGAGGGTCTCGACTGACACGTCAGAGCGACCCGTGTCTCCTGGGAAAACAGAAACATCGAGGAGAAAGTTGAAACAAATATTTAACCAAAATACAAGTGCATGGAAAATTTTATTTTGATAATAAATCAATGTAGGTATATAAAAGTGCAATAAATACGAGTATATACATTTTCCTTGCACATATTACAATATTCCTATACAAATGTATCTAGCAGGATTAGTTCTAATCCATTTCATATGAAATCTATGATTTTGACAAGTCATCGACGAATGCTGACTGTTTTTGACAGTCATTGAGAATTTAAATCGAACACCGATATGCGTCCGGAGTCCGGATTTAGAATTAAAGCTGATCGGACATGCTCCCACCATAACTAATTCGTGATTTAATGAATAAACAAACACCATGAGGCCACCATTAATGTGTTTCTTGATTTTGATGGAGTCAATTATTTAAAACACCAATAACTAACTACGTATGTACATATAATATCGCATACACATAAAACATAGCTATTAAAATGTGGGATGACCTCTAACCGCATTCCAGACGACTTTTAATAAACGTATTCAAGGACATTGGAAATCCTGAGCACAAAAAAGAATAAGTGCTGATTTAGACCGAAATTAATCCGGCGATGTTTGAAAGTTGGAGATCGATTCTTGAGATCTCAATAGAGTAATTGGGTGTACTATTACTACTAGTAAGGTGGGTAGACTATTTTTAAATTCATACATACAAAATTGTTTGATATATCTTTAAGGACTTAAAATCTTCGACAGCCTTTCTAATAACATACAGTGAATATAAGAGGAGTTGAACCTGGGATGCAAAAAGTTTACTATGAAAAACTTTGAAATGACTAATGATTTCATACTACAATATATTTTTGATGTATTAGCCCATATGTCGGGTAAAAACAAAGACAGCAATATCCAAAAAAGTGCAGTCATCGAGGATAACTAATTTATAATGTGAAGCTCAAAAAAAAAAACAGAATCAATACTTAGGTGATTTAAAGGT
This sequence comes from Agrypnia vestita, assembly GCA_016648135.1. NCBI lineage: Eukaryota > Metazoa > Arthropoda > Insecta > Trichoptera > Phryganeidae > Agrypnia > Agrypnia vestita. Next base: position 131,316 of record JADDOH010000864.1, read on the forward strand.
TAAGGCAGCCTTAAAAGTATTATTTTGTACTAAATATTAAACTTTTAAGGCGTATTCATATTTTGGAAGTTGCAATTTTTCAGAACAAAGTTCTGTGAAGTTTTTAAAACCAAATTAATTAATCAATTAGAAAGACATACAGAAAAATCTAATCCACAAAAAATATTTTGGCTACTACCGGGATTCAAAACCGGGTCATCTCCTATATCTTAGTGGTCAGAGCACCTGCCCCGGAAAGGAGGTGACCCGGGTTCGAATCCCGGTAGTCGCCAAAATATTTTTTCGTGGATTAGATTTTTCTGTATGTCTTTCTAATTGATTAATTAATTTGGTTTTAAGGCGTATATATTAATTAACCTTTAAATTATCTGAGTATTGACATTAAATTCGGGCCTAAACATGCAGCTAACGTGCACGTCTGTTTGCACGAATAATTCATTCGTACACATTATTTATCATTTTTAGTTTTAAAAATAACCTTGTCTCCTATCTCCTCAAAGAGCGATGCAGTACATTATCAAATGCGAAAAAAATATTTTGGTTGGTCAAGGATATGTTAATAATAATAATACGATATACATACCGATCATTTCAAACTGCAACGGATAATCGAAGTCTTGGTCATGTGCCCGGATTCTGTATATGACCGATCCGACCGCTGCGTCCGCCGGCACCAAGACCAATCGCATCAGGGTAGCAGCGTCGAACACCGGGTCTCCGCACTGCGCCGGCCATGACAACGTAAGTACCAGGAGCACTGCGCGGCATAATGATCTGAAGAGGTAAATAAATAATAGTGAATAAATGCAACAAATTGTTTATATGATCATGGCTGCACGTTCATTTTCCAACTGTCGAATTCGACGTATTTTGTCATTAGATCGTGCTCTTTTAAAATGAGAATGAGACGTTAAATAAACCCAATATCGGATAAACATTGCATTTGCGCTATATTTACGTATTCGATGCTAGAGGGTAGACAACGACAACGATGTAATAGTGCTGACACTCAAATATAGGTACGGAAACACCCGAGAGCAGCTCGTGCTCTTGTATTTTTTGTTCGAATTCTGATTATTTTGTGTCTTGAATGTGAAAAAGCGTATTTATAGTTCTCCAATAATATGTATTGTGTAAAAAATATTAAACAGCCACTTTTTTGCATCGTTGTTTTTTAATTTGAAAATAATTTCGCATAAGCACATTTGGTTATTATTTTGGCTTCCGACTGAAATGTCAAAATACTCGTGTATTGAACTGAATTCTAATTATTTTAGATCTAGAATTAAAAAAAAACATTTTAGTATCACTATAATAATAGGTATTGTATAAAAAAAAATATGAACCATTTTTCTTCCATTATTTTTAATTTAATACTTATGTGTAATTCTTTAATTTGACTTACAATTATTTGCTATATCCACACTAGTAATAATATCCACACTAATAATAAGAATTCCGCGAGGTCACCAAATCAAAGGTTACGTAGTTATTATATGGGAGAAATTTACTGCTTTTGAGAATATAATATAAATAACTTGAAATTATAGTAAAAATATCCATAGATACACGATTTATAGTGATTTTTCTTTAAAAAATTAAGCAGCTGTGGGGTCATGTCCTGTCTTCTCCGCGACACACGAATTCTAAATTTAAAATTACTATTAGATTAGGTTAGGCTAGGTTAGGGTGACATATTCTATAGTTTTAAAAAAAAATAGTAAGTAACATGCTTTTAATAAATAAAAAATTCTTGCAAATTTAAAAATTTATAACTTTATTAATATTTAGCATTTCTTAATTATTTTAGTATAGATTCATCACTATGTTATGTAAGCACATCGTTATGTAAGCTTTATACGTGTAAAAATATATATTCTATGCATATATAAATCTTCGGTAACCATTAGAGTTGAATAGAGTAGGGTGGTGAGAGCCAGCCAGCTACAAAAGTTTTTTTTTAAAATTTTATCTATAACGCGTTTATAAAATAATTCGTAACACAATTTTTAAAAAATTAACTGAGTAAAATAAAATTTTATGTTACAAAATTTGAGCAAAATAAATTAGTTCAATCAAATTTCATTAAATTTATTAATTAAATTCAATCCTTGTTTACAAATAATTGAAACAACAGTCTAGAGATTTCTAGAGAATAAACAAATAATAGTTTGTTGTTCACTGGGAAACTAACTAATGACACTCCTAAAAGGCAAAGCATTATAATTACTATAATATTATATGTAATAATCTCCAAATAAAATATGAAGTAAATAATGGATTAAAAACTAGTTGACTAAATCTTACTCCGTGGATGAGAACGGAAATGGTCGTAGTAGAGAAAACCATGGGATATTTACAGTAGATTCACCTAGAAATATTAACTTGGACCTTTTAACTTATTTATACTAAAAAGTAAATAAAACATTTTTCCTCTAAAATGCTAAAATAATTTCTTTGAACAATATTTATAATTTTTGTTTTATCCTCGTTTGATTGAATAATTTAATTTGTATGGGATAAATTCTAAAGACGTGAGCGCGGCTGGCTGGTAAAGAAATTTAATAATAGTTTTGCGACGATGCGATATGCGCGATGGTACGTCCGCACTGACTCGAAATACACCAGGCTATCAGAATACGATATAGATTAAGGTGGGACCAAATATCCAAATACTAAGTACAATACCGTACTTTAAAACGAAATTGATCAAACACCGGATAAGGAGATTACATGAAATTTTTTCTTACCAAACTGATATAATTTAATAAATTCACGTCGCAGTCAAATTATCATTTTTATTTAATTGTAATATAATAATCATTGCAAGTTAAGGAAAAATCAAGATGAGATGATAAATCCGCAGATGCCATCGAAAGATTTATTAATTAATAATAATTATTTATTTATTAATAAACCCGCGGTGGATAAATCCAGTAAATGTGTTTTCAGAACATACATATAAATATTGATATAATTTATTTATTACATTATATTGTAAAACACAACATGTCCAAGAATTATGTAGAAACTTTTAGCAAAATAGTTTGAAACTTTTTAACTAAATTTAAAAAATAAAATTTTGATTTTATCGTAAATTATATCTTTTACATTTTTAAAAAATGATAACGTAAACGTTAAAATTAGACTAAACAGAATAATGGAATTAAATTCCACCAGCAGTTTAATATCAAACATAATTATTAATAAATAACTTCTTCAATAAATGTAACTGTTTTGTGGTAACGTTATTTATATAATCGACAAGAATACGCATCGCGTTAACCATTAATTAAGTAGTAACTAATTAAAGTATTCTAGTTAATAAATAAACTTGTACCATTCTAACTTCGACGTTCAATACAATAGACAAATATTCAACAAGTTAGGCAACGTTTACAACCGTGCGAAATTAAGTGCACACTTCATACATATGTTACACAGATATGTTATACCTACATAGATATGTTATACCTACATAATACATCATACGTAACCCGTTTTCAAAATAAAAAGAAGCTTAAAGGTAAAAAAACAATTAAATTAAAATCAAGGTCGACTGAAATGGACATTTCAAACTTCGACCAGCAAAATAAATTGATTCCTTGGTATACAACACAGTCATTTTAATTATAATCTTAGTACACTACACGTTGATTTGGGCGTGTTATAAGTTAGAATATTAGCATACCAGTATCACACCTGGTTTCATCTTTTAATAACACGTTTTAGCTAATAGGCAGATAGGTGTACGTATAATGTGATGATCGATTAAAAAAAAATCTATTTGCCAAAAGATAAAATAAAATTTTATAAATTAGAGATTTGCATTAAATATTTGCATCATTTTTCTGTAGTTAACCTGATCACTACTATTATTAGTGTTTAATTTTTTTTCATCTAAAACCTCAACAAACCTTTATACCTTTAAATCTCACAACTCAAGACGTGGATTAAAAATGTTGTGTGTTGTATTATTATTTATTATTCTATTCTGTTATTTATTATTAATTATACAAACATATTGCACATAACTGTCAATATTATATTATAATAGTAATGTATTATAATATTATTATAATGATGATTATTATATTACTGCATTTTAATATTACCATAATCGCCAGTTGTATTTTTATTAATTTAATTTTTTTCTATTATTGATTACTTATTGAACAAGATTTCAAATAAATAAGGGAGAAAATATCAGGGTTTGACATTTTACCGATTCACTTTCTAATTAAAAATATATTTTTGAAAAATTGTCATTCTACCAAGGAATTATGAAAAATTATTGCAATTATGGAAAATTGTAAATGTCTGGATATAAAGATTTTTTATACTGTGTTTTCTACAAAATATATCATATGTTTAAAATAATTGAAAAACATGCTTTTGATGTTTCATTATTGAGATAAACCGACATAAAACTTACCAGTACTAGGTATTTTATTTGCATAATTTTATTGTAGACTTAGAATACAAACTAACAAACAGTATTTGTCGTACAGCAATTTTCTTTTTTCTGCAAAAATCAATTGTACATACAGGGTGTAACAGAGCTAGTCCACAATACTTTACAGGTATATTCCTATCTTGATTGTGAGTCGAAAATGTTCAAGCAACCATGACCTAATATCAATAGTTATGGAGTTTTGTTTCATCATCAAATATCAGTTTATATCAAAGTTTGCATTTTTTTTCTCAATATTTCTGACTTTTTTTTTCAAAATATTAAAGTATAATTACAGTAACTTATATCAATTACGAAAAATTCATTAGTTTCAATAAAAATTAAATAAAAACCCTAAAAATTTCCAATTGGATTGTTTTCCAATTAGAATCCAAAAGAAAGTGGAATTTTATTTGACTTGCATTAAAGATAATGAATTTTTCATATTAGATATAAGTCACTGTAATGATAGTCCAACGTTTTGCAAAAAATATGTCAGAAATATTGAAAAACAAATGCAAACTTTGATGTATCTCCTCTATCTCCTTAATTATATTAGGTCACGGTTGCTTGAACATTTTCGACTCATAATCAAAGCAGGAATCCGCCTATAAAGTATTGTGGACCAGCTTTGTTACACCATGTATATGTATATTATTAGTTTATTTATGAAAATATTCAGCGTAAAACTCCTTATTTATTAATTTTTCAATAAAATATCAGAAAAGTTCGTAGGTTTTTATGTCCGTTTTTTTCTTATGGTTTGGTTTGCCGCGTTTTTCCGACCTTTCTGGTTGATATTTCAAATTCCATTGCATGTATGTCCACGCATCATCCCAGATGATGGACCCTGCAATGGGATCCGAAACGTCGGCCATAAAAGTCGCAGAAACCCGGCGGAATACCCCAAAAAACAAAAATCAAAAGATCAGAATGAGAAATTTGAATAAGATTCTGAATTATCTGACATTCATTAACTGTGCGAATGTTCTTAGTTTTTCACGCACATATCGATCACGTCGTGATTACCAATAATTATGTCACGTGGGCCCTCAAATCAATTTCGAAAGTAAAAAGAAAAGAACTTTGACTACCTGTAAAGAATTTGTTTCTTACAAAACATGATTTTTTGTTTCTCCATTTTTGCTGTCCTATATTTGTTTACCTTTCAAATTCGTGACATGTTTTTCAACAAGCCGAATACGAGTCACAATTCTCAAATCATGAATTCATTATTTATTACGTATTGTTTAAAAAAAGGCCCAAGCAATAATAAATAGCCTAGTGTTTTACATAACTTCAAAAAAACTTCTGAAAAAAGAAAGAATTTCGGACACGTGCTTTCTTGTGAATGTGTTTGTGGTGTTGTGAAAAACATTGTCATAAATTTCTCGTGGTGAAAATCGAATTAAATTAATAATTATTTCATTTTGATTTTTCTTCAATCAATTTATTTATATCGACGATAAATTTAATTAATATTGAAAAGTGAGAGAGGTTATAAAATAATCTATACTAAGTCGTCCACTTGATACTAGGGAATCAGAAGTGCGTGACGATGAATGGTGGCACACGAAACACGAAAGTTAACGATTTAGCACGCCGCTACTGCTGCCGTTGTTTGTTTGCATGGAGAAAAGGAATGACTGATGTAGCCGAGATTTGGGGAGATTGGCAGTTAATAGTTTTTATGTTTATACATAATTCTGATTTCAAGTTAAATATAAAATAATATTTATAAGAGAAAGGTATATTTACAGTTTATTGTGATTAACTATTTTTAAACAATAACTAATATTGTTCTTATTTAGACTACAAAAATATTGACTACCAGGGATTTAAACTTTTGAATTTGTCAGTAAGAATTCTACTCAGACACTAAGGGCCTATTGTTTGATCAGAAGTAAGAGTAAGTAGTTAAGAAAAAAGCATAGATTTTTGTATTCTCCACCAATCAAAACACCAGTCTTCGTAAAAATCTATGCTTTTTGCTTAACTCTTACTCTAACTTCTGATCAAACAACAGGCCCTGAGCCAATCTAATATTAATCTGACCGATAAACGATGTGACGTATTAAAATGAATTATTGATTTCGTATGTGAATTAAGTCGAGTAAATAAATAATCATTATCGTATTTCTTACATCGCCATTGAAGAATTCGATAATATGGCTGTCTATAAAACTAAATAATGATTTTGTTAAATAATAATTACAATTTTAATTAATAATTAACTAACTGTTCGTACCCGGCGTTGCACGGGTTAAGGATTAAATTAAAAATAAGTTTCCATTGTTTTGAAGAGCTTCTGATAAAAACAATGTTTCCATTTAATCTAGACTGGGATGTATGGCGAGTCCAAGGGGAAATTTGGCAGGGGCGTGCAGTGGGAACATCGCAGTATGACTTTTACGTAACCAATTATTAGGAAAAAAATCGAAATACAACATATATTTTACAATATTTCTCTCACAATTGTTATCATAGCATTCATATTTTGATATAATATAAAAATCTGGAGCATTAATATTTTATTTCAATTTTTTTTTTAAAATACACGTTTAAAAAAAATCATGCTTCAATGTTCCCACTGAATCGCTGAATGCGCCTGAAATTTGGTGTATGTATTCTGCCAGGTTCTAAAGAATATGTAAGCAAAATTTGAGTAAAATCTATCAGAGTAAGTATGCAAAATTTGCATAAAAAATATATGAGGGGAGGGGAAAAAGTCGCCTATTTTACCCGCCAAGTCCTAAGGAATAAATATGCAAAATTTGGGTCATATCGGTTAAATGGTGTAGATTTGTATAGAAAATATATCACGGGTGGGTTAAAGGGGGGGGGGGGGGGGAATGTTGCCTACGTTACCCGCCGGGTCCCCAAAAATTATTATGCAAAATATGATTCTGATCGGTCAAACGGTGTAGATTTGTACAGAGAACAGCTAGTCAGCCAGACATTGAGTTTTATATGTGAGAAATTTCGAGAGTGGTGGCGTAACAAGAATGTTACAAATAAAAACATAAAATATTAATTTATAGTTAAAACATTATCAGACTGACAAAGAAGTATTTCAAGAGGTGAGGTGAATTTTCAATTGACCTGAAAAACTTTATCTTTTATTCGCACGCTAATTAAACCAATACATGCGTGTTACAAATGGTGCATTGACCGACTGTAAATGAAAATTGTGAATACACTGTACGTATGTTAATTGTACGTATTTATTATGTTTCCCTTCACCGTATATTATAAAAGTTAGGTGCGCTTGCAATTCAACTCATGCATGTATATCTGTGCATATTAATGGTGTCCGGCATTTTCCGTAATAAAGTTTTCAGTGTCCGTGGTTTATTTATTATGTATCCACAGTCAAATGGAAACTGACCTCATTACCCGGCAATACCCAATCGATACTGACCAGGTATATGAATTTAAGTCTGAACCATCATGACGTGATCGACATTATACATACATTTACTGCGTTTAGTAATTTTATTCAGCTTTTATATAATAATGAAAGACAGACTGCGCGAATTTCTGGTAACCATAACTTAAAAATTTTATATTATATGAAAAAATATTATATCTTTATAGTTTATATCTTCTTTTGGGGCATTGAGGGTAAAATTATTATTTTGCGTGCACAACTTCCGTTACAATACAATTTATTATTATTGATGAATTAACATTGATTATTGTTCTAGTACATTATTTATAAGCAACGAAGGAAAGCTAAAGAAACTTCAAATAGTACAAAACAGAGCAATGCGCATAATATTGAAGTATAATAGGAGAAAAAATATAACAAAAATGTGGAATGCCCTAGGACTAGAAACAGTAAATCAAAGAATAAAGTATAATGTAATGGTGCAAATATTTAAAATTAGACACGGATTAGTACCCAAATACTTTGATGACAGGATGAAGCTGCATAGGGATTTTCATTCTTATATAATACATGAGGAGGCGACAACATAAGACTTCCAAAGAAAAAGAAAAACACCTCTCAAAATTGTATGATGTACAAAGGTTTAAAAATCTTCGATACCCGATACCAATACGATACGATACGATGCCAAAAAAAATTCAAAACACAGTGAAAATAAGGTTTAAACAGCAGTACAAATATGTTGTTATAAAAACCTTTATATGACTAGATGGAATGCAATATGTTTAAATAAAATTATGTAGTTGTCCACAAAACATCATGTGTAGAACTAAATAATTAAGATAAATAAATAAATTTAGCAGGAATGCGAGACCACAAAATGCGCGCGCAACCATTAAACTGTCAAAAAAAAATTTTGTTCCAGTAATATGAATAATGTATTGTCGACCATCTTGAATCGAGTACCAATCATAAAGATGCTCAGTTCAAAAGCTGACCAATGAATGTTTATTGAATTTGAAATTAGAACTGTTTATTGTTACTATTTTAGGTGTGTATTAGCCGTCATTTCCGTATTTTAAAATATTGTTTCAGTTATGACTCCAAAAATAAAGGATTTTTGTTACAAATTTATAGGTATAATAAGAATATTGATTTAAAAATATGCATGGCATTCGGAAAACGAATCATTTGTTTTTATTTGGTAATTCTTACTTATTTGGCTAGAAAAATTATTTCTAAGATTTTTTTAAATAGAGATATGAACACGGAATACGTATTATATGAATATCAAAATCTTTTCCACTTTTAAACAAAGCTGAACGTTTCTTCTATGAAAATGGGGCTAACTTGCTGGAATGGGGTTCAAACCACCAAAGACCAACAAGCTACTCAAATAGAAATGGATCAGTACAGGACAGTAAATCCAGATAATAGAATGTCAAGAATTAATATCAATTTGGGTTGGACAATGAATCCGAGCGAGAGAATAGAACCAAACAAGAATGTTAATTTCATTCTGGAGGAATGAAAATTTGAAAATAATTAAAAAAAAATACTAATGCTAAAATTACCGTGAAATCAAACTGAAATTCAAACTCTTATACAAAAGCAAAACGGTCGGAAATAATTTTTTGATTATCATTTAATTACATTTCAGTAACAAGGCTTGCTGTACTATACTGCTACAACCAAAACGGTGGCACATACACAGCTAGTATGGAACATACACAGCACTGCACACATGGTAATATATATTTTAAGTAGGTTAGGTTAGATGAAATTACTCTGCGTTAGGTTAGGTTATGCCTCGCCGTATGACACAATACAAAGTCATAGCAGTAGAATATTAATCTAACTGTGTCGTACAATTGATCAAAATACCGGCAGAATAACCCAAAATAAATTGTATTGATAGGCATGAAACAGACTTACGCAATATCCTTTTAAATCATATAATTCTTGAGATGTTTTTTGGTAAAATTACCTATATAATTCGAATAAAATTATCAAGTTAATGTATTTTTAATTAGTGACGCTCTTGAAGATTAAGCCACCTTTAAGATATGCGGATTCCTTTTTCAACTTATTTAAAAACTTAAATCAACTGTTGCGGTATATATTATTAAGGATTTCATTAAAACTGCGTGTTTTAACAAACTTACAAGAAAATATATATTGATTACAAAAAAATACGAATTTTGATAAAATGGCAATGTGGACGGTAAATTTTTCATAGTTTTATGGAAGCAAATCTGTTTTATTTTCTAATAGAAAATTGTATAGATAATTAAAATAGAAAATATTTCTTCATGAATAACTCCATGTTTATTTTAAATATCATTATATTTTCAAATATTGATTGTATTATTTGTATGTATCGACTTATATTTTTTATACACAATCAATATTTAAAAATGTCGATCTAAAATGTTGCTGAATCAATCGAAAAAAATATATATCATTTCGTTCTGATACGTACATAGAGTATGTATAACTCTATTCGCTACATGTCAAAAATTCATTATCAAACTATTATATTTTATTTGTATTTCTTCGTACCGTCCTATAAATAAATGAAAAAAATAAAATATTTTGATTTTAACGGAACGTAGTCGCCCCATGTAAAGTGACATGCAATGAGCGATTAAAATTATTGCTAGTGGGCGGGTCGTTGTTGACTCGCCGCTCGCCTCTGTGCAAAATATGGCTTTGAAAAAATATTTTTTCCTGATTCCTCCAGTAATTTATGGCTTACTCCTAATTGGCCATGCGAGATACAGAAAAACATTAAATATTTTAATGAATCACTTAATCTTTTTAATTATTAAGCAACAAACGCCGGTTTAAACGAACTGCCGTCAATTAATCACTGACAAAGTAAAACTGTAATTTAATTAAAGTAATTTCTTAATTCTTTTAAGTAATTTCTGGTATTTTTATTTTTAGTTTCCATTTCTTACATAATTCTGGTACCACCAAATAGGATTTTGAGGTACCAGAAAGGGTTTAATAATAGTAAGTCAATTCATATTTTTTTAGTGTATTCGATAAAAAATTAATGTTAAAACAAAAATAAAAAATCATTTCCACTCTAAAATGTCTAGCTCTGTTCTGAGATAAATAAAAAAATGCATTTGTTTCTTTTTTAGCGGTGGGTAGTAAATACTCACTAAAAACCTTGCAGGATTCTTTCGAAAGAAGGTAAGCTAAGTTATTTATAAAGATGTACCTTTTTTATATTTGCTGTTAAAATTATTGTGTTAAATGGAAACATTATTCTAGACTGTGTGTCTGAAACTGATTATCCAATACCCCAATCCAATAATCTTAATTTACGCACTGTAATTTGTTCATATTTATATTTAAAATATCCAATATTCGAGTGCCAAAATATTTTAAAGATGGGATTGTTGTGTAAAAATTGTACATAGGTATTAGACCAGAAATGTAAACATAGAAGAAAAAAACAATGACACAGAACTCATTAATATTTAGAGGAATGAAAATGTATGATGATATGCATGAAAGAATTAAAAACAGAAGGAAATGAGTTTAAAAATAAATTTTATGTCTACCTACTCTGAAAATTTAAATTATAAAAATAATAAATAACCATGTATATGTTGGTTTATATACCATGTCAAATAGGCACTAGCTTAATAAAAAAATACTATAACGAACAGATTAACTGACTTATAATGAATGAGGTTCTGGAACCGAGTACGTTCTTTCTAAAATACCCCACGGTACGTACATATAGTACATATACACATCTATACTAAAATATTTTTTCATATACCTACAAATCAATTGACACTTTTCACGTAACGTGTTTGACCACCTTTTGTTGAGATTTCGAGGGGAGTCGGAAAAAGAATGCCATTTATCTATTACAGCTGTTATCAATCAATCAAAAGTTTTCTCTTTTTTTTAACTAGTAGTACTTCCTCTCAAGATGCGTCGCCACCTTTTCCAAAACGATTAAGCACGACGTTGTTCAACCAGAAATACGCCGACAGAATATTTTAAAGACATTTCGAAACAATATGAATCTGGAGAGAAGACCATTCAGGATGATGACCTTGGTTAAAACGGTTCGTGCAGTTAAAGTTTTTACGAAAATAAAACTTTATATGGCATATTCGCGGAATTCTAATGTGGTGTTTCGACTTGTGTGCCGACCATAAAATAAATAAATTTATACCAGTGTGACCAACGTTTTCAAGTTCGTCTCACAAGATAATTTCATAAATAATCTGCCTACGGAAACTATTAAAAACCATGTCATCATAAAAATATTTTTTTACATCTTATGTATTGTTTTGTAAAAGCTGTAAAAGCTATTGATTGACCTTCTTTTTACTTCCTTTCTTTTAACTCGTGGCGTCTGCTTGCTTGTTTTCTTGACGAAAAAACTTTGGATCGATTTTTAACCCTTTTCCCGTGATCCAATCGAGCTGAAACTTTGCAAGCAGACTCGTGGCGACTGAACCTGATCATAGTATAATTTTGGATTTTTCAAAATTTTTTATTACTCCCTTTCGTAGCGTCGCTCGACCGAAGCTCAACGCGTAGCTTAAGCGCCAAACCAGTTTCCACTCGTAGGTAAATGAGAAAGGGAGTATAATAAAAACTTGGTTTATATGGGTTACTTTTTTTAAGGTTTACCTAACAAAATTATTCATATTCCATGGGAACCTGGGTACTGAAAGTAGCTGGTATTTAAATACCCACTAATAATCTAAATAACTCTATACACAATATTAAAATCAAAGTTACCTTATGTATGAAGGCCGTCGGAATACAGCCTGAAGCTATGAGGGCCACAAGGTTGTGAAGTACCATGAATCAGAACATAGGTAATGTATAATATTATTGCTTCAAAAATTATGTTACATATAGTGCACACATTGACCGTTTCAAAAAGAGAACAGACTAATTTCCGGTTTTTATAAAATAAACTAGCTGCTCCTACCCGGCGTTGCCCGGGTTAAGGATTTAGTTTAAAAAAATTAGGTTCCGTAGTTTTGTAAAGTCTCTAATAAAAACAATGTTTCCATTTGATCTATGCTGGGATGGATGGGATGTCCAGGAAGAAAATCTGGCGTATGTATTCGCCGGGACCTAAAGAATATGTATGCAAAACTTGGGTCAGATCTGTCAAACGGTATATATTTGTACAGAAAATATATCTAGTGGTGGGGTGGGGTAAAAGGGGAGGGGGAAATGTGGCTGTCGCCGATTGCGTACTGCTAGTATATTATATATTATTATTCATTTGTATTTCTGCAACATCGATATCGCCCTCGTTCGTCATGGGATTGCAATGATATTTTGTCTTGTGAATTTTTTTTTAATTATTATTTCCTGGGCTAGTTTATATTACACTTTTGTATTAACTATTATTTTACACGTCAGTCTAAATTTTTTGCATACATTCTATTTTTAATTATTGCTTATCAGTAACGACATATGTATTTTCACATTCTTTTTTAATTTTATTATTATTATTAATGCATTGTTATAGAGGGTGAGACTCTTGCCCACATTTCGGATAATCTTACGGTGGATTTGGTGAACGTTGCATTGTTTAAATGACCAGTCAGTTCACACAGGTCATAGGTCCTGGGCCACCCTATACACATTTCCCATATAAATAGCTTCATCTTAGTAAGAATTCTATAATTTATCTCAATTAATAATTATTTATGTGTGTATGCGTGGTTTTAATAGGATATTAACTTTTCCTGGTTTTCTGAGAAATTTTAACGTATTTACTTCGAGCGTTAAACTTTACAGTCACTTAATATTTCAGGTTAAAACTTTCATTGTTTGACATTAAAATCAGCTTTAGCATATGAATGGCATGCCATATATTTTGAGATGATGAAAATATTCTCCTACAAGATGTAGAGAAGCACACAATAAGATGTCAAGGTCGATAACACAATAGTTAATCTTTTGGATATGTTTTTAAATGTGTAGGTATAACAAATTTATGTGTATTGTTTATCAATTTATTTCACTAAATATCAAATTAACTAGCCAAAACATATAATATTTAAAAAATCGTAACATTAATTATTTTATTGACATATTTATCTTAAAGTGTACAATTACATTTGTTTTTAAAATTAATTTCTTTTATTAAAACGAGCAGTTTCAGGAAATGCATTTCTCAAAATTATTATCGTTTATTTACAAAAATCTTTTTTATAAAATAATTTCAGTACTTGAAACTATAAATGTAAATTGACGTCCCTACGTAAGCTCGGACGTCTACCAAAAATGCATTTTTTACTTTTTTCTACCGATACTAAGAAAATTCATTCTTCTCTGTAATGCAAAATTAAAAAAAGTGTTTCTAATTTTTTTCAGAGAAAAAAACTGATGTAAAAAAGTAAAAGCGAAAAAATATGCTTATTTTGTATTCAAAACCAAACTTCAAACAGTTCTCCTGTAAAATCACTTTTTTGTTGATGCTTAGTTTATGTATGGAACATCGAAATATACATACATATTTATTGGTGAATGATATGGGAAAATGACATTAATGATACGATATTATTGAAAACATTGCTAGGATATGAGAGGTGATTAAATTCAGTCATTAATTTTACACTGCACTGTAAAATTTTTTACCTAATTTTAATACCTTATACCTATTTTTTTTATAAAAAAGTATGATAATCCTCAAATGATTAAAAAAAATATTACAACAGGAAAATTATATAAACATTTCAAAGGCTCTTTCACACTTACGTCAAATTTCGATCTGTTTTTTCAATATAAAAAGCTTACAAATAAAAGACTAGAACTGTAATAGATATGTATCATTTATTGGTCTTTTGAATTTATCAGAAATTTCCTTATAATTTTATCACACATATTTGTGTAAAATGTAAGTGGAGGGAAACGTCGATTTTTCTTCAAATCTGTTGAATTATCTCATTATTTTTTAAGAACGCATCGTGTATGCAGTCGTGTTTTGTATTTCATGTGGTATTATAGTTTATCTGCCGTGGTAGTTATTATTTATTTAATATACACCACACTCTCCCACGATTGCAGATTTTCGCGCGAGACTCACGCCCGCACCCCGAAGGCACACCGTGTACCAGGATAGCAGAAACGTGAAGGGAAACATTTCGATATCTCTTACAAAAATATCAAATAAATCTGGCGTTTTCCGCGCTTCCATTTATGCACCGTCTGCAGGCGATGCATCATTATTTTAATTGACGAAAGTGAAATTTTTTCATTTTATCTTAAATTCTTCATTAAGAGAATGAAATTACGTATGATCGTGTTTCGTTTCGGACATTAGTTTCTCTTTTGTAATGCTCCGTGTCCACGGAATGAAATACGATGAGACATATCTCAGAAATTTAGTTGCCACAAATCTCAGTACCATATACATATATTAAGATTTTTATCTGAACATAAACTCAGAGATCATCTTCAGACAATAACACAATCCCGAGATCATTCGTAATGTTATTTAAAATAGCACAAAACTTAGTTGATACTCCTGATCTTCTTTAGGTCTATCATTTCATATTCCAAAACCAAACAGCAGAAATTCGCCTACTTTTCATCTCCCTCTTTGTAAGACCAACTCTAAACAAAACCCATTCACCTACAGATCCATAAATTTATTTAACTTAAATTACAACCACTTTGATATTTCTAAGTTGTCTCTATTCCAGACATAAATCTAAAATTAATTTCACAACCGCGCCCAAATTAGTTCATTCAATTTATGTTTTTATATAATCCCATCCTTCATTCCCTTATCCTAATCCTACGCCCAACTCCACCCTTCCTTCACCTTCTCAACATATTTTGTAATAAAAATTATCTCATAATACCCTGCTAATCATTAACAATCATCAGTAGAATGTTTATAATTTGTATATATTACTATTTTTTTTTTATATACCTAAGTTAATTTCAAAATTTGCTGTTAACCTTTCCTAAAATATAAAATAAAATACTTGCAAAAATTATATTCTGAAGAGTAGATATACATTAAAAAGAAAATTATTCCAAAAAATTGACAGACCCACCCTCCTCTATGGCTCCGAAAGCTGGACGATGTACAACACTACAATAGGCAGCTAGAAACAACTGAAATGCGCACGGTGAGATGACATGGGGAATGTCCCTAAGAGACCAAATAAAAAGTTCACGCATTCGTGGAAGCCTGGGTGTCACAGGCATCAATAGCAAGATGAAGGAAAACCAATTGAGACGGTATGGCCACGTTGGACTTAGAGTATCCGATCATATTGTTTTAACCAGGCGATCTCCTTGGATCGTCCCCGAATTACATCCAGAGGAAGACCAAAAAATTCATCGGCGGTGCAAAGAGATGGTCAGATGCAGATGCACGGATTGTGTGACGTTATTCAGGACAGAAGAACGTACAGCCTAAGGACAAGGAGAGCTGATCTCAACAGTCGGCGACGATGATGAGTTGAAATGAAGCCAGGAAGAAGAAGAAGAAGTTTTACAAGCAGAACGCATTTTACAATTATTTCGTTTTAACTGCTGCTGGGGAGATATACGCCCGAATTCAGAGTCAATATCAATGATTTAAAGGTTAAGTACGCCTTAAAAGCGCAATTTTCAGTAAAAAATAACACTTTTAAGGCGTACCTTAACCATTAAATCGTCTAAGTATTGACTCTGAATTCGAGCCTGAAATTCACTCGACTGATGAATGTAACATAAATGATCAATGAACTGACGTACTGCAAGCGTAAAATGTCGAATCTCTAAGACACAGTATGTACAAGCACGAAAGTCGGGAGAAAGAAGCACTGAATTCTTCCATCATCTGTCATGTAAATGTTATATATCAGTGTGAAAATACTCCAGAATGTGTGTATATCATAGAGCTTAGCAGACACTGATGAATATACAATCACGAACTATTAGTCAATCACTGGTGTCTCCGACTCACACTGATACGAATGACTCTCTTCACTAATATGTATCATGTCGTAAATTTAAAATGATTTCCAAAAAGGCCGTCCTCAGTTACGCTTTTAGGCAAGTTAGCATTAAGTAATTATCATAATATATGGAGTTTCCGCAATTCCGCAATTGTTATTAAAGCGTTACACAAAAAGCATTTTTAATATCATAGAAAAAACATTTGGCAGATGCTTCGTGGTGCAACATTACAATGTAAAATATGTTTTATTTTAACTTTGTAACACAGACAAACTACTATAGTTTCTAGAGGGCAGTCTCGCAGTATGGAATAACTAACACAAAATTTGTCAATCTAATTGGATAGGTCAGATATTCATCTGTATTCTGAACCAAGCAATATTGCTGCTTCTGTATCTTGACAGTTATTGTATAACATTATGACGCCGTTTTTTTGACGTTTTATGTTTGACAGGTTTGAAATTAAAGAATTCAGTCAATTATAAAGATCATTATTCGTAATTGTGAATAACTTGACTTTGTTTACCTTTAGAGCTTTCTGATTGATTGAATTCATTAATTTCAAACATGTCAAAGTTAAAACATCGAAATTGGCGGTAATACAAAGTTTTACATAATATGTTATATTATATGTATATATTATATACCTGTCAAGATTGGAATAAAGATCTGACATCTCAATATTGCTATTTTCAGAATAGCACAGATTGTGTGTGTATTACAAAGTTAAATACAAAATATTTAAAAAAGCATTTTTATTCAATTTCTTTCATATTTTTCGCTTATTTGAACATTTTTCTTATTTTTTCATTTTCCAAGCAAGAATGAAATACATATATGAAATGCTATGTTATTTTTTTAATTTCTGAAAATTCCTATTGCAATAGGCAGTAGAGTGCATTTTATTACAGGCCTTCTGTGGCTGCCCATTTTATGATCCGGCGTTAAAAGCTCATTGTTTCGAGTTCCAATATATTATGTTTTATATTTAAATGGTTTCTCGGAACCTTCGTTATTTTTTTGTTCCTACATTGCTTTTCAAGGCAGGTTTCTTTAATATTTTTTGTATTTTTTAATGTGTTTTGTTTCCCGCGTTTTCTTTTAACTTATATTTACCCCCTAAGGCTTCGCTTTACTTGCCTTTTCGTCATGTTGATAAAAATATGTTGGTAGTTTTTTTTTTCCAACCAATTTTTAGATTTTCACTAATTATCCATTGCTATTTATTATTCTCTTCTTCCCACGTATTTGCATTTCAAACGATCGGTCAGTAAGAATGCTTTTGAAAATTTTGATCAGAAGATTCACATTTTCGTTAAGGCATTCTGATTCTTTATTATTAATAGGTATTTGAGTCACTAATTTTATTTGATTCACAAATTTTATCTAATTATCATATTTTATTTTATTAATTTGTTAAAAAAAATTAAATTACATATTTTGTTGCAGGAGCCGAGAAACAACAGGACAAAGTCCTAACACAAGCAGAAGAAGAAGAAAGATTAATGATAGGCTAAACAGAAGTGTAAAGTGCTCTCATAGAGAATTTTGTTCGAAAATGGAGCCATATTAATTATCTGAAGTTATTATTATCATGATTAAATGATAGATTTACAAAATAATATGTTATTCGAATAATAAATATATAATTATTAATTATAAATAATAGATATTTTAAATAATAAGAGTATACATCTGTTTGTGAGCTGATAATAAACTAAAGTCTGCAATTTCTGAGTTCATTTGGCCAAAATATGGAAAGAAAAATTAATTTACTACGTATTTTTACGAATATTTGGAACTGGATTTGTTTGCGGTAAAGAAATGATTTTAGCCAGCAATAAATTAGCTTTTGTAAATGTTAAAATTGGGCAAAGCCACGTACGTCAAAGAAACTATCGAGATATGTAAATGTACATTTAGGATGGCTGTTTATTTAAGTTAAGTTATTATTCATATATTTCGTCTGGCACAATGGTTTAAAATATTATCTTCTATCTTAGACTATATATGTTGTTTCGCATTCTGGAAATATTATTCGTCCACTGATTTTAAAAGTGAGCGGACAGGGCGCCGCCTTGGCGGAAAATAAATGCCGCCCTAGCCCCATTACGCCACTAACAATCACTAACAAAGATCTTAACAGGAGTCCTTAATAATCTTTCTCGACTTTTTTCTGCAGCCCGCAGATCGCATAGCCACACGAACAGAAGTCGGATATCGGCATCTTCTTCTTTGGCCTTCCACCTGCCCAGCCCACGAGGTTGTTATTAATAATTAATTAGTCTATCTGGTAATATACCGCCGTTCCATTAATTTGCAAGCGAGCATGCTACCAAGTCATGCCATGTAGATAAGCAGAAGCTCGAGAATAACTACGAGGAAACAGAACAGGTTCAGAGTGACGTTCTGGTATTTGATTAATCATTACACTAATTGAATAAATGTTCGCCCTCGCAAAATATAAAGCCTTGAATTTAAATATATCTCCACATGTTAATATAAAAACAAAGCATATATTACTGGAGCAGCATTCTTCCGTCGTGTTATATTTATTTAGTGGCGCCAATCGACAGAATCTATTAGACATTATTAATTCAATAACAATTTATAGCGTGTTATTAAGTAAGGAATTCTTGAATACTGATTTTACGAAATGACTTTTTTCCTGCCGCGGATTACTTTGAAGAGATTAATAAATGCATAATTCAAGAGACTTGTTATAAATTTTAATTTATATCAGAGTCAGAACTTTGCACATATGTACATATATTTCGAGAGATCACATGTTATGCCTATGAAACTCAGATAACTAGATGCCACTGTAAATGATCGATGAGATTTTTTATCGGCATTTTATTGAAATTCATTATAAATGTATAATATTTATCAATAATGTCAGTTCATCTTAACGCAAATGAGACGGCCTCGAGGTAAAAATAAATATAAAATAATAAGTTTACAGTCAGACTGATTATGAATAGGTAGCATATTGGATTTTAATCTTGTAGGCCAGAGGCAGTAGTGCAAGTGCAAACCGAGCCCACAGCCACTGCTAGGGCACATCATCCAGCCACCTATTCAGAGTCAAATAAGATTATCCGAAATTCGTTTAGAAATTATTCGAATATTTGAGATTCATGATAAATTAATTATTTCCCGTAATAAATCTATCCTTATGAAACATCATGTATAATCGTGTTTTGATACACCACTAAATAAAACAAGTAATTTTAAATTTTATGCTGAAATTATAATTCCAGACAAAAATTGTTTGACACCACAGTGTGAAAAATTGTACAGATTAAGTCACAGCAAAAGAACGTCCTTCACTTGGATATAAGACAAATTTATACTGCAGTTAAACTATTTATTCAAGCCTAATTAAATCCTCTAGTATTTTATACAACAGACGTATTTTATTCAAAGACGTTGTTTTTTTAATATTTTTTTTTAATTTCGTTCTAACCAAGTCTTTTCAAGTAAAAATGCCTTTTTGCAGTATAGAGCAAGTTATTTACTGAGGTATTAAACATATCTTTAAGAGTATTTAGTTTGAGTGACCTTTTCATAATTGTTTCAAAATTTACAAGCTTTTTGTAAATTTTGTGAACTAAAATGTATTTAAGTGAAACGTTTGTTTTTTCTATTAAAAACTTTTCAAGTTAAAACGCCTTATTGTAATAAAGCTCAACTTATTTCATAGTTTGGCTGACCATTTCATAATTGTTTCAAAATTTATAAGTTCGTCAATTTTTTTAAATAAGTCAATTGTATTGGAACCACCATGACACCACACTGTGTACCAAGAAATACAATTCATGTTTTTATTTTGGTGGTCTGTTTGACACTCTTAAGAGTGCTGTGGATAAAATTTTCCTTCCGTAGGCTCTATTGGACTACTGTCTCTATATCATTGTATTCTTGCTGATGACGTACAATAGGTGATAATTCTATCTATAACCTAAACGCATGTAAACGTACACATTCTTCCTATCCTCTCAATGGTAACGGGAGCAATGGACAGGAACAATACTCACCAAACGGATGTTTACGAATAGAACTGGTTTAGAAAACGGAATGTTAAAATATTATTTACACTCGTGAGCAAAATGAACAATGCACGCTCTTCAATATTTCTTACTTCACCGGTGGCGTAACCAAAAAACCAAGCCCACTCGAGAGCTGACCTGTCAAAAGTGTTGAACGTCGGAGGACTCGTGGAAGCAGAGTGGTCGGCGTCAAGTCGAGATAATTAAATATTCTACCAGGCGAGGTATTTCGTGCCTTCTATAATTAAAATAACGCCTTTCGAGATGTTTGAGGGATGTGTAATTAATTTTTTGAACCCGAAAAAGAGCGACGCAAGAAACGCCTCTGTTATTTTTAAATCGAAAATTCAAATTAAACGTGAATATTTTTTTAAGACCCAGCAAAATCAGGTATTACAGTAAAACCCCGTTCGATTCGAAATTCGCATAATATGAAATTTTTAAAACCCACAATGTGTTCCAAAATGTTAATTTGGGACATATTGCGGGTTTGTTTGTAATGATAGTTGAACGTTTTGTAAAAGTAAGTTAGAAATATTGAAAAAAAAAATTGCATTAGGTCTTGGCTGCTTGAATATTTTAAACTCATAATCAAGGCAGGAATATAGTCCTTTGAGGTTATTAATGTTTTCCAAATAACCCTGTATATTTTATTGACTCTAACAAAAAAAATTGGTTGCAAAATTTTTTTATGCTAACTGAAGTAATTTTAATAATACCTGTTTAGGAAAATATTAATTAAACAGCCGTTCATTTGTCATACACTTTTCAAATATATGACTGTTGCATGCGATACATATTAACATAAATTTTTAATGGTATCTACCTACCTATCATAATGGTTCGAAACCACTTTTTTAGTTTTTTTGGACTAGTATGGATAAATAAATTATATTGAAATTTTTGGTGTGAAACATCTTACGCTCGGTTCATGAGAAGCCGCAGACTTCTTTACCGACTCGTTCGAGCGATTCTGAGCATTACTGAGAAACGAACGAAGCATTACTGAGAAAAGATGTTACACATTATTTGCGACTCCTATAAAGTCTGAATTCAGAATCAATACTTAGATGTTTTAAAGGTACGCCTTAAAAGGGTAATTTTCAGTACAAAATAACTATTTTAAGGAGTACTTTAATACTTAAATCATCTAAGTATTGACTCTGAATTCGGGCCTAAGACTCGCTCAATTTTTTTAGTATATTTGACGTAAACAAAACTGTAAACGAGACTTAACGAGAATGATAATGTACGGTAAAAACCGGCATATTTAAAGTGCTCGTTAATTTATTGCTGGAATCCATGTAATGAAATCATCAACGTTTTTCTGCGTCGTACAAACAATTCCGGGTGAAACTTTTTATCATTTCTCACACGCAACCAGGTGCGCAGTACGGAGGGTAGGTACCGGGGGCGAGTGTGCTGTGCAGCGCGCAAAGTGAATAGTCCGTAAAATCCGTATCAACGTTGAGTTAAGTGTACCCGTAATGTAAGGTCGGGAACATTCCATAAATAATTCCCTTATCTGCCTCATAATAAAACAAAACGTTACATAACCTGTAAATCACTTCGGCTCAGTCCACACGAGGAGCACGCGCGTACAGTCGTGGCGCAGAATGCAACACGGTCCTCCATCACGATGGTCGGTTAATTTGTGCGCCGCAGTTCGTCTGGCTGGTCCCGGATTGAATGATTTAAAATGGTTAATTTGCATCTTTCATGAAGGGTTTGCTCATCTTTTATGCCGGTGATTCATGTTCCAGAGGCAAAGGGAAGACGTGTTTCAAATGAAACACGAAATGCTCAATGGTACTCGAAGACTTCATGCTGTTCCTTAAGCATGTTTTCTATTTTAGCTTGCGATACATACTTAAGATGCACACGTATTGGATGTGATATCCACCATCATCATATCAAATCCTCGGACTTATATATTACATGTATATGAAAAAAGAATTTACTGTGTGACTATAATAATTTATAATGGATCCGAAACGTCGGCTCGAAAGGTCGTAACAACACGGCATAATACCCTAGTAAATACAAACTTGAACATGGCGTCTTATTTTTTGACAGTTAATGGAGTACTTAAAGCTTTATATCTCATGATGGAAATAATGCTGCTAACAGAAAATGGTAGTGTTAACCTAGAATTTCACTCACAGATTTCATTTCACAGAGTTTTTACTGCTTCAGGTAAGCAAACTTTCCGCTAATAATGTAGTTATGTACTTAGTCCTGTATAAGTACTAAAGTAGGTACATCTATTATTACATTTCAAATATTTATTTCGACAGATTTTTTAATCAATTTATAAATGTCATACAACCTTCTTCTAAAATTGCTACATCGCACAAATGTATCATTGAATGATTTGGTAGTCACAAGATATTTTAATTTACAATATTCTTTTTATTTAAAGTTTGTATGTACTGCATACACAGTATTTGAGTTATTTATCACTATTATAGTTTTGAGTATAAACTACGCAGAGTAAAGTTTCTATGTTATGTACTATATAGTTAGTTTAATAATTATATAAGATATAGTATAATATATCAACATCATCATCACTCTTGGCTCTACAACCCCTGGTGGGTCATGGCCTCCTCAAGTGTTTTCCTCCACTCATCTCGGTTTAGTGCCAGCTCTCTCCAGTTCAGAAGCTCCAAGGCAGAAATGTCTTTGAGGACGTTGTCGCTCCATCTTAATTTTGGCCTTCCTAAGCTCCTTCGCCCTATCGGCCTTGAGTTCAGCAGGGACTTTGGTGCTTGATGCTCGGTCATTCTCTCCGCATGACCCAGCCACCGAAGTCTTCCCAATATAATGTATAGTATAATATAAGTGATAAATAACAGAAATATTGTGTGAGTAGTATAAAGGTTAAATAAAAAATTATGCACAAATGTAAAATATGTAAATTATGTAGATGTTACAAAGTGTAAATTGCGATAATGTATACATTAACTAATATTTTTTATTTTTTTATTTTATTTTGGGAATCTCAACAGTATACAATTTATTATAATAATACATAACGTATTGGGTAATTCGTAGACCAATTATAGAGATCCACGGCATAAAATGTTAAGTCAAACAATAAAGAGAACTTATAGTTATAGTTATACTTGTAGTTATACTTGTTATATGTGTACTAGGCATTGTATACATTACCGAAATTTAACACTTTGTAACATATACAATGAATTGATTTAAATCAAATCTAATAGTATAAAGTCATGAATATAGAAGCAGTCGTCTTAACAACAGGAAGTGAGTGAAAAAATTGAAACATTAATTCTGTTATGTCAATGGTAAATTCATTTCGGATTTCCCGCAGATTATAACTAGTGAATTATGATGTAACTGTTTCCTCTACTTATATTAAATTATCCATAATAATCATATATTTGCGTTGGTCATCCTGGTTTTCTATTCTAATAATTCTAATCACGATCTGAATTCAACGGTTATTAGATTATGAACAAAAACCCAGTTGTTGATACATATCAATAAACATTTATTTTTAAATAATAATTGTTGTATGGAAATGTTTATTACAGACATATTATAGAATTCCGATGCAAAAATTAATTATATTAGGAATGCGTTTGTGAGATTATTAGGAATAGGTCGTAATTAATAATTTGGTATTACAAGTCTATATTATGGAAAAATTACAAAATAATATGTATTAATAATAAATAAAATAGGTATCGGTTTTCTGATACGGTATATTTTTTCCTAACACGTCCGATTTATAAAACCTGGAATGGTTAAGCAAAGCTCGATTGAATCAATAAAAAATCCAGAAGGCAATATTTTTTTAAATGAAATAATGCCATACATTATTATACTTGCAACCGACGTATAGCCGACGAGAATTATTTTAATGCAGAAAATTAGAAAAAAATATTTTTCCTTCTTTTTTCCGTTTTCTATATATAAAGCTGGCAAATATGTATTTTTCCGTTTTTATATAAAGCTGGCAAATATATCTTTGTATTTTCTGGTTTGTGTCTGATGGAGTATTATGCCGTGTTATTACGACCTTTCTGGCCGACGTTTCGGATCCCATTGCAGGGTCCATCATCAGGGCTGAAGTGTGATGATGGACCCCACAATGGCTTCCGAAACGTCGGCCAGAAAGGTCGTAATAACACGGCATGATACCCCACAAGACACAAACCAGAAGATTCTGAGTGGCCGTGAAAAACTTAAGAACATTCACATCTTTGTATCTTTGGGCATTTTTGGAGGAAACTTTCAATACTGCGATTTGAATAGAAATAGTTTTAAAAAAACACAAAATATTCTTCTTCTTGTGTTTTATTCGTTCAACGGACGTCGGCTTACACTAATTACTTTGTTTATTGCTGCCCGGAAATTGTCTAAACTAGCCACACAATAAATTGCTTCATGTTCTTCGGCCGTGATGTTCTACTTCTTTCAGATTTCCAGCAATCTTTTCCTGCAGATGAGATGCAAGATGTGATTCTTTGCCGTATAAGACGTAAAAAATTCGAAAATTTCAATATAACCAACGATACCTTTTAAGATATGATAGATATGGTGAGATATGTTGAAATTTTTTGAATTTTTTTTTGTTGTAAATATGTTTTTTGATGTGTAAAATCTTTCCTGCAATCTGTGGCAGTGATTTCGTGATAATGGATGGAAATGCGTAACAGGAAATAAGACGCCGGGGAAGCGCGCGCAATTTCATTTGACCAATGAACGAGCGCGAGGCGCGCGCGACGGAAAAATCATCGTTTATAAACAATGAAATCTGAATCCGTATATTAAATGATATTGATGTGTTTTTTTTAAACAAATACGTGACGTATTTTCTTCCAATTTTGCTTTTTCGATTTTCGAAATTCGATTTTTTCAAAGTTTCTAAGTACAATCCTGGCTTAATTTTGCCACTTGCTCTGTGCACTGCGGTGTAAGTTCATTAACCACGGCGTCTATATTTCATTGTAAATCCAATTTAAATCTGGCACATGTTTAAAGAGCAAGGACCGAATATCGACATGTCTGAGTTACTAACTGTCGACGCACACGGGATAACTTATTAACGATGCATACATCAACATTTACACCCACGCTGGCATAAAAGGATACAAATCATGCAATATTGCGCAACTTCTTGGCTCGTAACATTCTTAACATTAGTGATATATTCGTAATATTGGAAAAGTTCTTTCGCTAGAAAACACAAAAAACGTCGTGTAAAATTATACTACGTACAAACACCAATTCTCGTCACGATCAACGTAAAAATGTATTATTTTATTAATTAAATGTATTTATGTAATTACATGTATTCTGAATAGGTTATTGACATTTTTTGTATAAAATACTACTCAGGTCCTCAAGTGGAGTTGAGCGTGACTACGAAAAATCACTCTGCATTGTTTCTTAATAAAAATTAGATTAATCTTTCCGTGATTTTCACATTTAAAGCACCTCTCGTATGTAATAATATTATTATCAAAATAAGTCATTTTGATAGTTATCTATACCATAGATAAGAAAATATACGATTCCGATACTTTGATGTTTTTTACATCGATAGAGGAGAGTAACCCGATGGAAGCATCTGTGACATGTGTATGCGGTCAAATGATGTTCAACCATCATCCTATTTGATGCCAACTTTACTTTAGCTTCGATGGATCCCTGGTACATGGGTTGAGCTGGTCTTGTTATTTGTTTTCACGGAGGTAATAAATAAATAAATAGGAAGGTGGATGGGTACGAAGATGACATTCAAGTATCTTTAAATAGATTTAAAAGATCTATGATTTAAAAGATGGATGAATGAAGCATTTAATTATAGATTGGACGAATACATTAAATAAATAAAATAAAAAACGAGCGAACCTTACAGTAGTTGCATATGATTTGTGTAACAACATTTGACATCTCACAATTAAAAATATCAATTGAGCAGCAGTTATCAATACTGTCTATACTTTTATTTTTATTTGTAAATCTCACAATTAAAAATATCAATTGAGCATTTGTTTAAATGCAAGCAAAGCATCTAAACAAAATTTTAAAAAGCCAATACCTATATATTTATTAATTAGTAAGTAACAAGTAAAGAAAATGTGTGTGTTGTATTTGAAAAAATGTGTGTATTAATTTATTGATTAATTTTTCCGCACTTGGTAAGTACCGTATATCCACATTCGCATTTTGATTAGAAATGTGTTTCGTCAATTATATGTTTTTATTTATTATAGATGGCGGTAGTGAGCCGCCATCTATTAAAATAAATAAGTGTCATATTGTATGACTTTGAATAAATATTTAAAAATAATCACATAAATTACATAAAATTTGAGAATGTATATAAATCATTAAGGGAAGTTATTGTTTTCATTAATGTAAAAAAAAAATATTTATTCGATAGTTTCGAAGATATCAGCCAAAATATATTAAAGTTACAACATCCACACGCTTGACACCAGTCTCGCAACAAACATACAAAAAAATCAGAAGCATTGGCTGGTAGTGTGACGTTGATTTGTTTATTATATAAACTATGATTTTTTTGTCCATCGCACGTGCTCCGCGCGCGCTCATTGGTTAAATGAAATTGCGCACGCTTCCCCGGCGTCTTATTTCCTGTTACGCATTTCCGTCCTTTTTTCACGAAATCACTGCCACAGATTGCAGGAAAGTGAGAGGAAAGACGTTTCGCATCAAAAAATGCAATATATTTTTTGCGTCGGATTCCATGTTACATACATAAATTATTTCCATTTAATGTTAAAAATGCCAGCTACAAATAACAATAATTTTTGTAAACTTGGACCAATTTTACTATTGAAATGAAAAATGAATCAAAATGGTTCCAAAGCAAGAAAAATAAACGTTTTCCACAATATTCAGTTCAGACAGATTTTTCTTCCGGATTGTGTAGGTCATGGAATGATGCAGAAATAAGTATTAGGCAAGCATGAACACAAACAGATTTGATGTCATGCACATGACGTCCCAGGCAAGAAACAATAATCATTGGATGGTACAAAGTTTGTAAAACACAAATGAGTATTCTCAATTTCATGCGCTCCTGATATTGTAACGCTGAATATATTTTAATCAGAGATTTATTTGTGGAGTGGCCCCGGTTGTTCGTTTTGTCTGGTCGGTCCTTTTTGCTAATCGAAATTTTTACTCTTCTCAGGATGAGTTTATTCCGTAAGAAATTGTATTTTTATTGGTTTTCTGCCGAAATTTTTGGAATAAAATAGGTTTAAAATTCCTTTGAAAAATCATACTTTTATTTAGATAATTTTATTTCAACGAATCTTAATGACTCAAATTTCATCGTGGGTTTTTTTATGTTGGATCCCTGAAAATGAAAGACATAAAAAAAATTTATGGATAATTTAAAACCTCCGTTGACAAAAAATATCTTAAAGTATATTTGAAATAAATCTTAATTTTATATTCAATCTTTTGATGCAAATTCTTCAAAGAAAACATCGAAACAATAATTATATAATTGTGATTCGGTCTTATGGTGCGTGAATATGGATGATGAATATGATTCTCTGAGAAATCTCTCGTCGGCCAAGGTCAGTCAGTATGTACCGTCCTTCACAACGTCCTCCACATTCGAGAGGAGTTTCGATACGAGTATCATCATCATCAACACCACCTAGTGTGTACAATTGGTGTTGGTATCATCCGTGTGCACGCGCCATAATTTTAAAAGCCTTTTAAAAAACGCCCCCAAACGTTTTTTAATACTCCCATTATTTAAAACATTTAGGCCTAATGAGATATTTATTCAAAATTAAATTCGGTCTAATGCGGGCTATTAATCAAACCACCGATTTAAAAGTCTAGTTTTTCTTTTTCACACATAAGCAATTCACCGATTCCATAATCGGTTTAATGTCGATAGCCACCAATTGATTTAAGTAGTTGATTAATGACTTGTGTTATCAATATTAATGAATGCACGAAAATGCTCATTTTATAATGACAAGAAGTTATTTTTGACAGCTAAAGTACTCTTGTTTCTTTTTGGGTACCTACCACATTCCAATCTAAGGAGTGACCTAAATAAACTTTATTTATTTTTTCGGCAAATTAAAATTTAGAGTAGCTACTTGTACAGATAAAAAGCATATCAAAATCGAGTCTCAAGCAGACTTCGGGAATTCAAAAATGATTGATCGGTGATATTGTTGTTTAGGAAGCGTTCATTAACCATTTCCATTTTGAACTCTTTTGAACCCCTCTCCCACCCCCTCCCCCATGTAGCCCTAACGTGGATTTTGCCTTAACCTCCCCTGAGTGGAACGTTTCTTTCCCATTAATTTCAGGAGACATTTTGTGATGTTCTCTCTTACCAAAACTATTTTTAAATTATTGATTATATTGCATGATCTGCGCAGATTTATCAAACGCATATTCTGTACCATTTTATTAGTGCCAAATAAAATAAATTAAACAATTACGTAGCTCAAACTCTGACCCCCCCCCCCCCCGCCTCTCACGTAGCCCAGCGTAGCATTCAACTCAACCTCCCCCAACCCCCTTGATAGACCACGTGAAATGCTTACGTATGAAACTAAGTAAATAAAATTATAAAAACTAAGTAAATAAAATAATTAATGAAATTAAATGAATAGTCATTTAATCGGAATATTCGTTGCTTGATTTATTAATTTTGTTATAAACTTCTTAACAATTTAAGCGCTTCTTATCAATATCACTATTATCAACTGTGTATCTTTTAGCTATATTTAACTATGTAATTTTAATTTGGAAATAACATTTAAATGACGTTTTATACAAGACATGAAATATAAAGTTATACTTCTATTGGCTCATTTAGGTTTTTTTTAAATTTTTTTATTTATATAATATAATTTTTTTATTGTAACGGAAGCTGTCCACGCAGCATGTAGCGGAAATGCGATACTAGAATTAACGACGCTCGAATCTTTCGATCGTTGTTTAAGAAAGTTATTGTTTGTATATCTTCTACCGCACGGACATACGAGTACACGCACGATTTTTTTTAAATTTGTAGGCCCATGCGTCGTTTATAAAACCATTGAGTTGTCATTCTTAGGAGAAAAAATAATGATTCATTTTGTCGCGTACTGTGTATAAACATGGCGAATGGTGTTCTGCGTGAAATAAGATTAAATTTGATTTTAAACAGCAATACACTGCAATCCTAGCGAAGTCCAAACACAATAAATTATAAGAAATACCTCAGCCATATGGTGCTGCGATGCCCATTGCAAATATTTTCCCCAGATATATTGCCAGTACGCAATATGTACCTTGGCGTAATATTTTCATAATGTTTACAAAACGTTAAACAACCGCATGTTGTGGTTTTATTGCGTACCCAGGAATGTACAATATGTATTTATTTTCTGAACGCGAACCATTTCACGGTTGCTGCCTGAACACCATAATAATTATAAACTATTTTATGGGGCTATAATATTATGATTATTGTATATGTATATTTATCGATTTGTTAGTTCCTAGACTTATCCTTATTGGTTTCAATATCAGACATGTAGTATGTTAAAAGTTAAAATGGATTTTAAATAATAATCATATGATACAATACAAAATACTTGATAATATTGCATTAAAATTATGTTTCTTAATAATTCTTTCAATGTCAATAACATGACGAAGTCAATTTGATGACAATCAAAGAAAACAATGATATTCAGCGTTTGTAATTTTATTTATTAATTAAATTGAAACATATTTCGTTAATATTGATAATTTTCTGATTGTAACTATTTTATGAGTTTGGCTTTAGAAACAATTCGACATCCACGCTTTCCAATTTGAGACGTGTATTTTTAAATTTAAAATAATCAAACATAATAATTTCGTTGTCTATCTGTCCCTGTAACTTCGAGTAACCTCCGTAATTTCGTTCGAATTCACGGCTAAAAAATGAAATTAAACGGTCGGAGATGGGTCACTGGGCCAGCAAACCCGAAGGCGGCAACGATAGCGATGTAGCTATCGCCGAGCCTGCATTAACCGTAAAAAATACAGTAAAGACGAGAAGAAATAAAATACAAAGCGAACTATTTCATGTTCCGCCCAATCGCTAGGGTTAAGAATAGTATATTTAACTGCCGACAAGGGAAATATAAAGAAAAATGTTCAAAAATTTTAAGGAAAGTCGTTATTACTATTTCATGGGCGTCGGCTATAAATTACAGCTAGTATTGATTTTAAAGTCATATCATTTTATAATATACCGTATACATTTAAAAAATTACGGGGAATAATATTAATTAATAACGAATTGCCTTGCGTGATCGCGCAACATATGCCGCGCGCTGAATGCGTCACACTGTAATTATCTAACGTTTTTATTCCGGCAATTTACGGACTTTACGACAGACAGACGGACAAACACAGATAACGAAATTATTATTTTTGATTGCTTATTTTATTTTAATTGTCTCGTGTTTCCCAACAACCGGCATCAAAAATAGCATATTTTTTATTTATTATATATCTTACACATACTTCGGAGATGTTTAAAATGCGAAGAATATGTTTAACTAAAGATATTTGTATTCACCGAGCACGTTGCATTGGTAGCCCAAAGAACAATTTTTATCCCAATGATTATATCACCGTTTGTATCGTAACTTCAGATCTCGTCAATAGTAAGTGCCAGAGCCCAAGTAGGTTTTATGGACCGCAGCGATCCCATTTTGGTTCGAACTGATTAGAGACGTGTGAACCACCGCAAATGGACATGGAGACAGTAGGTAGGTGTAATCTAGAAAATAAATATGGTCGTAAAATGGCTTTCTCATTATATTGAATTATTATGTGTCACACCACGAAAACTGTCATTGCACAATAATAATTCAAGCCGGCACATTTGCCGGACGAGTTTAAATGATTAATAATTTATTTTATGATTACGATAATTTTTATATAAATATGTCGCATCAACCTTGACGTTTTTATGGACTCCTAGTAGGCAGAAGCGTTAAAAATACTGTTACTTTCGTTCGCACTCGTGATAATTTCGGCTAACAAAGAAAATCAAACATCGCAGTGTGTACGATCGCTTCGCTATGATGCGCTCCTGGTATTAAGTAGCAGTAAACAGACGCCGCGTTGCCGACCGCCGACCGTGCCAGAGAAGCCTTCGCGTGCGCGCAGCCGCCGAGCACCCATTGGCGCTTCTGATGCGCCGCCGCCGTCGTCGAAAAAGCGGCTCGCTGAATGTGACAGCACCAAGTCCGCTATAGTGGGGGGTGTGTGTAGTGTGTTCCAGCGTGTGATAAAAAGGCGCGAATCCTCTGAAATTACGGTCCGGCTTACCTCCTGTATGCTTGTATGCTCCTGTTATTCATCGTGTTGAATATGGGATGACGTCACTCCACCTCCTTCATCCCTTGCGACTGACTTCTTTTTGATGCTCCTTTTCCGCATGTGATCGTTGAATGAACTCTGTATTAGGAGTGCAGAACTATTCCGAAGGTGTCGGATGGCCTGTGGATAAAATTAAATTTTCTTAAGATCCATAACGAGACAATAAATAAGATAAAATAAATTATGTTTTAATTACTTAGTACACATTCAACCCTGATAAGACCGAAACTAGTTGGTATATTAATTATTCAATAAAGTGGTGTCAAACAAAGTGTTATTTTATTTAAAGATAATTTTTTTACCTTTGTGTCATAATATTGTAATCAGTTAAATTAATTTCATTTAATTCATTTTAAATTATTGTGTAAATATTAAATATAATCCGTTATAATAAATATTTAAAATACAAGTAAACGTACTTTCCTATAGCTTTCGGATGTTGGCAAGTGTTGAAAAAAAGAGGATCGTATTAAAGCTCAAAATGTTTAAGACTACTTGGTTGGCAGATCCTCAAAGATCACGTTACGATAAAGCACGAAGTCCGTTAACAGATGATCCAGGCAACTTCTTCATCGGACATGAATAAAAAGATCACAGCTTGTAAAAACCGTGACGAAAGCGAGAATTATTCGTATACAATAAATGTTTATTTTTATTTCGTGAAGTAGCGTTTTGTGACGAAACAAATCCGTTGACCGTGAATATTATCGCGGGCAACAATCAACTCTCTGTACGAGTATTTTGTAATGGACCATCGTGCATACAATTCAGCGCCCATTAGTCATTACACAATAATGCTAAATCCATTGTTGAAAGCCGTTCTGGAACGTCAGATGACCGGAAACGCGTCCCACAACAGAATCATATCAACAAGGTCATTCGATAAGCACGACATGATAATTTGTAGAAATTAAGTGAAATTGAATTAAGGAAGGTCGTTTTTAACTCCCTTCGCCGAATATTTCCGTTATATGATTAATTTAAGCATTCCGTCATATGTGTGTCCGTCTATTAAATAGAGATATTATTTAAAAAAATGTATATCTAACATTGAATTTGGTGCTTTAAATTTTTGTAATATTTTATGGCGATGGGATTATGAGCTTAAAAAGAGTAGATAAAATAATTTATCTGAGATACACATAAATTGAAAACTGGGACCCTTCTATGGAAGAATGTCGTATAGAATTAGCCCGAGCAGGGTTCTTCCGCAAGAAAAATATCTTTGCAGCTCTTATGCAGCCATAACTTAAATGTGAGAATTTGAGAATGAGAATGCTACAATTTTATATGTTTGCTGTACTTTTTATATGGAACAGGATCGAACACTGACTGAAACAATTCTAAAGTGTCGTGAAGCATTTGAGAAGTGAATCTACAGACGACTTCTAAACATAATCTGTATTGATAGGGTACAAATGCGATGAAATGGGAAAATAAATCCTTAAAATAATAAAAACCCACAAATTGCAATACCCTATCATGAGACATTCCGAGAAGTACCAGATCTTGTATATCATTATTTAAGGCAAAATTACGAGAGGAAGAGATCCTGGAAGACGAAGGACATTCTGGCTGAAAATTTTGAGGCAATACGGGAAATCCACGGTCCAACTGAGCAACTGCAAATAAGATAACGTGATAAATAACTTTCGATAACTGGACAAACGCTAAAAAAAATATATTTTACAGATTAATTTCTGTTTAATCCTATATTCAGTATCTACAATATATTGTGTAAATAATAAAATATAAATGTCCAACCATGGGCATTTTCTTGGAGCCTTCAAATATTTCTCCAACTTTCTTTTCTCGTTTCATCTCGACCTTACTTAAATGTATCTAACGTAATAATTAGATAAAGTAGAACACAATTCTATTGAATTACTATTCTTCTATGTATAATATGTAAAAAAGAAACACCAAGATATGTATTAGTGTACAAAACGCTTATTAGGCCAGTGCTCACGTACGCAGCTGAGACGTGGGTACTAAGAGGAATGGGCGAGCACTGGACGTTTTTGAAAGGAAAATTTTGGGGCTTGTTCGGACCGGTTCTAGATAATGAATTTGGCGCAGGCGTTACAATAATGAGCTCTATACTCTGTTTAAGGAGCCAAACGTCACAAAATTTATAAAACTGGGAAGAATTCGGAAGAATGTCCGACCATCAAGCACCAAAGTCCCTGCTGAACTCAAGGCCAATAGGGCGAAGGAGCTTAGGAAGGCCAAAATTAAGATGTAGTGACAACTTCCTCGAAGACATCTCTGCCTTGGAGCTTCGGAACTAGAGAGAGCTGGCACTAAACCGAGATGAGTGGAGGAAGATTCTTGAGGAGGCCAAGACCAACCAAGGGTTAAAATGCTAAGAGTGATGATGGTGATGATACGTAAATATTCTTAAAGATTACTCTTCAAACAAAAAACTTATTAAATGATCAAGAATTGGTTCATCTGATTGAGAACGCAATCCTTGGCATTTAGCAATAGGTGAATCAAATTATGTAAAGATTTTTTTATATCGCAATATCTTAATCCAAATAGAATTAACATTTGCTTGTTATATTATATAAGGCACCTGAATATTCTGAGGGCACTTCACACTGCTACTACTACAATCGTGATCTCAGAACAATATAAATTATGGACACGAACTTTTTTCAGGCCGATCGAACTTTCACTATTATGATTCGACAATGGCATTAATTAAATTGTCTTACGCAATAAGTACCCACATATTTAAAGAAGTAAATTTATAAACAATGGCCGCACACCACACATTTAAGAAACAGTAATTGGACGATAAATATTGATTATGCAGCAGACAAAAAATAATAAATCGGTTTATTGATACACATTTTTTCAATTTCGCTTGTAGGTATTACAATTCGAGCACGTATTTGTATTACGTATCCCAACAATAACTAATTCATTATCTGTCTGTCTGTCCGTATCTACATTCGTAAAAAAAAGCTTTATACGTCTCAGTCACGTGTATTATATCACCCCTGTATAAAATATGTTTACTGGTTAGAAAA
Organism: Agrypnia vestita; assembly: GCA_016648135.1. Lineage (NCBI taxonomy): Eukaryota > Metazoa > Arthropoda > Insecta > Trichoptera > Phryganeidae > Agrypnia > Agrypnia vestita. The sequence continues at coordinate 166,629 of JADDOH010000864.1, forward strand.
AAATAATAAATTTAGTTTAAAATATAAATAGGTAAACAACTCGCTGGCGGATGCCTAGTATGGTATACTTATACTACACACCCAGGAATCGAGCAAGACTTGTAAATAAAAATATAAATATAAAATATTTTAAGGTCTTATTAGAAGTGTTCTACAAGGTTCTAGAAAGTTCCACAAGGGTAACTACGATTTTAAATAAAATTAAATATTAATATTTCCCTTTGATTCCTCTCCAAGCACAAGAGTAAATCTCTATGGAGAGGTACAGCGATAAAATGTATGCATTTATTTATATTTTTAATAGACTAGAATAAAACTCCAACTGTTTGTAATATTAAATAAATAATACATTTTTCATTATAATTATTATTATTATTATACATATACATATTATTATACCGATTTTAATTTTTTTTTATTTAAAAAATGCGAACACGGAATACATATCACATCAATATTCTTACTATTTTCAAATTAAGCTAAACGCTTGTGCTATGAAAATAGGACTAACTTACTAGTCTAGAGTGAGGTTCGAACCCGCGACCTTTGGATCACGAGGCGATTGTCCTAACCACAAGACCAATATAAGCTACTCGAATTTTTTCGAATTTGCGAATCATATTTTGGCTATTGATCATTTTTTTTTATACTAAAAAGAGTTTAAAAATGTTATATACAAATTATACAGATTTACAGTTTGATAAATTGAAAATTTTGGAAATAAGAAAAGGTGTTGATAGTAAATTGAATATTAAAAATAACCTGGTCCTTTTTATAAATAACTATCTTTGAAATTTGTTTTCATGTTAGTACTTAATTATTATTCGTTTCCTACATTTTTTTAAATATATTTTTATTGTCTATACTTCGATTTTTTATTTTTTATTTGTTAGTATACCGACATTGTATCCTGACGGCCTCAAACGGAATTCTGTAAAATTCATATTTTTTTATAAAATGTGTTTTCATTGAATCTGTTGATAATCTGCAAGTATAAAAATAGCAACCGACTTGAATCAGAAGATGTGTTCTCCCGGCGTGTATTTATTTGCACATGTCATGAAACGACTGTCACAGTGATGAACCCCGCTGATTTAAAGTAGGTACACACTCACGTTGCGCGCATTTAAAAAAACCGTGTACACTGTAGACTGTAATGATATTCAGTCGCGAAACGTTAAGTACCCACCCGAGAAACAATAATCCAGCTGTGCCTTATTGTTGTGAAACCGGTTCGGCCGCGGCAACGTCGCGTCGCAGACGGCGCGCCGCAGCCCCGCTCGGGTGCCGCATTGTTCTTGCGTCGCTAATGAACCGGGAATTCTTGCAAGGCTCTGCATATAATAAGTGAAGCGGTGCCTGCTGCAATATATATAATATATATATCTATATATATATATATTAATATATATATATATTATATATAGTATATATATATATATATATTCAATATTTATTTATTTACACTACTTTTTTTTTACTGACAATTTGCGTTTATTTAAAATGAAACTCCGTAATCTCATTTATGACTATTGATTTGATACTTCTTTAATTTAATACCATTCCCTCCCTCTCCCCACCCCTCCCATTTTATGCATTATCATAATTTAAATCTTTGAAATATTTATTATTTATCACATATTCTTTATCATTGTTTTTTATTTAGTTTTTTTATTTTTTATTACCAGCTTCGAGGAAACTTTACTGGTCATATTCACAAATATTTTTTTGACATTATATAAAAAAAAATTAAAATTGTACTGTATGTTTCCCAAATAAAATAAAATAAAATAAAAATAAAAACATAAACATAACATTACATTAAAATACATTACAAATATAATTATACAATAATAATTTATCATACAATCATATGATAAAATATGTAACTACCCAACTAAGCTGGCCTGTTTTAGGGCAAGTTACATATTTCATTTTAAAACACAATATTCGAATATAGGTACTCATTAGTATATATAATTAATTAATGATTTAAAGTTCAAGTAAATTAGTACATTATAAAAATTTAAATTAGATTGATACAATACAAATATTTTAATTAAATTAATACAATAAAAAGTTAAATTAGATAAATACATTATATAAATTAATACATTAGTCTAACAGTAGTTTTCCAAATGAGATAATTAGATAAATAGTAATATTAAACTAGTATTTTACCCTCCTAGGACGCGATGGTCAGCAAGTTGTTGGAAATGGTGATGCAGTAACGATGTTCGCGAAGATGAATGGTCCGGGGGGTGGAAGACTATACGGGGTTATTTGGAAAACATTAATAACCTCGCAGGACTGTATTCCTGCCTTGATTATGAGTCGAAAATGTTCAAGCTATCATGACCTAATTAATATCAATAGTTATGGAGATATGCGACATCAAAATTTTCATTTTTTTCCCCAATATTTTGGAGTTATTTTTTGTAAAACGTTGGACTATAATTACAGTAACTTATATATATCACGAAAAATTCATTCGTTTCAATACTAGTTAAATAAAATTATAAAAAACCCTGAAAATTTTCCAATTGGAATTGGAAGGTTTTTATAATTTTATTTGGCTTGTATTAAAGGGAATGAATTTTTTACAATTGTCTGTCCTTCCGTCCATCCATCTTCGTGTAACGTCTGTAATTTCGTTCGAATTCATGGCTAAAAAGACTAAATTAAACGGCCGGAGATGGAGCTTGAATCCTGGGCCAGTCAACATGAAGGCGGCAACGATAGCAATATTGCTACCGCTGCCTTTCCGCGGACCGCCAAAAATATACTGTACGCGAACCAATGTTCCATCATATTTTACGGTAGTAAAAAGTTTTTGATTAGCTGTTGACACTTAATTTTTATTTTTAGTATTCTTATATCCTGATGTAGGGACCATTGGCCCCGAAACGTTGTGATTATTCAATAAATAGTTGTTTTATACAACTATTTATTGAATAATCATTTATTTCTTCTTTTTATTAATATAAAAATGTTACTACAAAGTAATTTTGCTATTATTAAAGGATAAATATTACAGTGAAATTAATCCCACAATGCACAAATTAAACTTAATAATTAACAATTCAAATGTTTCTATAGTTTCATATTGTAAATTGTAAGGCACGTATATTTTAACATTTTTTATTGATTTTTCGATTACTGTGTGCTTTCATTCAGCGATTTTTCTTGTTTATTCAACGATTAAAAACTAAACATAGTCCAAATATTTTTTAAAGAAATAAGTTTACAATGCATACTTAGGCCATAAATTTAATTTAAATCAAGGTTGTGGCGTTTTCACAAAATGTATAATTCTCACGTTTTGTCAAAACAATAAATTTAAATCCTCTCCTGTTTGACGTCACAAGCATAACTCGCTAGGCACACGGTAAACTAAAACAGACCTTCCGACTAATGTAATAGATTCTGTGTGAATTAATGGCAAAATAATGTTTTCAAAATTGTTTTCAAAAGATGATTGGAAAATTTAGAATAGTTATATTGCTATTGAAACATCTTAGTGTTCCTTAATTCTCATATCAAAATTTCTGCTTTTTCCTATACAGGCCGTCCAGAAAAAACTACTAAGGAGTTTTCTTCATTCAATTTTGAATAAAATATATTGTTTACACTTCGGGTGAAATATCGACAGTTGTGGAGATAAGCGTACGGATAATACAAAACGGAGGTAATACAATATTTATAATAATATTAATATTTTCTATTCAACATTGATTGAAGAACGCTCCCCGAAGACACCGTGTATAAAAATGATTGTAATCAGAACAAGTTATATGTGTAAGGAATTAATCATAATCCCATGCAGGAAGCAAGGTTGCACGCCTTTTCAGAAATGAGAGACCAAAAGGAAGATTGCGAAATAGTGGACAAAGGAACAATCAGATGAAAAGCCCACGAAGCTCCGTAGTCCAAAACACCGCTGTTTCGCCACCGGTCTTCGTGCACGGAGAACAGATTGCGCAAACGGTCAGTTTTTTAAATATCAACTGGATCTCACAGGCGCTGCGGAAGGCATCTGGGCCGCTATTCCGAGCGGCCACGCCGGCCTTTATTTATTCTCTCGATGGCCATTCTTGATCTTCTAAAACACTACGAGTGTTGTTTCTGACATCACGCGTCATCCGCATATCGGTGTGAACCAGTTTCAACATCCACATTTCAGTAATTAATCATTGGAGACTGCTAAAGATGAAGAAAATATACCTACCTAATGTTGGTAAATATCAATCATGGATAAATGGATCAATAAAGGTTCCGTAAAAGAATGATGAAAGAATGTTTATGTGATGGAATCCAATACAGATCATTTATTTTGTAGACTATTCAATATAGGTACAGGGAGTCTCGTAGCTAGTATCAAAATCTTCATTCAATTTTGAATAGAAAATATAGATATACTTACTTATATATTCACTCATATATTCACTTTGAGTGAAATGTCAACCGTTAAGAAAGTAAGTGACGTACCTAACAATATCGTAGGATTATTAATTAATATAAGTTACCTCAGAAATAGTTTAAGTTCCTTTAAGATAAAGTCTAGATAAACTTTAAGCATTGTTTGACGTGCACACCCGTCCCACAATACAAACAAACGCGGTAAGCAAACAACAGAGTAATAAGCTGACGATGTGCAGTTGCTTATGTGTATACTTTTTGTGCTTGCAGTTGCCATGTGTGGACGTGTATTGCGATTATTGGATATCCATTTGTGATAGGTACATTAGTAGAAAGTAATCGACCGATACATGGCGTGGCTAACGCCCGAGATGAATTATCTTTTGATTAGTAGCAAAATTTTCAATTTGCATTTATTACGATCACATTACGTATTTCAGATAAAAAAATAATACAGTCGACAGTTAGAAGATTAACAGATGCTTGAGGAAGACCCTAAGTATAAAATGAGAAGAGCGTAGAACAAACTTGAGCGATTTGGAAAAGGCAAATATTCCCGGTGTTGAAACCACGCTCCTGAAGCACCAAGCACTTTTCGCAGCTATTGCATGGCAAAAGAAATCAGGGTGAGCCGAAAAAATATACACCCTGAAGGGTAAAATACTTCCTGATCTGTCCAGATGTGGGGAATCGCGACGAGTCACGTGGGTCCTGGAAACTGGGAAATCGCTGCCCATGATCGGATACAATGGCGCCAAAACTGCGCCGAAAAATCAACGGACTAGGGAAAAAGCAAACGGAATATGGCCGAAGCAAGGAGGAAAACACGTCTTTAGGAACCCCCCTGCCCACCGGATGCTTGTGCACAACTCGTGGAAGGGTATGCGATTGCAGAGAAAGACTCCTCAGCCACGCTCGAACGCATAATCAATAAAACGTGGCAAATGTCATCTTTGCAACGAGGAACCGCCGAAGAAGAAGAGAAGATTCAAGCTATTTCTGTAAAATCAACGCAAAATCACCGAGGATTGAGAGCTTTTTACAAACGCAGTAATGAAAATTCTTAGAAAGTAATATTAGGTCCTTACATATGAAATTGGCGTTTAGTATGGGAGGAACATAAAGCCAATTTTTTTTATTATAATATATTTATTTAATCAAAGTATGTACCATTGCTATCTATGCACTTTTGCCATCTCATAGGTAGTTCATCGATCCCTTTACTAAAAAAACCATTCGGACGGGAATCAATAAAATCTTTGAAGGCGGTTTGGACTGCCCCATCGGAGTTTAATTTTTTCCTTTGCAAGAAGTTATCCAAATTTCGAAAAAAATGGTAATCTGTTGGGGCAAGGTCCGGAGAGTACGGTGGATATCTTAGACATTCCAATTGAAGCTCCTCTAATTTGGTAGCCGTCTGTTGTGCAGTGTGTGGTCTAGCGTTATCATGAAGCAGCAGTGGCCTAGAGCGATTAACCAGCCTCGGTTGTTTAGCAGCTAGCTTTTCCATCATCGTTTGCAGTTGCTGACAATAGACATCTGCCGTAATCGTCTGGCCAGATTTAAGAAAGCTGTAGTGAACGACACCAGCACTTGTCCACCAAACGCTCACAAGTAAGTTTTTTGGAGTCAATTTTCGCTTGGGGCATGGTTTGGCTGGTTCGGCGGGGTTCAGCCATTGCGATGAGCACTTCCGATTATCGTACAGGATCCACTTTTCATCACAGGTAATGATTCGATTTAAAATTCCTTCATTATTGTGCCGGTTGAGTAATGTAACGCAGCAGTCAACGCGCGTTTGTTGCTTTGCTTCACTCAATTCGTGAGGTACCCCCTTTCAAGCTTTTTCACCTTACCAATTTGCTTCAAGTGGATTAAAACAGTTTTATCACTAACACCGCAGCCTGCAGCTAACTCGGACGTGATTTGCGATGGATCCGCTTCCACAATAGCCTTCAATTCTTCATTATCAACTTTGGTCTCCGGCCGTCCACGGGGCTTGTTCTGCAGGTCGATATTTCCAGAACGAAAACGTTGGAACCAAAAACGCACTGTGTTTTCTTTTACGGCACCGTCGCCATACACATCATTAATCCTTCGAACCGTTTCTGCAGCACTGGTGCCACGGTGGAACTCGTACTCGTAAATAACGCGATATTTCAAGTTTTTCATTTTGTAAACTGAGTGACGCAAAGAAAAAAACAATTGAGGAAAAAACAAATGAATTATAATTTTCAAAACACAAATACATGAGTAAATAGCTGTATAAATTTGAATTTGGAATTCCTAACCAAAGAGAAGATATTTGAGATCAAATTTGCCAGTACGGCAAAACGCCAATTTCATATGTAAGGACCTAATATTAGCATTTTTCTTTCTTTTTTCAAAAGCACACTAAGCGTTCGCCTTCATTCTTCAGGAGCAATGTAGATAAATAAATAATGTGAAAAAGGCACAACCATAAATTCGTGAGGAATTTTTGTACCTTTTTGCAACGCAAGGTTGTGTGTCCCCTAAAACTGCTCTTCTCCAATTTTACAATTTGTATATAAATATGGTTTTGTATTTAGAGAATGTCTCAAATAAATTTTTAAATTAGGGCAAGTGTTGAGTTGAAATAAGCACATACCGAGATACACCAAGGGCCGATCTTATAAACGTCCGTTAAATTAAAATAGTTAACTTCTTCTTCAAAAACAGCAAAATAATTTTGTGGTGACATTGTTAATATAATTTAATTTAATTAAGTTAATATAATTAAGTAAAATTTTTTGACCAAATAAACGGAATCTTTAATGTGTAGTTTTCTGGGATATTCTGCCGTTTATATCTGACCTGTCAAATATACATGACTGAATATCCCTGAAAACTACACAAAAGATTCTGAACGGCCATAAATAAACGGAAAATCAATACGAACATTAATGTTTATAATAATAAAATACCTACAGAAAAATCAAATTCACGAAAAAATATTTGGCTGCTACCGGGATATTTTTTCGTGAATTTGATTTTTCAGTAAGTCTTTATAATTGATTAATTAATTTAGTTTAAAATTTCACCGATCTTTGTTCTGAAAAAATGGCAACTTCGCAATAATAATGTGTTCTTGAATATTATACTAATAATATTTTCGTCTTTTAATGATTCGTTAGTCAAATTTTAGAAAAATTTCAATGTAGCCCATACCGACAACGAACCACCAAGTTAACCATCCGTTAGTTAAATCGTATGACAGTATGACGAATTATTTTTTAAGGTCAGGTCATTGTTAATTTGTGTTCGTGCTGTTTGTGTAAAATTTGAAAAATATTTATTAAACTTTTTATGCTGCTACATTTTCAAGAACACTGTCTTCAGATAGTAATGTCAAGTTATTATTATATTTATCTGATGAAGAATAAAAGAGAGAAAAATTTTTGGTTATGTTTCGTCTCTGACAGCTCTAAAACCATAGACAAGAGTAGTAAAATACTGTAATACTTACGGACGGTTAAAATAAGTTTTATATGTTTTATATATACGAGCGTAGGTAATACTTACTAATGAATGGCCATCCGTTAGTTAATTATCGATAAACTGACGAATATTTGGTCTCTTATTTATAAGATCGGCCCTAAAAATAATAAAATCAAAATATTTGTTCGGGGGAGACTGCCGTTATAAGTAACTAACCTACCTACTATCAGAGTATAAAAATCATTAAGGAAACTAATGAAATGTATGTGATATACCTGTGTCCGTTACGGACTATGTGAATTGTAGACTATTAAAATAGGCGAGCATTATAGTGTCAAATAGTATCATAACATAAATAGTGTCGAAAGAAATATTGATAACTTTTTGGTTTAGTGGTTATGACTCCCGCCAGGTGATCCAGTGGTTCAGCAGCAGTCCAGGACACCATTTAGTTAGTCCTATTTTCGTAGCACAAGCGTTTAGATTAGTTTTAAAATGCACACGTATTCCGTGTTTGCATCTGTATTCAAAAATATCGAGCAAAGTGATAAATAAGTGTTCATTTATCATTCTCGTCATGGCCGAGCATTATGCATAATGCTACATACTGGACAATGTAATGAATTAACCGCAACTTTCTGACCATCGAAGATCACAATATTCACAAATTAGGCACTAGGCTAGGCAAATTAAAACAATTGTATTCAAGTGACTAATGATGCTGCTGAAAATGTATCAGGTACATATATATATATATCGCTTGGACAAAATGCAAGAATGTTGTTGATATCCAAAGGCCATGATAAGGTTGGGTTAGATTGGGATGGATAGCTCTTCAAAAAGAGTAAAATGATTTTGTGGTGACTTTATTAATATAATTAATAAAAATGTACTTTGTGTACACAACTTAGATGTATTTTGAAAAATATCAACATATTCCAGAACCCATGGCCCCTTCGTCAGGATATAATGTGTACATTTTATCCTGACAATATATACATATAGTACATTGTATCCTGACAAAGGGGCCATGGGCTCTGAAAAATGTTGATATTTTTCAATACATAAGTTGTGAAAACAAAGTGCATTTTTATTAATTATATTAAAAATATCCAGTGTTTTTTAAATTATACCAGGAGAATATGTAGTAGTCGGAGTGAATAATGTTCCGAACTGTGCAAAATATCCTGTTAATTACTTGATCCATAACATATTATACATCGGACATCTCTTTTTGATTGAAAAATGCATTTTGCGGAACGATTATGTTAATTTTAGGAAGACTTTTATCTGATAAGAACTAATAAAAAATGTAAATACGGAGAGCGGACTGGTAAATTCCAGAATAACTTCGGCTCGCGATTAAAATGAGCGTGTCGACATTTTAGTCGGCCATATCGAGTCTGGTTCCGACTGTTATGGAACGCCGCAGCCGTTTTCAATCTGCAGTGATGGCGTCACTTTCATTTCAGTGAGCTGTGTTTACACGATCAAGGTAGGAGCGGTTGTTCACTAGTGTTATCAGATCACGTTTCTACTTATCATACAAATTATGATCTAGGCTGGCAACACTCATTCTTAGGCATAAACATGTCATTAAAGAATGAATAATATGCCATTTCTTGAATTTTATTTCGGTGTTGGGTAACGCAACGCTCGAAAAACGTAGCGACATAACAGTTACGCAAAGTTTTTACTTAGCAGTTTTTGTATTCTTAATGGTGACATAAAAGTCGAAAACTGTTCACAAAATATATTTAATTTATGTAGGTACTCGAGAATTGAGCAATTCCGATTTTGGTAGTAGCAACGAATGTTAAAAGTAGATAAATACGTATAATCCTATACAGTAGAATATTATACAGTAATTATAGTACATTACACAATACATATTTAATAAGCCCTAATAACGTAAAAAATAAAAAAGTAACCCATAAAAACCAAGTTTTTATTATACTCCCTTTCTTTGTAAAAAATAACAACAATTAAAGACGAATTAAAACATATTACTTAACACTAAACTTACAATAATTTTATATATTTCTAAAATGTCAGATGTTTTGAGCTTTGATAAGACACTTCATGCTTTGAAGATTAAATTCTAAAAACAATTGTCAGTCAATTTAGATTTTCGAAATTCGTAGTGAAGTACCTATTATGTACACCGATGGAGTAATTCAAACTTAGAAAATATTCCGCGACGTTATCGGGCCGGCGTTGCTAGTAATCAAACTTTGGTAATGATTTCAATTTGAAAAAACCATTAAAATTTCTAAAAATCCGAAATAATACTATAATTATTAATTTTTTTTAACGAAAATTTGATGAAAGTTTTTTCGACGGCAAGCCGGCAAGCAAGCAGACGCTTAAAAGTTAAAAGAAAGGAAGTAATAAACCCTAATAAGTATTCCGTGTTCGCATCTCTATTTTTTTTTTAAAAATTCCTTATAAAATTTACTTTTTTTAATTTATTTTTTTTATTTATTTTTTTAATTCCGAGCGATTTCATGACAGCATGTCGTGGACATGGCAATTAATCCAAACTACTTGTCTTGGGAAGCTGTGACCAGTAGGTACGACAGATTTTCACGTATCGAAGCAGTAATAATCTATTAATAATTTTTGTGTCACAAGTAGTGTCTAAAAAGATTATAGGGTGCACAATATATTTTCTAAAATACATATATTTTCTTTAGTTACACTGGCTTTATAAACATTTTCTCCGAGACCAGTGATATCTCCGATATGGTGTAGTGACTAGGATACCTGCCTCTCACCCAGGAGGTTCCAGTTCGGTTTTATTTTGGTGTCTACTTTATTTATAATATTAATTATTTCCTTTTTTGTCTAATATATTATATCTATTTATATATGATATCTCTCTCCTCTCTTCTCTCTCTCTCTCTCGCTCGCTATCTCTCTCTCGCTGTCTCTCTTCTCTCTATCCTCTTTTCTTTCTTTTTTCATTCTCTTCTTTTCCTTACCTTCTCTGGCTTCATCGCCTTTTCCCACCCGTTTTCTCCTCCTCTCCCCTCGCCCCCCCGCTTCCCTGTACCGCACCCTCCCGGGTCTCCCTGTCCCCCCCCGTCTCCTTCCCTGTTCCCCCCCTCATCGGCTCGCCCCTCTCTGTCCCCCCCGTCTCTCTGCCCCCCCGTGTCCCCGTCTGATCTCCGAAATTTTTACCTCCCGCAAAATCTCCGCCCTATTACCTTTGACCATAGCCGGTCTATCTCACAACTGTAAGACCTTAATCTTACAAATTTAATATTTTGAAAAGAAATGATCATATAATGATTTTTTAAATTTTGAGAGAGATAGATTTAAAATGTCGACATATGTAGGTAGTTCATTGCCAAGTTTGTGCATCCGAGGTATGCTAAGATTTGAACGATAGTTTGTGTCCAAATTGTCACAATAAAACAGCATGTTTTGGCGGGTCCTACGGTTAGGTACTTTAAAATTAATACTATTCAGGAGTTCGCAACAGTCGAAATTTGAGTGTAATATTTTAAAAAGGAATATTAAATCTGTTAATTTTTTTTCGATCTTCCAAGGTTAGGAGATTAAGATTAGTTTGCAAATATTTGTAGTTTATTTGGTCGATCGGAATATGAAGCTTAAAATTTATAAATTTTAGGAATTTACGTTGTACCCTTTCTATATTTTTTATATGAACCCTGTAAAAAGGTATATATATATATATATATATATAAATATATTGTAATGTGTATGTAGACATTAAAGCGGCTTCTTTTTATTGCACTTACAGGTTTATTGAACTTGGATAGTGTTTAAGTTATTATTGCCGTTTTAGAATGAAACTATTTTATGCAACGCAACGCATGAAGAACAAGTCGTTATGCAAAATGCAATAATATTCTAGAGATTTATGAATCATTATTTGCAAGGAAAAGCTTTTATGCCGTATGTCCATATTTATTTTATGAATGTGTCTGTTTGATACCTTCATCATCATCATCATAATCAGCCGTTTTCTATCTACTCTTGGATCAAGGCCTCCTACTTCTCCATGGCCATTGTTATATTTGGCACGAATTTTCGTATTTCAGTTTGATTTCGTCAGCCCGGTGAGTTTTACTGCCTGTCAATGATTTTTAGTTCCATATTATTATATGTCCTAATACAAGTACCTACCTACCTACATGATTTGACACGAAAACATATAAACATTAAAATAAACGTGAAATAGACAGATTTTTAACAGACCTGAATATACGATTTCGTTTGAGCAAGCATTTGATTTTTTGACGGGAAAGCGTGGTAAAAATTGACTATGACTAATATTTTTACTGAAAAGACAATATAGGACAGGCAGTCCGCGCCGGGGCAGGACGAAGGAGCCATGCCAGGGATTCAAGAAATAATGGTAACATTACTTTCTCACGGAGATGAGGTAATTACATACGCACTCTTAGAGGATAGAAAGTCACACGTCTCGCCATGTTGCGTACTCAAGAAGAATTGGTTCAATCGTGATGAGACTATTCTTTAATTTCATTGCTGTGTGTGGACCAGTGTGGACCGTAGAGAGAAAATTGTACAGAGATGAACTAAACTCATTCTTTAGGCGAGAGTATTGGGACACGTTTGCATGTTTTTGAGATACATTTATATTTTTTTATAATGATTTTAAGTATTTATTCTTGCATAATTAAATCTCCTAGTAACTATAACGTATTTTTTACAAAACACCTTGTTGATTAAAATATTTTAAAATTTCATTACATACCATTTCTCTTGAAGTAAAAACGTATTTTTACAATTAAGCGCGACTAATTTACTAAGACACTATACTTTTAAGGAGAATGTAGATTGAATTTTTCATAATTGTTTCAAAAGTTATAAGCTCGGAGTATTTTTTTAAACAAATTAAACATTTTGGAACCAGCTGTGAACCCATGAGCTAAGAAATTTATGAGACAGTTCATGTGTATATTTATAATTAAAATATGTGTATTTATTTAGATAAATAATATTGTAAATAAAATGATATATATTATGATACACATATTTAGGTATAAAATAAATTGTGTAACAAGGATTTTATAAATAAATATATTTTAATGGTCTGTGCTGAAAATGCACAATTTTGAAATATCATTTGCATACGTTTAAAATTTTAAACAATAGTGTGGGATTATACAACTAGTAAAACGCCCTTTAGGTGAAATTATTACAAAAATGGCGTTATATAAATTGTCCATATTTATTTATTAGTTATCTATAATGTATGCCAATGAGATTTGCTTTTAGGCATAATTATGAAATTGTATATAAACTATTCTAATTATATCAGTATATCAACTGCTTTTAAAATATCAGTTGGTCTAATAAGAATCGTGCATAAACGAATTTGTGTTTTTTAGCTACGTAAGGGTAGATTTAAGGTATTTTTGTAGACCAACGTAGCATCTGTCGGCTGATCGAACAGATGAGATGTAGATAGAGAATCATAGAGATAGATGGTAGATAGATATGGATTCTTTCAACTGAGCACGTTTAAAAAATAAATTTTTTTTTTTTTGAACTTTTTAAAACAGTACCATAAATCGTTGATTCATTAATCGAATAAATCTATTTTTTACATAACATAATCAATCACCCCATAACAAGCCTACCGTTGTTTTGTGAAATCACAAAATTTAAGTCCCTCTTCACGCTCACCTCCATCAATCACGAGGGATAATAACGAGAAGAGATTTCACGTAACAGAGCTTATTAAAAACATATTTAAATCAAATCACAACAAGAATACAATACGACCGTCGTAATAACAAGGAGTCCGCTCAATTATATAACCATCCCCGGGACAATAATTCTCAACGCCCTGAACTCGAAACAATTTTTGTACGTAATTTCATTCTGAGGCCGTCGAGTTCAGTTTAGATTATCATTTTTCAATTCAATCTAAAGTTCAAATTGTTTACTTCGTAGTAAAAAGGTAAGTTTGTAAGAAACTGTTTTAAAAACTTACCGTGAAAACTTTCAGCCCTCTTTTACATGATTGCTCCGTGTAGAACGTGTGGAATCAGATCCAATAATTGGTATCGTTGTATGATTACTGTTATTACCAGAACACGAATAATCTTTCCTCTCCTTAGAGCACAGAACTTCCGCAATACTTATCCACGATTTTCCACTCAGTTTCCAAACATCTACTTACCACAAATAATGCATTCCAGTAGCTCGAGTTAGACCAAAGTATTCTTTCGTTTTCTAAACAGGACATTGAGATCGATCTAATGCGCTGTTCCTTTTTACTTGCGGATACAGATTTACTCTCTTAAAAATGAAGAAAAGTCACAATAAAATTTTCGAAGCATCTGATCGAGATAAGTGGACGATAGAATCTATAAATACTGTAATTATTTAATAGAGTACAAGTAATAAGTACTAAATTTATCAAATACCTACACTTAAATAAGTACAAAAATGATCACATACTTACGCTTAAAATTATACAAAGGATAAAAACCCATCATCTATCTATTCTTTCACTTTTATTGTTTACTTTATATAATATAATTAAATACTTGTTTCACTTTTTCAAATAATATTTTAACATTTCAATAAAAATAGTATACCTGTTATTAATTATAATATTATTCCAGCACGATTTGGCAAGGTGGGTTAGTTGTATATACGTACATAGATAAAATAAAGATCCAAAAAAATTCGCGATAAATGATCAATTTTATAAAATGTTAAATAAAATAAAAATCTACTTAATTTAACAAATTCATAATTAATGTCAGAGAGTGAGATTCCATTAGTTCATTTAAAATTATACATGGATTATTATTACCCAAATACTTTAATAATAGAATGAAACTTAATAAGGATTTTCATTCACACAATACAAGAAGTGGCAACAGTATAAGATTACAGGGAAAAAAAACTTTACAAAATTGTTCAATGTACTAATGACTCAAAATCTTCGACAACGTACTGAAGAAAACAAAATACAAAAGAATACCTACAAACGTACTGAAGAATACAAAACATAGTCAAAATAAAGGAATTGATTTAAATTACATGGCAAAAAGTTTGTTATTAATTGTAAATTCAAAGGCATTTATTGCAATCAACATTGACCAATGACCATTATTCTTCATAATGGTGGTAAATCTAAGTAGGTTGCTCTGCTAAGATTATATAGTAAATTAGGCGTGTATTCATGATCTTTTCCGATGTTTGAGAAATTACGCTCTAGCATGGCGGTTCTTTAAGGCTCTATTTATGCATCAATGATGAAGATCGGGCCTTGGCAGCTTCAGATGCCATTTTAAATAATCTACTGGGAAGGTTAAAATCATGCTGCTCTTTCTGGGGTTCGCCGCAGTTCAGGACTGTTGGCGTCAGCATCCTGCCATTCCCGTCTCCAACCTGTCTTGTATTTTAGACTTAAGAAAGAAAGCAGTGTTGTTTAGATCCGGAGGAACTTTTCGTAAAATCTTCATACGTTTTCCCTCACCTAATGGTACAAGAGCTGCGAAGATTTAATTAAAATATTTTATTTTTTGATCCGACTAATTTTTACGAGCAAACCTCACATTTCACTCGTGTATTCCTGGGGGCGTTACACTTAAAGGATATGTTTTTTGCCTTTCACAAGGATTTTTCCACAAACAAAAAATCATATACTTACATAATCTCATACATTACGTTCATAAAGGAATGTAATTCATCTTTCAGATTAACAAATAATATAAATAGGAAAAAAAATTCTAGACAGTCCATAGACCAGTGCTCTGTATTCTGTTACAGTATATGTACTGTAATATAAAAAGGATGTAAGAGAGCCAGTCCATAATATTTTACTGGTAGATCTTTTTCTATTATTGCTAAGAAGCAACAATGACATAATATCATTAGATATGAAGATAAGCGACATGAAAGTTTGCATTTTTTTATCAATGTTTTTTACTTATTTTCTGTAAAACGTTGACCTATCATTTAAGTAAATTATATCGAATAATAAAAATTCATTCGACTTCATACACGTCAATTGAGGATTAGCTCTGTTACACTCTATATGTATGAAATTAGAAGCATAAGCACTACTATCCAATAAATAAAATGTAGATAAATGTTTTTGTAACTAATTTTAAGGCTGGATTGGAAATTTAAAAATTTAATTGCTTATCATAAAATGTTTTTAAAACACAACATGCTTTCACAATTAGTTTTTAATTATAAAAGTAACACTGTATCCCAGAGATCACAATATTTAAACACGTCGCCCTGTATTGTTGTCACATGAAAAGTGTCACTTTGGCTTCTAATCGCCTCATATAATGTATTTGGAATGAATGAAGCGAATTTGTTGGTGGATGGGTATTTAATAATTATATTAACTATATTTTGTTTTTTAAAGAGCATATTTTTAACACTTTATAATTTTTATTTTATTCTGGTAAGAACACACTATTAATCGTCATTCGGTATTCGACTCTAGTTTTTAAATATTTTTTTTGCTTTAAATGTATTTTTTCCGGCGTACCTATTTTTTGATAACATTATTTCCAATCTCTTCAAATAATTGTATGCCTAATGCTTATTTATAATAATACTTAGATTGTCTACATTACTGCATCCATAACTATTCAATAATGTTTAATATTTCATTTTCAGAAACATTATATTATAACAGAACGCACCTTGTTTCGACACTTAATATAAGACGTCATCATCTGGGTTGGAAAACTCTATAAAGACAACAATAAATCAACTAACCTATTTGATTGCAGATCTCAATTCATATTTCGTAATTATGCATACTTTTTTACGGACCATTCGAAGTGAGGTGCTTTGTATTATTTTTGCTTCAGTTTTCGTGAGAGTAAGCCTGCGTGATAATTTCAAGTGCCGACATTGGTTTTTCTTCAAAAAAATGGCCGGTTTTCAATGCCGCCATTGTTACCAAGCTGTAGGTACCAATGTTCTACAGGAAAAAAACATGATTGATGTTTTTAGTTTATTTTCGCGCTAACTCGAATCATTTCTCACGCTTGACCTTTGATTATTTTTTGAGATTTCGTGATTTTAACTCATTTATCAATAACAGTATAGTTGTATATATATAATTGAAACGCAAGAATCAGAATAAATTTGAAGAAATGCGTGTTTTCTCCGAGACACTCTTTCCCGCCTGCGTCAATGGTGAGTCACACGAGCCGCACGTTTAACGTTTGTGACCAAATCCTCGAAAGGTATGCACCGCCGCCATCGTGCGTTACAGGAAGCAGACAAAGGAAAATGCATTTTGTTTCAGTGCCGAGAGATTTACTGAAATTGGTTTGTGTGAATCAGAGTTACGCCATAATGAGATATGGATCAGCGTGACGTTAAGGGGTGCTGTAGAACGCTAAGCTTTTATTTTAAGGTTGAGGGGGTTTAAACACGTAGCAATAATATACGCAAGACGGCTGTGCGGAAGGTGTAAATATTATATATCTCGACAGCAAAAATAAACGTAG
The DNA here is from genome assembly GCA_016648135.1 of Agrypnia vestita. NCBI lineage: Eukaryota > Metazoa > Arthropoda > Insecta > Trichoptera > Phryganeidae > Agrypnia > Agrypnia vestita. The sequence goes on from JADDOH010000864.1 coordinate 184,007, forward strand.
TACAACGTCCGGGACTGAAAAACGATATCCATAAATATTACATGTTATATATTTTTTTTTGTTTCAGTTACAGTTTCTGCAGATATAGATGGAATGGGTTCTTGTAGGAACTGTGAGTAATGGGCGATAGGTGAAGTATGGTAAGTGAAACTGAGCCCTTCTAAGCATCTCACAAATATCATATTTATCAGGAGCCAGAGTGGTTGGTGAGGTATGGTAGTCGGCGGCTGCGATGCTGATATCGGAAGCGCTGAATTTCCACTGGCGCGCAGCTTTCAACCAGAAGTTTTCGTTTGGCTAACGCAGGAAGCTTAGCTTTTTCTGACTCATATTCTCCGCTATCCCGTCTTTGCATATTCTTCTGTAGCGATGGTACTTTGCCCCAAATTTCTTTGGCATTTTATGAAATGCCACGTTCAATTCACAAACTTTTTTTAATAATTCGAGTAATTTCAATCGAAAATACATTGCAGACAGCGTGTTTTTTAATATATGAAACGAGGCAATGCCCACTTCCGTAACTTAAGTAACACTGACCCAATCGGCTTTGAATATCGCGACGCCGGCGCCGCACCGACGGCGTTGAAGTCATCCAATATTACCTCACTCCCCACACCTGGTGAACAGAATTACCATATCACTAGGAAAAAAAGTAACCCATAAAAACTAAGTTTTTATTGTACTCCCTTTCTTTGTAAAATATAACAACAATTAAAGACTAATAAAAACATATAACATAACACTAAACTCACAGTAATTTAATATATTTCAGATGTTTTGAGCTTTGATAAGAAACTTCATGCTTTGAAGATAAAATTCTAAAAACATTTGTCAGTCAAATTAGATTTTCGACATTCGTAGTGAAGTACCTATTATGAATACCGACGGAGTAATTCAAATTTAGAAAATATTCCGCGATGTTATCGGGCCGCTATGCTAGTAATCAAACTTTTCTAATGATTCCAATTTGAAAAAACCAATAAAATTTCTAAAAATCCGAAATTTTACTATAATTATTAATTTTTTTAACGAAAATTTGATAGATCTCCTTGATCGTCGCCACGAGTCTGCTTGCCAAGTTTCAGCTCGATTGGATCACGGGAAAAGGACAAAAATCGATCCAAATTTTTTGTTGACGGCAAGCAAGCAGACGCCACGAGTTAATATAAAGGGAGTAAAAAGATGAAGGTCTTACTATGCAGCGAGCGTTTTTTGAGAAATATCGCAATTTTTTTTGTGACATCCAAAACACTTACTCCCGCATCCAGACCCGGGGAAAGACGTAGTTCTAAGTACGTCAAAGTAAATGGTTCGTACATTCGTATGAATACGTGGAATGAATGTATATATCTACATCGAAAAAATTAATGTATATTATCACAAAATACGTGGAATGAATGTATATAACTACATTAATACATTTTCTTATATGGACTTCTATTAGTTGCAGAAATTACAAAACATTTTGAAACGTGAAACAACGCAATAAGTCGAGCCCGATATGGTGACGGATGTTGTGTGGATTGTGAGGGTGGGAATTAGGACGTTAAGTTAATTCGAATCCATGTACTGATGTTTGACTCGCTCTTAATAGACTAATGAAAATATTAATGACTTCACACAGTATTCGATATATTAAGAGTAATATTGGTAGACACATAAAAATAAGTGACAGAATAATTCCATTAGAAAAACAAATATTTTTTCGTTGATTCGATTTTTCTGCATGTGTTTCTAATTGATTAATAAATTTGATTTTAAATTTCACAGAACTATGTTATTGAAACTTCACAATAAGAATGTGCTCATGAATAATGTATGTGTGTTGAATCAAATATATCCAAAAATTAAAAAAAAAAAATTAAACGGTTAATTCTGGCGTCATGGCATAAATTAATAAATTAGACTTACAGATAAAGTCGATATATTAGCGGAAAAGTACCAGGCCGACGTGGTGTGATTGGTAACATACCTGCCCGGAAAGCTAAGTGATCTGGGTTCGAATATTTTTTCGTTGATTTGATTTTTTTGCATGTCTTTCTAATTGATTAATAAATCTGGTTTTACTACAGTCCATATTAAGAAGGTTTTTTATTAGTTTTAATGCTCACATTTTCAAAATTATAACAGAGATGCTTTGATAAGAGAATCTGATATCCTCTATCTATATATGAATGTAGTCCGTCTTATATGTCCCCTGTAGATGAGAGATTCTGGTACTCTCGAAACTTGAGCAGTAAAATTATAATCAAACGCACGTACAGGTAACATATATTCTATGCTTTTCACCCAATTTAATAATAATAATGAATATATTTCGTGTGTTATATCATTGAAATTATTTTTAAAATATAGGAATAATATAGCATTTTATGTATATAAAATCAAATTTATAAATATGGAAAAGTTACATTATACCGAGTAGAAATAAAATGCAGTAAAATATCAGCATTAATAATACCTACTCAGTCTTTTTTTAAAGTAAAATAGAGATGCAAACACGGAATAAGTATCTCATCAAAATTCTTACTATTTTCAAAATATGCCAAACGCTTGTGTTATGAAAATAGGACTAACTTGGAATGGGACTACTGAATCACAAGGCGAGAGTCGGGTCAGAGTCACCAACCAGCTACTCCTAATCATTACTACTGTTATATTATGCAATATAAGTATAAGTATATATGTGGGGTATAAAGCAAAGGCAGCAATATCCAAAAAAAAATTAATGCAGTCATCGAGGATTAGTAATTTATAATGTACTGAATTCGAGATTTTATAGGAAACATGATTTTAGAAGGGATATAGATACATAAAATCTACAATTCGGTACATTTTAAATTAGTAATCAAGGGAGACTGCATTCAAAACAATTTTTAAATTTTTTGAATATTGCTGTCTTTGCTTTTATACCCCACATATATAGTAAAAGTATACAAGTATGATTTTAGGTGCTATTTTTTTTTGTTAATTTTGGTACGGTTTTTCGGCATTCATCATATGGCGTGTACACCACTCGTACATTCGAAGAAAAGCGGAATAATTATATGGAAAATTTATTTTAATCCGTGAAGGTGATCGTAACAAGGTGAGAGCACCAAGTGCTGTAAAAAAATTGTTGGTCACAGCCGGTCGCCGGTCGTCAGGCGGGAGGGTTTTCGTAAACAACGCGGCGCCCTTGAAAGTGGCTGAATCGATATGATTTGAATTATGCTGTGGGCTTTTCCATGATGAGGGACGAAAGAAACTTACCCCGAGTCTTAAAGTCGAATCAACACCAGCTATTAGTCGGGGGGTGCACGCGCCCGAAGCAGTGGCGGAACGGAACTTTTTGATGGAGGGTTTTCAACACTAATTTCAACCATTTTTAGAATAAAAACTTTTGTTTTAATTTTCACTGAAACAAACGTTTCTCTAAACCTAGATTTATTTTGTCACTACTATATGAGAGTTTTTCTTAGGGAATTCTCGCTAGGGTAAGCGAAAACAAAATATACAGGGTTATTTGGAAAACATTGATAACCTCACAGGAAAATATTCCTGCTTAATTATGTGTCGAAAATGTTCAAGCAACTATGACCTTATATCAATAGTTATGGAGATATGCCACGTCTAAGTTTGCAACTTTGGGCTATCATTACAGTAACTTATATCGAATGTGGAAAATTCATTCTATCTAATGCTAGTCAAATAAAATGATAAAAACTTTTCAATTCCAATTGGAAAACATTCCAATTGGAATTTTCAGGGGTTTTTATTATTTTATTTAACTTGTTTTGAAACAAATGAATTTTTCGTAATCGATATAAGTTACTGCAATATAATACTTCAAAGGTTTGTAAAAAATAAGTCAGAAATATTGGAAAAAAATGCAAACTTTGGTATCGCATGACTCATTAGGTCATGGCTGCTTGAACATTTTCAACTCATAATCAAGGCAGGAATATACTCATGCGAGATTGTTAACATTTTGCAAATAACCCTTTATAAAATGATGGAACCAATGTAAAAGCTTATTCCACTAAACTTTTCTGTAAAAAACCTGTCACTACTCAAGAAAATTTCTCGGAATCCATGAAACCTACATCTTATTGGAAATAAGTTTTTAAAAACAATTGCCACCTTAGTTTTCCTTTTATATACGTCTATAAATAAATATAAACTTTTATATATGGATATTGTTACCAAATAGTAGACATTGCTGCTTTTGCTATTTACAAATTGCTGTCTGCTAAAATCGACATTAACTCTCACTTTAGTATGAAGCGGCATTATTGTCGCATAAAATATCCTTAGGGATTTATTGTTTGAAGTGGATATTAACAGTAGTTTGATAACATGATTTTGCAAGGCATAGAGCTGTATTTCCTATAAAATCCAGAACTCATTACATTCTAGGTTAATTAAATAGCTTCGTCTCTGTGAGACGTCTAAAATATATTTAACGCCTAATTCCAAAGTCCCCTAAAACGATCTAATGTGTTTTTGAGATATGCATCAAAATATACATATATTTCAAAAGCTTCTTCGCGGTATTTTGGAACGAACTCTGATTTTTAATACGCAATGTCAACGCATTAAAGTGGATTTCGCAAAAAACAATGTGTTCTGCATGTAGCTGGCAAAAAATCTAACAAAAATGCGTATTTAATTGAAACTACCCGAAAATCATTTTAGAGGGTTTTGGAGTTGGGCGCTACATATTTTCATGGGGCGACCCACCAGCAGTCTCTCTTCTGGAATTGCCAAGAAGACATTCTATGGCATTCTGAGCACATGTCCAAGCCACCTCCTTTCTGATTTTTCTACATGTAGGAGTTGGGGCTCCGTACCAAGTATGTGCCTTATGTCGGCACTTTTCCCTCTGTCCATCAGTGTGACTCTCGCTATCGCCCTTAGAAAACTCATCTCGGCAACCTGGATCTTCGCTCTCATTTTCCGTTAGGATCAAATTTAATGGCCATATATAAGGGTGGGCCTGCACACAAATTTAAAAACAGTCAGTTTTGTCTTGACACTAAGCTCGATTTTATTATCACCGCACTATATATAGAGAACGTAGAACGCCGGCCAACGTTTACGACCTGAAATATTCTCAGGTCATTTTTCACCCCTTATCCCAGAAGTTAATACACCACTGCCCGGGGTAGAAAATCGTGAATCCAACCCTCTGTTTCTTGTATTGGTATTACAGTAGCCACGGGGCCACGGACCCGCCGGTAATGTTGAACCATGTACGTATAAAATACAACCATGGCTTGAATAAAGTATTTCTCATGCAAATCTTGCATGTACGAGTGTAAAGCTTGAAGGTATACAAACGCTCTTAACGCACGACAGAAAATCAATAAGATGCACTGAACACATAATGCCATCATCAAAAAATAAATTTAATATAATACGTTTTCTTACCTATTTTTAAATGAAAACACATTTTATTATGTAGTTGAAATTTTTAGAACATAGTTTCGTGAAGTTTACAACAAACTAAATCGATATATATCCGAAAAAATCTATGCATCGAAAAAATATTTGCTTAAACCCGGGATACGAAACAGGGACTTATATTTTATTATTACAACCTTAACATTTAGTCTTGCATAAAAGATAAATTTATTTTAACAATATTTTTATATGTATTTCCTGAGAGCATAGTTACTTTTTTTTTAATTACACAAATGGATTTGTCCACTGCGGGGTTATTATTTAATTAAGATAAATTATAAAAGTCTCAAGACGACATCTCATACAGGTTGTCAGCCCTGGGCCATCGTATAAGAAGCTTCGTCTCTGTGTCGTCTCTACAATTCTAATTAGATAAACTACGATCTTAATTAGATAAATTTATTATTCCAAACAGCCGCAATAGGTCTAAAATTTTTCGGAGTCATGGTTACTGGACGAAATTGGTGCAGCTGTTCCCCGCAAAGGAAAAATTCCCGGATATGACCCGATGGTAACCAGATAAATGTTTTCTAGGATATCTTTCTAATTGATTCGTTTTATAGTTTATATCGTTTAATAAATGAGCATTGGTTCGTTGACAAATTGGAACGTGGAGTGGAATAAATCCACTCCACGAGAATATCCAGGCCTAAGCGCTTTTGACGGAGACAGCCATCATCCACAGAGGCAAGATTATTATAACAATAAAAAACAATATGGCCGAACAATGTAATGCATGTTGAGGGGGGAGGGAGGGGCAGTTATTAATACTAAACTTAATTAAACAGTAATTATTTACTTAATGGAGACGATGCAGGTTGTTTTTTAATTGTTTTTATGTTGTCTTTGAGGATGATGGGTATCTCCGCGCTGTGTCAAAGCGCTTAGGCTTATATTAAAAAATGTTATTAATCGTATAGTGGATTAAAACATGGTATTTTAAATAAAATTGTGTTCACTTTTATTTATTTTAAAACTTTTATTGTTGAATTCAGCTATCAAATGTAGAACCCTCCCAGCGATAAACCTTGTACCCAATAATAATGTGCAGTTTTCCTAAATTTGTACCACAGTAGCTTATATAACAAATTTATAAGCTTAAAGTTGATTTACGATTTATGTTCGTAATATTAATATTATTTTTAGAGACATTAAAAGATATAAAAGCCCTTTAATGTTACCGATCACTAACTAACATTAAACAATATTACACAAACAAAATATTGATTAATTAAGATAAATTATAGAAGTCTTAAAGACACGAAGCTATTTATATGGGAAAGTATATACATGGAAGTCTTTTTTACAGGACCTACAGCCTACAGGCTTAAGTATCACTTTTCACAGTGTTACGTTCACCGATCTACCCACCATCGAGCACACATCTATCAAATTTGGAAAGTTGGTTGTGATAAAAGTTGGACACCACATATTATGTGGTTTTTGTGTAAGGTACCTTTCTTAGTTTATTTTAATACAACTTTGCTTATTTATGTTAACATAAGTTATTGTAACATAACTGTAATACTTAGATATATGGTATGCCAGACTTTTTTGTAGATATTAATGTCCTCTATAAAACTTTAGTACATTACTTTGCTCTATTGGCATTAATTTCCGCAGCGTACGCAATATAAGTTTTTTTTTTCATAATTTTTTCACACGTTGGGTTACATTATCGAAGTTTTCATACAGATCCCTAACATTTTTGAAAATATTCTATAGCCTATGTTCATCAGGGATAATGTAGGATTCTGAATATGAAAGAATTTTTTAAATCGGTCCAGTAGTTTCGGAGCCTATTCAATTCAAAAACACAATCAAATCTTTCCTCTTTATAATATTATTATAGATTTGCTTTTGAATAACAAAAGTAGAAGGCAGATATGATATTTCAAAAAAAATACTATAGTATTTGACGTTAGTATCGTTTTTCATTTTTTTGAGAAATTTTTTGAGTTTATTAGTTAAACCGGCGCCTATTATATGGGTTAAAATATTTTTAAAGGAAATAAAAATGAACTATATACTTTAATATGAATCTCCTACATAATTAAAATTCAGTGTGAACAATAATGGAAATCGTTTCCTTGCCGTCGTGATGTAGATAATTACACGGCCGGTCATCTTTGCGCAACCCGGATCGTTCGCTTCGTGGGCACCTCGTTACGGCAGGGAAACACACTGCGTCGATATCATCCATTCTATCGAAATGGAGATCTTCATGATAGTCGTAGAATCCGAGGGAAAAAAATCAAACGTGCCACGAAATATAGGCACCATATTTTTTCACCAACACCGAAGGGTCGTTAAAAATCACGAAATCGTTATGCGTACTTACTTACTTGCTTGCTTTACGAGCGGATACTTAACTTTTAATGCCCAACAATGATAAATCGTCGAGCTGGTTACCAGGAGAGCAAAACACAGTGAGAAATAAGAAATATGTTTTCATCAAAATAAATTATAAGTCTCACAGAGACGCAGCTTTTTATATGAGAAACATGTATGGAAGTCTTTTAAATGGTGGCCCAAGGCTTACAAACTGTATGAACTTGCTTAAGTGATCACTTTTATTATAAATTTTAATAAATATATAATTAAACATTTAAATAAATATATTTTCATTAGTATTCATTCATTTAGAAACAAAACATTATTTGGATATTAATTAGGGTGTACAAATTTTGTATACAAATAACTAAGGATTACAGTTGAATAAATTACAAATGCTAAAAAAAGAAAAAATGTTAATATACATTAAAAATTATAAACTAGTTGTAACCCATCTAAAATGACGGAACATTGGTTTGTGTCTTTGGTAAGCTCTAGATTATGTATTTATAGTATCTTTTTGACGGACCACGGAGGGGAGGCGGTAGCAGTATACGTTAAGCAGCCGGTTCGGGTTTGGTGGTCTGGGGTTCAAGCCCCATGTCCGGCCTTTTAATATGGTTTTTTTAGCCGTGAATTTAAATGAAATTACGGACGTTACACGAAGTTACAGACAGAGAGACAGACGGACAACGAAATTATTATGTTTGATAACCAGGTCCTTTTTGTAAATGCTTTCTTTTCAAATTTGTTTACGCATTATTTAGTTATCCATCGCCCATATATCTATTTTTGATTTTGTTTATGTCTATAATACTTCGGTTTTTAATTTTTACTGTACTTTGTAACCAGATGAGGGGACCATTGCCCCCAAAACATTGATAATTTAACAAAATAGGGGTTTATACAAAGGGTTTTCTAGTTAATTGTAAAATAAATATATATTTCCATTTAAGCATATTTTATAGGCAAGTCATAATCGGTTGAAGAAATAGTTATTTTTTAAATATATAAAATAAGTTAAAACAATATGTGAGTTAAAAATTAATTTAAATAATCGGTCAGTATAACCAATAACACAAAAATATATACTTATCCATTTAAGAAATTATTGTTACCTTAAAAATTACATTAATTTGTTTTTATTTATCCTGACGTATTATTGAATTAAATCTTTGATTACAGACACTTTTATAATCTGATTTCAAACATGCAGAGAAAATATTGCATGCTGAACAAACTCAGAATTCTTGTAATGATTTTTCACTAGGTACAAAGTATTCCGTTTTTCGTTTCGGGGAGTTAATTACATTTCTAGATAATTAATCTTAAATATCTGTGCGCATCGATTATCATTTAGATAATTTATTTATGGCGATTGAGGGCATTGCAAAATCAAAATAATGTCTTAATTATACTTTCGGTTGAATTTAACCAAGCACCAACCAATGAACCAACATTGTTAACTCAAGATTGATTATACTAATCTTCTAATTAATGCATTTGAACTTTATCCTTTGACTCGGCATTTTTTTGTGATGTGGCAACGGCATAGTGTGTATTTATAACTGAAGTTAAACGTTTTCACTTTGCAACCTCAATGGTCCAGTTTAATAGATGGTTAGCTACTGAACAACGCAAAATTTACTATTTTCATTAAGTTCCCAGTTTAATTAGGTTGCTGAGGTCTTAAAACAAGAAGTGTTTGCCGTAAACCTGTCTGCGAGGGAAAACCTTTAAATAGTATAATAGGTCGATTAAAATTCTATACCTATACATAATGAAATATCACCATATTTAGTATTTTATATCATATCCCGTAACGTTAAAGTTATAAATTTCTAAATTATACAATATTATGTTATACAAACTATACTATTTTCGTCAAACATCAAATTTTAGTCTCACTAATATTTTTTTTAGATTAATTGTGACGAGTCTTTAATAATGACAAAAATAATGATTGCATATTTTTACTCAAATATATTAAATACAGCCTTTCAGCGCTCCTAGTACATCTTCGAATATCAGTATTAAATAAATAACATTTTTCTGATTTCACGATTTAATTTTATTATTATTTGTGATGATTATTTTTTGACTACATAATACAATAGAATTTCGATTATCCAATATTAAATTAAAATGTAGAATATCGTAGCAAAAATAAATAAATAGAAGGAAAAATATAAAGAATTCTTTTGATAATTAAAATGTTATTATTGAAAAAATAAATTATATTGTTTTCTGTTTTACTCCGCTGTACATATTTGGCATGCTAAATAGATGTATTTTTAAACGCATTAAAAAAACTATATATAATAAATAGCAGCTATGCGAATTATCCAATTTTTCGTTTAACCGAGGAGGGTTCGGTCTACATTACCTCGAATAATCGAGGTTCTACCGTATTAATCTTATTATCTTAATACAGGATCTTATTCATAACTTGCAAAAATCATGCTTACTACATTTTTTTTCAAAGCAAAATTTATTTTCCCACATTTACGTAAAACTCGTTCATAGATATGAAAAAGTGTTACGTTATTATTACAGACTAGCCATAAACTCGTGAAAAATCACGGGACACAATAATAATTAATAACGACTCTTGCATGAAACCTGGGCCGCGCGATAATTGCATTTCACAACATAATTATCTAAAGTTGTAATTCCAGCGAGTTACAGACATTGCGGACCGACAGATATTCGAAATTGCGATAGTTGACCATTCTTTTCACTTTTATACACGGGCACTAGAGATTGGAGTGTCTCCACTGGCATATTCCCAGCTAAACAAATATAGTGAACTGATTGAACTGATTTTGAAAATTGAATATTAAATAAATAAATCAAAAATATGAGAAAATAAAATAAAAATTCAGGCAGAACACGCCAGGAAATTTGTATTGTAATAAGATAATTTTTTTATTTATTTTATTATTGCAGTTATCGCAGAAAAACGCATCAATATTAAAAATAAGATCCCTAGAGATTAAGAATTGTATAATCTATAATTTGGACGTGTCGCAACTATCGATATTTATCTTTATCGATAAAATCTAAATCCCTGTTCAGTATTGAAATTATAAAACTTGCTTTCTGTTTGGTAATAGTCGAATGGCTAAGAAACAATTACTCGTTACAAAACAACAAAACACGAATAGTACAAACCCCCTGAACCGGTTGTACAAATTGTTCAATAAACAGTGGTAAGATAATACAGTGTCGTATACAACGTCTGTAATCAATGGATACGATTTAATGACTTATGTATATTATTAATTTTGTTACCCAATGCAGAATCATCCAACAACCATCTGTTATCCGGATAAATATTATTTCTAAGTGTTCGCAAAATCAACGTTTTCTCTCGAGGCTTGTTGAATATGTGTTATTACGATTATACATATTTATTAATTTTATGTATTTGTGCACACTTAAATATATAAACATGTTCTAATATATCAACGGTCCCCTACGTATACTTACTGTCGAATCTGTAAAAACTCATCATGAATTTTCGTTTCAAACAAAGCATAGGTATATTAAAGGAAAATTCAACTTTTTTTAACATTATCCGAAAATATAGATGGCAGATATTAAAATGAAAATCGAATTTTTGCAGATTCGACAGTATACATAGGGAGCGTCGTATTATGTCTATGGATTTTCTTGTCACTATGGTGCAACTATATTATTTTGCTTTCTTATTTCTTTTATGATTGCTTTAAATTTTTGTTTTATATGAACAGTTTTGTCGACGTTTATATCGACAGTATACGTAGGGAGCGTCGAATTATGTCTACGGATTTTCTTGTCACTATGGTGCAACTATATTATTTTGCTTTCTTATTTCTTTTATGATTGCTTTAAATTTTTGTTTTATATGAACTTGTATATACTTATATGTTACTATGTTATATTTTTATTTCATATGTATTACTTGTATGTACTTCTTAATAAATTGATTTCCTTTGCATCCAAGAGACAGTGAAGTGGTTTTGTGTGGACACTCCGCCTCGTAGCACACATGGCTTAGTACCGTCTGCGGTGTGACCTGGTCGACCGCGTTAGTATCAAAATAATGCCAATCTAGATGGCTAATGTGTGTAGGACCGATATGGGAGCTATGAAAAGCTCATGAAAAGATCCCGGGTCTGGTGGTTTCCACTTCATTATTATCTCATACAGACACAATGTCATCCATTACTAACCTTTATCATTATAATCTTAATATACACAACACATATTATCGAAGCATTATTTTAAATTTACATATTAGGTATGTATTGTTTCTTTCTTATTTCCTCTGTGTCGTTTCATTTCATTTCATCAATCATCTAGCTTTTTAGAGATTTTGACTTAATCCTGACTTTATTAGAAGTGTTTTACATCGTATTCCACCTACGTTACTAGATCAAGTTCCGTATTGTAAGAGATTAGCGGTATATCAGTTGTTGAGTCTGACTTTCGTCAAAATACGAAACATAATTAACTTAACTTAACCTAATTACTCTGCGCGTATTGTGTACTTTATTTGTACTCTTAGGGTGTATTGTAGAGCATTTTATCCACGAATACATCTAAGAGATTGTCTCCAAAACTTTTCGACACAACAGCGAGTGTCATATTCATATTCATATTCATGGATTCAGAATAACTTGCATTTATCATACTCTATAACTAAATATAACGATAAGTAAATGCAATAAACAATAATAAAACATTTATTATTTATTAACGAAGAGAAATATAATTTTATAAAACCACATGTTCCGGGGACAATGTTTTCTTCGTCAGGATACAACGAAAACACGTTAATAATTTTCAGTAAATAATGCTTTTTAACAAGGTTTCTTTCTCTTTATTAATAATAATATTGTTACCACAAAATTATTTTGCTATTATTGAAGAATTTATTAATTATTTTATTAAAGATTATTTTAAAAATTTTCAGTTTGCATTATCCAAACTGCTTTTCAAAAAAAAACATTTTTAATAATTTTAATTCCAATAATTAGTATTGATGGGCTTAATCGTTTTGTGTGAACCTGCGTTTATTCGATTGTATTCGATTGCGAGGTATTCGATTGTAATTACGATAGGTAACAGAGATTTAACCGTTGTCAAGTGTATCGATGGTTGCCCGTCGAATTCTGAAAAATCAGTTACCAATCATCGATACAATCGCATACAAATCTCAAATCACGGTTGCACAATCGCGGATAATATAACAGTTTTGATCATCACTAATAATAAACAATATCTGACATTGTGTAAATATATAAATACACTTAGGTAGAAAAATTATCTGGTAAAATCAAATTATGTATCATTTTAAGTCTGCCTTCTTTTATATGCATAATTATATGTACCTATACGGCTCTGGACGTTTAGAATTATTATAAATTACTAGAAAGGTTTAGAAGTCAGTCGATCATACCCGAGAGATAGCGAAATGACATTCACTATTTAAAGGGCGCCATAGCCGCTACACGCAACAATTTTTGTTTTGACAGAAGCGAAACGAGTTTCCGGACGTTCGAATAAGTGCGATCGGGCGTGCTTTATATTCTGGAAAGACAAATATAAAGCGTTCCACAGACGAGTGATTAGTGTGAATTAAAGAACAGGCCCAGGCCAATTCCCCAGGGCCATTTTATGAGCATAAACTTCCATATCGACCCTACACTTTCGCCACCAAATTATGCATTTTTTAATGCTAAAGTTGTCGTCCTCTCTACGCCACTTAACCTCATGAATTAAATAACAACGAATGCTACCCACTGCTTACCCAGGACCGTTCTAAGAGCAAAAGCTTCCATATCGGTCCTACTCAATCGTCTCCAGGTTGACATTTTTTTCTAGTAACAAGCAGGACCGTGCCGCTCCGCACCGGTCCGATGCTTAGCAGAAAACCCGCTTGCACAGCGCGGGTGTGAACTGTGCGCCTCGAGTTTTAGCTTAGTCTTAATATTCTCTGCGAATTAAAGAACAGTGCTCCAGTTACATTTGTGTTCAGTGACTTTCGTTAATGAATAAAGAGTTAATTAATTTCAAGTGCTCCATTTGTCTCCCACCGCCGTGACCGTGTAACAATATTACGATCATAAAATATTATCTAAGGAACATAACGATTTCCAAAAATTATAGTTTAAAATAAATATTTTTCTATATACTCATAATCTATACAATAAAATAAATAAATTAAAACTATTTTAAGACGTTCTTATAGATAAATATTAATAATAATATGCAGACGAATTAGTAATAAAGATTCCCGAACGAACGCGATTCTTCAGTCAGAATTTCCCTTCGTATTATTTCATAAAGTGGTTTGTAGATGGCTGCGAACCTCGCCAGGAATATATAATTTAATGAGATTCTTGCGTCGAGGACCCTCGTCAAACTTGATGGACCATAAAATGATTTTTTTCGTTGTAAATCTGCGAAGATGTAGCGTAGTTTTGAGAAACAACATTAAGGTATTTTGAGAGCCATCGTATACAACATCCTGTCTCTGTACAAATACGCAATTGTTATTTTTAGATAGTACCTAGATCTAGATAAAAATATATATGTAGTCAAACAAAGTTAGCTTCAAAATGTTGACTCCAAAATTTAGTTCATTTGCTTTTCACGCTTTTTTGTCTCATCAAACACAATTGTTTACACAACTATTGTTTGAGTACTAAAATATTCTACATCTGTTTAATGTGGCGTACGATTCGTAAGTAACTCAAATTTAATATTGACATAAATTAAATACAATCTCGTAAATAAAAACCTAATTATACTTCATCAAGTTACACAGTTTTCGGTTGAGGAAGTTAAATGTCCAGTTAACTACTTTTTTATCTCCGTTTCGTTAGCAATAAAAATAATCAGTGCAGTGGACTACTGTTTTGTCTCACTCTTATCTTACATCACCAGTTTTTACTTTCATTATGATTCCAGATATGTTTGCAAGTCGTCACCGCGGTGAACTGAATGGGTATGGACCAGATACCACTTTCGCAAACTATGTTCGCCTGGTATAACTTTTTTAGTAATTCTTAGTACCACGTTGAATATTCCTGAGTTTTTAAGATTGTTTTCTTTCAATAAAAAAATAAATATTATTTAAATACGTATACAATAAATTTAACTTAACTCACTAACACCACAGATTCCAAAGTTAATTTTAAAAGGGTCTTGGATTTTTTGTGTTAACTCCATGGGGGTGTATGCTAATCAAATTACAGGACACAAGAATTTTTAAATTTATGTGTCATATAATGTATAAGGGACAAAGATCACATTATTTCAAAAAAATATATTTGTTTATTTAAACAATGACATTAATATGAAATAAATTTTCTGAATTCGTATTTCACCATCATATTTTGTAGATTTAAAAAATTTACGAGCATCTTAAATTAGACGCGGTTTAAAATATTGTAAATAAAAAATTATTTTGTTTAGTTTTTAAAATAACTTGTCGCATTAATTATCTAATATAGAAAGAATCCCGTGTTTCTCCACCCGTCTAATTTTCTTCGCCATCAGCCATTGTTACCCACCGGTGGTTATGGTGGTAGATAATCCTTGGTGTCACATCGAAAGTAAGAGAGTTCGGTGGGGGTGGCTAAGCGTGAGTGGGAGTAGGTGACGAAAATGTGCTTTCTAGCACATTTTCGTGTATGCTTCAGATTATTTCAGAATGGGCCTGCCGACTTTGTCGGTGAGTCTGAAAGGTTCCTTTAAGTTCACAAAGGTTCTCGAATGCTACAGAAGGTTCTGGAAGGAGAAAGTTCAAGAAGGTCCTATAAGGTTCCAAACTGAGCGGCGGAGTGTGTCGGTAAGTCTATAAGGTTTCAGAACGTTTCATAAAGCTCTAGAAAGTTCTATAAGAAGAACTATCTAGATCTAGAAGATTCCAGAAAGTTCTATAAGGTTCTAATAAATGGCGGAGTTTATCGGTGAGTCTAAAAGGTTCCAGAATGCTCTAGAAAATTCTGGATGGAAAAAGTTTTATAAAGTTCTATAAGGTTTCAATCACAGGTGCCGAAACCAACAAAAAAGATGTGTCAACGGAATTCTATGCTCATCGAATATGGTCCCGATCGAAGCCGGGCCAACCAGCTAGTTTTTAATAAAATTTATAATTTTTTTATGTTATGCATAATGGATAGCTACTTAAAAAGTACTCTCAGTTGGACCTAAATGAGTCTATAGGAATAGAATTTAAGAAACATTTATGTGGAAAGAATGGTCCAATAAAATAAAGTTAAAAGCAACATTGCCGATAGCGGTGTAGCTAATTGACTTTTTACTTTGTCCGTGGTAAGTGAAGGGGATATTGATTACGGTTTGGAGAAACACTTTTCCAAATTCTCGTTTTAATAGCAATTTCACGAATAAGATGGAAAGTTATAATTATTACACGCCACTTTCATAAATTTTCACAAATTAAATGTTTGTTGGCGAACATCACTTTCGTAATAAATAATACATATGTACATACGTAATATCGAGGCGTAACAGGCATGGCCTACAATGCGTGGCGAAAATGTTCAAGCTGTGTTTGAAAATGCCCGCCATTACGTAGTTAATCTAAATTCCAATTTTGATTTCATATTTCAATTGCCAAGATTGAGCCCGATCAATGGTTCAAATAAATTACTGCACTAGTACTTTGTCAAACAAATAGAACGACAATCGCTGGTAGCCTACCGCAAAATTTATGACGCATTTTTTTACATCTGGATTTCACGGCTACAGGAGAACAGGACCACCAAAACACGATTTGTCTGAACAGTAGAAAAAATGCAAATTTATAAATAGCATTTATTACTATCAAACGTACAATATATTTATTTTATTAAATTTCATATTGTAACGTCACAGTAAAAATTTCATAATATCTGAATTATATGGATATTTAGTTTAAAGCATATTCTTACTTTTAAAGCATACATTTGCTTTTTCCTTCACAAAATATTTTCTTATAGCGTACGCGAATACGTATAGTGTGCCTGTGCTTTTCAATAGTTAGTTCTACATAAATATACGATTATATTGACATGTCTCGCGTTATCAGCCGCGGCTGAGTGAGCTAAGACGTCTGACTTGTGATTAGTTTTTTTGTTATGTTTAGCTATAACTTAAAGTTTTATTTGGCGAAATCCAGAATATAATCGGTCGCCAAGCAGCGTCGCTGTTGTGTATAGCGTCAAATTGCCAGAACGGTAAATTAGTATTAAAACAATTTTAAGAACGAGTATGTGTAACTGTGCATTTGTCGCGTTAGCTGTACTGTAGTTGATCGCTTCCCTTTTTTAAGGTAAATTTTAATTACAAGATTGAAAAATAAGTTTTACGGGAACAGTGGCCGTGGTCGCACAGCGGCCACATATTCTCTAGCACAAATGCTTATATTAGAATTTATCACAGGATATCCCGTATGATGAACATAAAACGTTAAAAATATTTTTTTAATAATTATTATTGATAATTAATTGCACATCAAAATGAGTTGTTAATTAATTTTAGCAACTATTTTTTATTGATATCAAAAAATTGACATAATTTGTATACAGCATATTGATTATTTTCAACGCCGACCGTTAAAACTACTGACGAAACTACTGTATTTTTGTAAGGACGGACAAAGTTTTTTAAAATTAAAAATCATGTCTAATCACAAAGTTAACACTAATTTGATCAAAAACAATGTGTTTTTTTATTAAATGATGAACATTTTTATTAAATCATTGAGCGTGTAAGACGGATTCTTCGGAAATCAATCTAAATAAAAAATTTATAGCCACAAAGCGCGGGTACAAATTTTCTGACTTAGTTGACCTGGGAGCCTACATGCCTATTATGTCGTGCGGAGAATGTGAACTTCGTTTATCTTGTAATCACTTGTTGTACTATACTTATATTGTTTAATGTTTTATTTTAATGTATTATCGTAAATTGTAACTGTACTAATCACCTTGTCCTAAATGAGTGTCCATTAGGGTCATTCTGACCTGTCGATAGTCTTTAAATTAAAAAATAAAAAATAAATAAAATAAATAAATAATTCAAGACTTGGTCAAAGACTTGACCACGTTGTAAATTTCGTAACGATTGGTGTTCGTATTTGTTCACGGATGCATGCTCGCGGTTCAAAAACGCAAATAACCAGGGAAGCAAACGACCCGAGTTGGTTTGGAAGGAAATATGAAAGTGCTCCAGGCGGGATCACGATCGTTGCCAGCGACTCTGGCCCGCGAGTGTAATCGATGTGAAACAAATACAAAGACTTCAAAATAATTGAGTAAATACAGATCGGCCCTGCTTCCTGGACCGAGAGCCATCCCAGGTGCAATTATCTAGCGGCCGAGATCCGAGCCATTGCGATTGTTCCGATCAGGGGAGCAGCGGACCGCGATGCAAATGAGGATTTTTTACCGCGATAAGTCAAATTATAGAGCAGAGATGATTGCTCGGACTCGCGCTTTTGCGAGAGTGAAAGTTTGCTGGATTGCTTAACCTTCGCGGATTTCTTGGACGGAGTTTAAAATGCCTTTTATTATTTATTATACAGGGTTATTTGTAAAACATTAACAACCTCTCAGGACTATATTCCTGCCTTGATTATGAGTCGAAAATGTTCAAGCTATCATGACCTAATTAATATCAATAGTTATGGAGATATGCGACATCAAAATTTTCATTTTTTTTCCCAATATTTTGGAGTTATTTTTTGTAAAACGTTGGACTATCATTACAGTAACATATATCGAATATGAAAAATTCATTCCCTTTAATACAAGACAAATAAAAAAATAAAAACCTTCAAATTCCAATTGGAATTTTTTCAGGGTTTTTATCATTTTATTTAAATTGTATTGAAACGAATGATTTTTTTGTAATCGATATGAGTTACTGTAATGATAGTCCAACATTTTACAAAAAATAAGTGAGAAATATTGAAAAAAAATGCAAACTTTGATGTCACATATCTCCATAACTATTGATAATTCATAAGGTCATAATTGCTTGAACATTTTCGACTCATAATCAAGGCAGGAATATAGTCCTGCGAGGTTATTAATGTTTTACAAATATCCCTGTATACTAGCGGACCCGACAGACGTTGTCCTGCCCGAACTTTGGCTTTTCCTTTGGGCGGCGTAAATCCTAGATCCTGACTGCAGCGCCACCTACCGGGTCCAGTTGTGAATCTAAACCATCCAGGGGGACCCACTGGAACGCACACAAAAAATTCATTTAAATCGGCCCGGTCGTTTAGGAGGAGTTGAGTAACATACATACGTACAGAAGAATTATATATGTAAAGATAGCAAATATAATAATTTCGTTTTTTTGTTCGTCGGTAACTTCGTGTAACGTCCGTAATTTCGTTAGAATTCAAAGGTAAAAAACTAAATTAAACGGCCGAAGATGGGGCTTGAACCTCGGGCCAGCAAACCAGAACCGGCCGCCTAGCGCATGTTGCTACCGCCGCCTCTCTATGGAGAGCATAAAAGATATTATAAATATATAGGCAGGGCGAACTATTTCATGTTCCGCACGGCACAATCGCCGGGGTTATTTTAAACCCACTAACTCCCGGCAGGGGAAATATAAAAAAATGTTTTGATAAACGTACCTACAGCTGGTACATAAATAAAATGAAAACACTTTTTATAAAACCTATTATTGAATAATCAGTATGTTTCGGGGCTTCCTTGGTTGTTCCTTCATCAGGATACAACGTATACCAAAAATTAAGACTGGAAGTATATATCTAAGGATTGACGGCGCCAGAAAGATAGGGCGACCGCAGAAGACGTGGCATGACCAGATTAACCAGATACTGCAAGATGGTCCCGTTAGAAGCCTCAACAACCGTCGAGCTTGCATGCGAAGATGTATGAATGTGAATGAGGCGAGAGTTGTATGTCAGGACAGAAGAGTATGGCGCTCTATCCTCTCTGCCTACCCCCACGGGGAAACGGTGTGATGGTAAGTAAGTAAGTAAGTATATAAACATTAACAGAAACAAAAAATAAATGCATGGCAGTTGAATAACTAACTAATTTGGAACTAATGTGAAAACAATTATAAATTTTGTAATATATATTTTATTTTGATTTCTCTTTTTGCTTTACGTTACCTTACCGATAATTCTGTATTTCTGTGCCTAATATATTTAAATTAAAATTTATTATATAATATTTGTTCATTTAAAAATTTATTGTAATGTATACTTAATTATATTTTTAAACTCTTTTTACTATGTAAATAGTCGACTGCCTTCAAACAGGTAATCCCTAGTTAGGCAGTCGAAATGTAACACAATGCATAAAATAAGACAAGAATAATAACTATTATTATTATTATTATTATTTTTAAATGATAAATATTTTCAAAAATTATTTGGTTATTTATAGTATTTAACTTGCTGTTTCTAAGATATTTATATAATCAATTTTTATAAAATATTTAATTTATCCAAGAGTAATCAGATGTTATTTGTATGTTAAATTTCTGAAGCCTTGTTAATATAAAGTAATGGTTTGTTTCAAAAAGATAATTATCAAATTCAGAATAGTTATTGCTATTTAAACATTTATGCAACCAGCTTTTTCTACTTATAAAAATTTTTGAATTATATATAAATAACAAGGATAGCAAATATTTAAAAAAATCGATGGTTTATGTATTAATTTATAATGATTACGCAATATTTTTTTATATAGATAGATAAAACTTTGAACAAATTTTGATATTAGAATTAACGAGAACTTAAAATGTTTAAATAGTATGTCAGATAATATATTATTTCGCTATTTTTCAAAGGTTTCATCTATATCCGTAAATGTTTATAAAATATTTATTCTTTGTACTCTAATGTCACTCTAGGACCTCTATTAGAGTCAATGAGGACTCGTTGGCGGTCTGTTTGTTAAAAAATAAAATCAAATAAAACTCATTCTTTGATGTACTAACTGTATGTACATGCTTAATAGATAATAGTCGTAGTATATATAACATTAAATAAAATAGAAAACATGTACCTGTATATTTTATACGTTATGTCGAAGATGAGTTAAAAATATTGTAAACAAACTATATTTAAAAAAAGTGGGGTAAATCAACAAGTTATATGAGATATAAAATCATGGCGCAAGTGTAGACTGCATGCATGTTCCATGTTCAACGCGGTTTGTCATGCGACATGCAACGGCGTGCTCGAATATTGCGATTTTTTTATGGTTAGCATTGCACGTTCGAATGAACGTTAATTAAGTTTATTAATATTAGTATAACATTGTAATGCTACCAATTTTGACGCTTTAAGTTTGACAGGTCTGAAATTAATGAACTCATCACTTTTACAGTTACCAATACCATAAGTAAGAGATGGTAGGGTAGAATTTTTTTTATTTTTCTACTGCGGTATTTTTTCAAACTGACAGTAGAGATAACGTGCATCCACCACATACATTATCACTGGGTAGAGCAATATGTAGCTGGGTGTAGTCAGCAGTGGTATTATTGTTGCGTGCAGCGCGTACAATCAAAAAAGCTGTGGATTATTAAAGATTCTGGGAAACAAATATTAATTAAATAATCCTTAGCTTAAGAAAACGTCGATTTTAAATTCTATGGCTAGATGTTTTATTTCCGAAGTTTCTGTATCCAAATTCATGTCAATTCATAATTTATCTCACTTGTTTGCGCCCAAAAAATTTGCTCCATAGATAGTCAAGTCGAGAAAAATCTCGTCCTGCACTGTGTATTTTGTATCTATGCTGCGAGTTTATTTGTAATGGACAAGTAAATTTTTAATGTAATAGATAGCCTGTTTCTTCGAAAGGTCCAATGTGACGTGAGAACTGCGTGCACGCCACTTACAGAAACGACATTTTTTTAACAAATTAACTATGGTGAATTGCATCTGTCAAATCATAATGATTATTTTATTTGTTTTATTATAGTACAGTTATTCTTTTTCTTTCTTTTTTTATATGAATCACTGAGTTCAACAATCAGACAGATTCAATCCGTTTCCTTTTACATGTATTAGTTTATTGTAAATTATTAAAAAACTTCGAAAATTGTAGGGTTTTGAATATTTTATACGCAATATTAAAATGTTTATTGACCACACAATTGCCATCGATAATATCGTAAAACATTTGATTTATTTTTGTGAAATGAAACGTATATCTGAAATTAGTATTATTCCCGTTCTAATTATACATAAATCGTTTTCGAAATATATTGAACATTTTTGTCGTTTTACCTATATTCAAATATTGATTTATTTAGAAAATCCTTGTTTACATACTTATTTTATAGTGCAGTTATTTTTGTGAATACTTATTATTAATATATATAATATGTATATTTAAATTTTTGTGCTACTCAGAATAGTTCATTTTGCACAACAAAATACAAAATATGTATATACCGATATAGGTATATTCCTATATATATATTTATTTTTTTAAGTACAGGTATATATATATAGTCGGTCACAGCATAACCTAAGTTCATACCCACTGCACGCCACTGGTAGTCAGCATTTTGAAATAGACTGTACTTAACTATAATTTCTACGAAATACATCGAGCATAAATAATATAAATACGAATCACGTAATATTTATTTCGCAATTATTCATTTTACATTATATTATACATAATATATTCATATTCTGTCAGATAAATGTTTTATTTTACTTTTTTTAACAAAATACATATATTATGTTTATGTACAACTCATGCTTTAATGTAGGTATTGACCGCATGCGCCTGATTTTATAGTTCATAAATATCGTGATGTATTCATAGGTACCTACTTCGATATAAATTATTCGTCATATTTATGAATCTATATAAATATTTTGTATAATACTAGTAATGCAATTAATTCTGTTTCATTAATAAAGCAATCTTTATTTTAAAATGGGCGATCTATTGATGATATCATCATACACGTGTTCCATATGTATGTTGAAATACAAAGGGTTATAGAGTTATTATCTATAATACATATACACTATAATATGTTGAAAAGTATTCATATATTTTATATTTTTTCAATTGATTGAGCAACATTGTAGATTGACATTTTTAAAAAAATATTGATTATTTAATTTGTATATATCTACTTTTGTGAGTTTTTTTCACCAACATGTTTCAGAAATTACCATTTCATCATCTAAATTTTTTTCCAATAATTCCGAGTAATCAAGAACTTCAGTAATAATATTTTTTCAAAATTAATTTTTCAAATAATTTCGATAAACAAGGAACAAACGACATTTTATTCGAATTTTTTGACAGTTATACAGCACCCTGATGATGGAATTGTAATTTCTGAAACATGTTGGTGAAAAAAACTGACAAAAGTAGATATACAGAAATAAAATAATCTATGTTTTTTAATTTTATAAACTACATTGTTTTCAATCCTTAACATTTTTATATATGTAGGAATCTCCCGAATGAAGTCTATCTTCCAAAACAAATTATGATATGAATCCAAAAAAAATCTTATTATTGTTACCTATCTTACATTTTAAAATGCCCATTCTCCTTAATAAATTGTAAATACGTTAAAAAATTAATATTTTGGAAGGAAAATGAAAAAAAACTTTACTATTACATAAAATGTCAACAAATGTTTTGCCCTTAAAATGGCATTTAAATAAAATACCCTCGAATATTTATTTACTTATCACTGAAGTACCTATATAATATGTGCACGAAATTATGAAATTTTAAGTAGGAGTGATCGATGATCAAAATATAATGACACACAATATTCAATATTCAATTACAATAATTTAGGGCGCACCAAATTAGGATCAAAAATATGTATCTTAAAATTAATTGAACTCGATATCCGCTCGACGGCTGGTACCCGGAGGCATATTATTAATGCAACGGCCACCATTGTTGCAAAACTGACACGAAAAAAGGCGGCAAGAAAAATAATGAGCTTACACGGGGCTAGAAACAAATTGGGCTCACCTAATGTGCCTGAAGTCGTAGGCCTGTTGGAGATTGATTGATGCAGATCTCATGATGCAATAACCCCCTAATGTGCTCGACGTGATGTATTTGACAGTGTTAATTATATGCCTCTTGATATTTAAACTTCATCTCTGAATTAATTACACCTTGACACTTTGTTTCACAACGCGCGACATTTAAAAATCGTGTCCACAGTTTTTTTTATCATTTTGACTGTCTTTAAATTTGTTTATTAACAATCAATCAATCACTCGAAAAACGTCCGGGAATGTCATCAATAATGTAGTTAAAAATTCTAAAACCTTTAAAAAAACATAATATTTTACATATATTTTTTTTTACATTCGTTCGGCTTTTTATTACTATAATGTCCGTTTAATTCGCACCTCTTTATTTGAATTTAGTTGACCGTTTAACTAACTGAAAGAGTACGATCGCTACAACCAGGATGTCAGAAAGGTGAACAGGTAAGCGCTCCCATACGCGACCACTGCAAGCACACGCCGCGGCGTCCTGCGATAGACTGAGCTTTACGGCCCGTGGTATGTTGTGCATGGAGCAATACTAGACGAAGGCATAACATAACAGGCTTTCGGACATGACGGAAGAGTGGTATGGTGTGAAGCCAACGAGAAACAATACAAATTGATACGGAATGTGAAGTCGCCGCATAGAAGGGGAAAGGAACGCACGAAGAAATATAACGCCAAATGAGTTTATTTTACTGAGTGCCCTGTTACTATTGTGTTGAAACATTGAAGGCGGGTGGTCAGTTTTACAGAAAAACAGGGGTTTGTGTTCAAAGTCAAAGGTGGAAAATATGATTTTGAGATAAGTGTTTGTAAGAAATAACAGGTATGATATAATACCGAGTAATATGGAATGAAAAGTTAATTATGATACAGTTATTTATGAAAATTATTCATAGGTAGGTACTACACAAAAGTAATGATATAAATATTGTAATATTTTTTAATTAATAATTATTTTTAAATAATGATTTAAAAAACGAAAATTAATAAATTTACCATCTCAGTTTAATTTACGTGTACACGTATTATAATAAAAAAAATTAAAAAATGTTTATCAACTAAAAAATACAAAACTAACAAACTAAAAAAAATGTCATCGATATAATCTATACGTATACAATGCTATGATCATGTATGTGTATCCGCTATAGACTAAAATACTACTGGACCGATTTATGCGCGGTGTTTTGCAAAATGATCCGCGTTGTCCGGAGAAGGTTAAAAGCTATTGAAATCCTAAACATGACCAGTTAAAAAAATGTTAGAGGCCTAAATGTTTTATTTTTTATACATATACTCCAATTTAGCAATAGCAAAGCACTGCTGGGTTTAGCTACCTATTATATTACAAAATGTCATTTTTTCGCCAGAAATTTGAAAATTGGAACAATGTAACGTTGCTGAACTGTTTCGAGTGGGAATGGAATGGTAAAGAAAGTGAATAACAGTCGAGAGTTATTTCGCACAATTACAAAACGATAAACATAACTCAATGTACACTGTATTAAATGGCATACAGAACCGGTCTTGATCATGATCGTATAGTTCCGGCCCTAATGAAAGGTCTGTAAAAAGTGGCATTGATCGGATGTAGTCTAGAAATAGCTGACGTATTACTAACTACCACCAACAGCCACCACTCACGCGCTGCTAAACTCACATGTCCCACATAAGAAAAATCATTTCATTATTATTAAGTTAATTTAGCGTGGCACTTACCTACAATTTATACAAATGAGGGTACTAGAAACAAAAGCGCCACTAAACAAAACATGAAATATTATTAAACTTTTTTCTAGCTGATTGTAAGACCATTTTAAAACTAATAGGTACACTTTTGAAAAAATAGCTCACGTACAATAAAACACACAAAAATGTTTTCAAAATCAGTTATCAATTTTGAAATTGATGATCTTTACCAGATAATCGTATTCACACATATTGATTCTCGTCGTATGCATAGTGGCGCTTTTGTTTCTAAGTTCTCAAGCCAGTTTTATAATTCCGTCCCAATATTTTTTTATTTTGTTTTTGTTCTTTATATTTTTTACTATTTAATATACCTACCTAATTATAAAATATAAATAAAAATGTAGTTAAATCAGAAAAATACGCCCAAAATTATTTAAAAGGATCGCAACCACGAATTTGGTAAATGCATTTGAAAGCAATGTAGATTTATAATTAAAAACATGTTATCCTTTGAAAGTGAATGTTTTATCACCAGGTCTATTTGAGAAATAGTTGCTGCCCTTTGTCGAATTCATACAATGTGATTTACGGGCTTCGTCCTTTGATATTTTCCCTACACAATTTTCAGGATAGTTTTGCACAATTTTGATAAATGTACTCTAAAATTGGCTTCGATGATTCTTTTCCACTTTTTTATATAAGACGGTAATTGTGATATTTTTTCTATGATATTTTGCCGTGTTCTATGACCTTTCTGGCCATCGTTTCGGATCCCGTTGCAGGGTCATCATCAGGACTGATATTTTATGATGATGTATGATGGACCCTGTAATGTGATCCGAAACGTCGGCCAGAAAGTCTTAGAAATACGGAAGAATATCCTAGAAAAATTAAACTAGAGGATTCTGAACGGCTGTGAAAAACTAAGAACAATTGAAATATTTGTTTTATGTTCCGCTCCAATTGGCGCCCCTTAGAATTTTTCCCTTAAGCCTTGACAACCCTTTATTGTGTATTTAACTGTATAATTTGTAATATTAATCACCTTGTAATGAGCAGTTAAATGTCAACGGCACAAAGACACGAGGAATGCGTGCCCAGCATCCGTACACCGTTAGCAACCATTCATAGTCGTGTACATCGCATGATACGAATTATTTTCATCCACTTTTGTATTTATGGATTACCCCACCCCAATACAATACAAGTATATTGTATTCATATTCACCAAATCCAAAGAAATATTTTACTGTGTACATATTTTATGAATGTTTTTCATTCAAATTCGATAAATTGTTGCCTTTATCAAAAACTAAACATGAGTCATTAGACAGTCTAATGGTAGACTGTTGCGTAGTCTAATAAATATCTGAGGGAATTTCTATTTAAATTATACTCTTTTTAAATCAAACAGCATGCGATATACTCCTAAAGTTCTTCAAAAAAATTCTTCGCTTTAGTAAACCTCTCTCGGGGTACACTTATTTACATTTATATAAATAGAAATGTAAGTAATCGTCAATGTTAAATGCTTTAATATTATTAACATTTTGATTGTGTATCATTATGTAGCTCAATTTAAATAAGTAAACACCATGACATACTGACAGTCTCTATTTACTAAAATAAATTAACCTTAGAATATTATTAAGAAGTATAATACAATAGATGTCGTTTCATAATATGTAGGTACCTAAGGAGCGGGTAATATGTAGGTACGTTGGCAATATTTGCTTCCAGATTTGCTCCAAATCGCAGTATCACATTCACCGCTGAGTCATTCGTTTACTCGACTTATACTGCCACTTTCAAGATGAAAATGTCTTCATGGAAAAAAATCACTCTAAATATATGGATATGATAATTTAGTATTTGATCATTTTTAATCTAAACTTCACTGTGTGTCAGTAACAGTTTATCCATTTATTTTGGTACTAGTAGGGAGCATTCGGCTTGCAAATATTGTTGTTGTTGTTAAGATAGCTCTAAAAGTGTATTATTATGTTATTACCTGAGTGATAAAGATGGCTGTCAATGCCGTTGTCCGCGCAAGTGTGAAAGGTGCATCACGATTCAAAATTTTCGGAAAGTTTTGAATATCTTAATTTTAATTTAAATATCATTGCAATCTGGCTAAGGATGAGGACGTTGTCACTCGGGAAAATGGAAACTGTAATATATTACTGGTAGAAAGTAAGAAGGATAGATGATTAAAAAAAAAATTAACCACATAATTTGTATTTTATAATTAATAAAAATGTGCTTTGTTTTCACCACTTAGGTATATGTGTATTGAAAATATATATATGTTTCAGGGCCAATTGTCTCTTCGTCAGGATACAACATATTGAATATACTAACAAATTATAAATCAATAATCGAATATTATTGTATATACTTCGATTCTTTAATTTTAATTTGTTAATAGTACCTATATGTACTTTATTCTGATGAAGGGACCATTGGCCCTGAAACATGTTGATATTTTCAATATATGAGTGTTAAAAACATAGTACATTTTTATTATTTACCTACATTAATAATGTCACCATAAAATCATTTTGCTCTTTTTAAAGAAATATTTTTTTTTTGTAATATTTGACATGGTGTGTATGTAGTATGCATATGTATCACTTGATTTTAAATATATTTTGATAAGAGTACCCTGTCATCCATTTTTAATTATTTTATGTTTTGATGAATAATTCGATAAATAAAAAACGACGAAATAATTTTCGTAGCAATAATATGCGCGTTCCGTAGTATTTGGTGACTCGCGAACGTATTTGACGTAGATACTATACCTTTAAATTACAGTTACGAAGTAGATTGCACAAAAGATCTGAACATCAAATAGACCGCAAAAAATAAATCAGAAAGATCGTAAGATCTCCCAAACGGTACATCACGATCTTGATAAAGCGACCAAAACGGCAGTGTCCGTAGTGGTACAAAACTATACAACAATATCCGACACTTTTTGCACCTCTCTTTAATCACATGTCAGCCTGGGGCCGTTTGTCATCTTGTGGTGCCAACACGCCATTGTTGGAAGAATGCAATGGGAATACAGGCCCAAAGAGAAAAAGAGCGCTCAATCAAAATTCCACAAAACAGAGCGAACGGCAGACGTATCGTGCCATAAAAAAGGGGTCTAAGATACGTAAAAGGATCGATGCGGTCATTTAAATTGGGTAATTTATGGGTTTAGATAGTACTTCAGTGATAGCTGTGATTATATAAACATAAATAGACAAGTTTCAGATTGGCAGAGCGATTCACCTTATTGAAGGAAAAGGTTGTTTTCAAGTGTTCGTAATATATCATTCAAGTTGACCTATTTGTATTACAATATATTATTTGATAGCTGCTTTTACATCGCATCCTATTTTTAAAAAATGGAGGAGCGTGTATTCATGTAAGCGCGGTAGAAGTTATACTTATTTGGCTTGATTGTGATAATTAATATATACATATTGGTTAAAAATGTATCTTTATACAATAATACGATGTGTAGGGAGATGATAAATATAATTGATAACACTTTAATGTACTTACACGATTAATATTAGTTTTTGAAGTGATACAAATGTAACTATCGGTTTGTGATAGCTTAACTAAGAAATAAATGTCGACGACTCACGACGATTCGAAGACATTTATCGCCGCAGTATCGCAGACATATGATGCGACGAATCAAAAAAGGTATTCATTTTCAAAAAAAGTCTAAGTGCCTACGCACTTTGATGTTTTATCGATTTTCGGCTTAAAACGGTTCCGTATTCAAAAGTTTCGTAACTATACAACTTTGACAGCCGCATTGAATGTCGAATGAATGAATGTGTTTTTTGTTTTGAAAACGAATATCTGACAATTACGTCGATTTTAAATAATTTCTCGAATATCACTTTTAATACTGTTTGGCATGGTGACACAAAAACCTTCTTAAAAATCATCGACAACATCTGAACAACATGAAATACATAAATCTGTACGAAAAGTCCCTCTTTGGCATTTTTATTACACACCTAAAATCGTAATTCAATAAACAGTTCTAATTTTCAATTCAGTAACCAATCATTCGTCAGCTTTTGAATTGAGAATCATTATGATTGGTACTCGATTCAAGATGGTCGACAATATATGATTTATATTACTGGAATACTAATTTCAAGTGAATAAATTTTTGACATTTAATGGATGCGAGTGCATTTCGTGAACTCGCTTTCCCGCTACATGCTACACACACTGAGCGTGCGCAACTTTCGTTACAATAAAAATTTTACCCTAAATGCGCCAAAAGAAGTATAACTTCAAAAATATAAAAAATTGTGTCACGCAAAGAAAATAATGTCGATATATTGTATGCTTGATTACGAGAATTACATAAATTAGTAGGTATACAATACTTTTTATAATACACATAATATTAAGGAACTAATTGTTACCCGTCAAAAATGACGGAAAAATGGTTCGTGTCTTTGCTAAGACCTATGTATAGGATCTTTTTGGCGGGTCGCGGATATGCAGTGGTGGCATCGATAACATCCTGCGCTAGCATTCGCGCGGCCGTGGTTCGGGCCCCACCTCCAGCCGTGAATTCGAACAAAATTACGGACGTTACACGAAGTTTTGTCGGACAGATGGACGGACCGTTAGACGGACAGACAACGAAATTATTATGTTTGATGATATTTATATTTCGACTTTTTTAAAAGGTGTATTTGAAATCAAAATTACTGCAGAGATAGATAAGTCACTGTTGCCTATTGTTAGTTGAATCCTTTTCAAAAAAATGTCCTGATGAAAGAACGAAAAAAATAACTTTTTGAATATTTTTGCACCCCCTAGCAATACTTAAAACTATAAAGGGATTACATATATTATTTGTATAAGCATGGGATGATTCCTCAAACATCATCCGTATATTTCGATGGCACATAATTACACACATTATGTAGCACAGAAATCAATATTCAAATAGGCATGTTAGCATTTCTTGGAATCAATTTTATATTAGCATGAAAGGTATAATATAATGGGAAAATATTATTTGATCCTCTGAAATCTAATTGATGTATTTATGTTTATGTTTTATCTTGATATTAATTATTGCGTCTATATTAGTTGATCTACGGGTAAATTATAAATGAACTACATTCATGGCAACACGGTAACAAATAATATTTGATATTCTTTTTTAATTATTATCGTAAACCTAAGGCAATTTAAGAAATATACCTGAACTGAGAGTGCCGCCTAAAATAGGTCAGGTTAGGTTTGGTTAGGAGATACGTAATCACAAAAATTGGTCAATCAAAATTTAAATAGACAAAAAAGTATTTTAATTAAATCGAATTATAAAGAAAGTGTTTAAATTTATTATATTTAATGCTCATTTCTCTTAGTTTTGGGGCCCAACAAGTATCTTTCAAACATAATTTCTACATCTCAAACATTTTTTGCGTAGCTCTAAACAAATTTAAATGTCGATTGATTTGATTTAATTTATGTCTCGGATAAAGAGGATCAGCCATTAAAAAAGATGAGCGTTTAGATTTCTTTGCTTGCTGTTTTTGCAAAATTAAAATGATCATTTAAATACATGTCTAATATAAATACACGCACCTACCTACAAAGTCTACAATTACTAAATAAATAAAGACCTCGATACGAGGAATGCCGAATACATTTATTTACAATCAATAAATTCTGTTGTATAATTCACCGATATTTAGACGCGTCTGACGTGTATGATCCGATACGGATCACCGATTTTTATTACATTTTTCATTGGAACTCTCCACAATCTCCCATCTATAATAGCGCTCCGCACTGTCCGAGTTGAAATAATAAAAACACAAAAAGGCCAACAGAAAAGTAGAGAAGGCACGAGATGAACATGAGTATTGTGGCGCTATCCGGTCGGCCCGGGGCAGGTAGTCACGATTTCAATCCCCCGTAAAAGCCGAAACAAGTGCACAAAAGGTCTTTGCGCCTATTTGATGTGTGAAGAAAATAAAGAAGATAAGAGGAGCAGACAAGTTACATTAGATTTCATCTTTATCATGCATTTATGGTTTGAGGGAAAAAACCTTTCACATTCTGATCGTGGACCCTGCAGTGACGTCCCTGGATGAAGTGCAGCCCGTTAAGAAAATTCTAGAATACCGCCCCTGCTACTTGTTATTTATTTATTTTTTATTTATTTGTTCTCTTTACATAAATTTATACAATTTAACATTTAAAATAAGGAAACGATTTAGACGTATGTGTGGCAAATCCATTTATGATAGAGTAAAGAATGAAGATATTAGGAATGAATGTAAAGCTGATCTTAGCATAATAGAATTAAAAAGGGTCACTCAGATGGTCTGGGCATGTTGAACGAATGAATGAGGAAAGATTGGTAAGAAAGATATATAATGCAAGTGTTGATAGCGCCAGAGAGAGACGGCGACCAGATTAACCAGATACTGGAAGATGGTCCCGTTAGAAACCTCAACAACCGCCGAACTTGCATGCGAAGATGTATGAATGTGGATGAGGCGAGAGTTGTATGTCAGGACAGATGAGTGTGGCGCTCTATCCTCTCTACCTACCCCTACGAAGAAACGGCGTAATGGTAAGTAAGTAAGTAACAATTTATTGTACTATCTCTATGAGAATCTTACATGAGGATCGTAGAGAGATTCGTGTATAAAGTATGAGAATCGCAGTTGTAAAGTATAAATATGCATTAATCTAAGTAGTACAAAATAGAATTGAATGTATAACAATGATTATATACCTACATAGAAATATTATAAGAAGTAGTAGTAGCCTTAAATTCTGTTTTTATTTGATGATAATATTTGGGTGAAAGGTGCAATTTATTGTATTCTTCCTCTAATATTTGTTATAGTATAAACTCATTAGTAAATATGACTATAAATATAGTTAAATGGGATTTTTTTTACATTAATTTAAAATGATCCCAGCTATAACCATCTTCTTCTTGTGCCATTTTCCTTCAACGGACGTTGGCTATCATGTTGGCCATCATCACATATTTACTACGCCCAGAATAGCTCTTTAGTAGTAGACTGACCAAATCACTGTCTCAAGTTTTCAGGTATGATTTCCCCCCTTTTCCAGGGCCCGAGTTCCGGCAACCATTCCCTGCAT
The DNA here is from genome assembly GCA_016648135.1 of Agrypnia vestita. Lineage (NCBI taxonomy): Eukaryota > Metazoa > Arthropoda > Insecta > Trichoptera > Phryganeidae > Agrypnia > Agrypnia vestita. Next base: position 216,708 of record JADDOH010000864.1, read on the forward strand.
TATGAGGAACAAGATCTCGTACTTTTCGAATGTCTCCTCCCATGTCCGAGATATTAATTTTTTCGGATTTATATTGCTCTAATTATTAGGTCCTTACATATGAAATTGGCGTTTTGCCGTACTGACAAATTTGATCTCAAATATCTTCTCTTTGGTTAGGAATTACAAATCCATATTTTTACAGCTATTTACTCATGTATTTGTGTTTCGAAAATTATAATTCATTTGTTTTTTCCTCAATTGTTTTTTTCTTTGCGTCACTCAGTTTACAAAATGAAAAACTTGAAATATCACGTTATTTACGAGTACGAGTTCCACCGTGGCACCAGTGGTGCAGAAACGGCTCGAAGGATTAATGATGTGTATGGCGACGGTGCCGCAAAAGAAAACACAGTGCGTTTTTGGTTTCAACGTTTTCGTTCTGGAAATTTCGACCTGCAGAACAAGCCCCGTGGACGGCCGGAGACCAAAGTTGATAATGAAGAATTGAAGGCTATTGTGGAAGCGGATCCATCGCAAACCACATTCGAGTTAGCTGCAGGCTGCGGTGTTAGTGATAAACTGTTTTAATCCACTTGAAGCAAATTGGTAAGGTGAAAAAGCTTGAAAGGTGGATACCTCACGGATTGAGTGAATCAAATCAACAAACGCGCGTTGACTGCTGCGTTGCATTACTCAACCGGCACAATAATGAAGGGATTTTAAATCGAATCATTACCTGTGATGAAAAGTGGATTCTGTACGATAATTGGAAGCGCTCATCGCAATGGCTGAACCCTGCCGAACCAGCCAAACCATGCCCCAAGCGAAAATTGACTCCAAAAAAGTTACTTGTGAGCGTTTGGTGGACTAGTGCTGGTGACTAATTCACTACAGCTTTCTTAAATCTGGCCAGACGATTACGGCAGATGTCTATTGTCAGCAACTGCAAACCATGATAGAAAAGCTAGCTGCTAAAGAACCGAGGCTGGTTAATCGCTCTAGGCCACTGCTGCTTCATGATAACACTAGACCACACACTGCACAACAGACGGCTACCAAATTAGAGGAGCTTCAATTGGAATGTCTAAGACATCCACCGTACTCTCCGGACCTTGCCCCAACAGATTACCATTTTTTTCGAAATTTGGATAACTTCTTGCAAAGGAAAAAATTCAACTCCGATGGGGCAGTCCAAACCGCCTTCAAAGATTTTATTGATTCCCGTCCGAATGTTTTTTTTAGTAAAGGGATCGATTAACTACCTATGAGATGGCAAAAGTGCATAAATAGCAATGGTACATACTTTGATTAAATAAATATATTATAATAAAAAAAATCGACTTTATGTTCCTCCCATACTAAACGCCAATTTCATATGTAAGGACCTAATATTAATTTTTCTTTATTCATCCGAACCATAACATCTTCATTCGTAAATCTGTCCATCCAGCTTATTTTTTTTTTCTGTAGACCCAAATCTCGAATTCAATGAGATTTTATGAAGTTTTGATATTTACAAACACATTTTTTGACGGATTGTTTTTACACAATTTATGGGACTTTGATATTTTCCAAACATTATTTTTGTCGGATTCACAGAATTTTGATAAATGGACCTATAAATTATTCTTTTCATATTAAATTTTATGACTAAAGCTACAGCAGATCAAGAGACCCAATTGCTGTAGCGAAACATATATACATCACACATACACACAAAAAGGCTCAAGAAATTCAATTGTGAAATCAGCAAGAATCGAACCCGGAACCTTCGGTATGAGGAACCAGTATCACGTACACTTGACTACGAAGGCCGCAATTTTCCACTTTAATGTTCGACAGTCATTATAATATTTAATCAAGATATATTTTAGATGTCTCTTAGAGATGAAGCTATTTTTTATAATATGGGAAAATAGGTATGGAAGTCTAGTTTTAGGTGTTTGTATGGTTTACGACCTATCGTACCTATTCTGGTATTCTTAAATTTATTTAAAATTTAATTTTTATATTCTGAACCTTAGAATATGCCGCCCTAAAGCACCGTCTTATAGGCCCATGCCCACAGGACGTCCCTGCCAACCCGCGTCTTCCAGACAGGTACAGTTCGATAATTGCGTGTAGCATGATGAAATGTTTAAAGCAACCCTTTTTTGTATAAAGGATTTTTGAGAGTTCTAATTGCTCTTAATTTCAGTATAATTCGATTATTATACTCTTCCACCAATCGTTCGCATTGCGATTGACCGCGGGCGATACATATCTGGACGCAATAATTGTACCCAAATGCCTAAAGATGTATCATCAATTATATACGCTTGGCCCGTGTGTTTTAGAGGTTTTGAGGCGGATGTCTTTACGAAATCGGATGATAATCCGAAGCTTACCAAATAATATACAACGTTTGTTGCCGTATTTATAAGCCTTATCTCAAACATAAAACTAAATTACTAAATGATCTCACATGTCGAAATAAAAACGCTTGTTTTTTAGTTCTGCTTTTTTTAATTTTTTGAGACGTGTTTTGCTTTATGAGGGCATTATCAATCTAAATTTTTACATTCAACAATTTGTATTTATGTGAAAACTATCGAAAAGAGATGCTATATATAATTTTAAGAATTAATTAATGAAAGTTTTTCATAGCACATTCTAAGAAATAATTCTGTTCAAACACTAATGAAAGATAATACATATAAAAAAGAGGATACCTGTACAATTTCATATAAATGTAATAGAGACACCATTATTATTCGTAGGTAACAATTATTTTCGAACACTTATGATATTTTCCAAATGCGGGGATTCCAAATTAGTGTCTTAAATGCTTTCTGGGTTGGTGATTTAGGCCATATCTCTGGTAAGTATGTCTGTTACAAAGAGAAAAAAATTACGGCACAACCAAATTGGCAGAAAAGTGTTTTATTTCTATATGTGTGATTATGGAGCTCAATAAAGTTACCTCCGAAACAATAAATATTTAATTATCTGTTAGTATTTGAGACTTCTATTGGGTTGGGTACCTGGGTTGTTACATTAATTTATGAATTTGTAGATTTTAAATAATTTTTTAATTTTAATAAAATAATTTTATTTACAACCCTACAATCAATTTAATTGATTTCATTTATTGTTATTAGGCAATAAAAAAATAACTCAATTAGCTTAAAACGAAGTTAATTTTATAAATACTATATTAATTATGACAATGTATATTAAGAATATACGAGTACATGCATAGTATATGTATTTTTACCGTACATACCAGATCACTTTATAACACAGTAACTGTCGAGGTATTATAATGTCGGTTGCTAGGCGAGCAGAAGTACTTTGAAGTAAGCTATTTTTAACTATATAGAATTTATTTGAAATAAATTGAAATACATTACATATTTCATAGTATTCTTATCACAATTATTGTAATATTACTCAGATTTTAATAAATCATTGTTTCTGTAAGATAAATTTTTAATTAGCTTTTTTGTCTGCATCATGCACCTGCTGTTGGGGCACTTTAGCGATAGTGCAAGTAAAAACCTTTTCAAAAATTGTGTTTCTGGACCACCCGATATTTCCAAATTCCTTTCCGCACACACAATACGTATTTAAGTGTATGTTTTTGGGCCTCCGTGCGAGGCTTCGGGAACAATGTAGGTTCCCTTTTATATTCTGAAAGAAACAGATTAAACAAGATAATGTTTACTGAGAAATATTTGTGTTTCTACGAATAGTTTAAGCCGACTTGAATCAATATTTGACATAGGTTGGCACCTTCACATAATACTAATGACGGTATTTAAAACAATGAATTCTAAAGGATGAATCTCAAATTTACTTCCTGCCTCCTACAATGACACAATAAATATTTGCGAAAAGATCAGGAGTACATGTTCATGAAGCGTAAAAAGGAAGGTAATCCCGTAATCGGGAATCTATTATATCTATTCCACGTAAGCCCGTTGTATAACTATAACGGTTCTAACGGAATGGTCAAAACAATTTTGACAAAGGCCGAAGTTCAATAAACCTATTTGATGGCTAAACTAGTAATAAATGACTTTTTGCACAGAGTGTTAGCCACTTTATGGCTAATCCGGAGATTTCCGCATGGGACAATTTAATTACAAATGCAATCAAATAATCATAAACCACTAGCAAAGAGCTTCTTAGAGTTATTAATATTTCAGATCTTATAGATTTTAAGTTAATTAATTGTACTATATACTCGCAGATGTTGGCAATAAAAATATAATTATCTCCGCAAATAGAATAGTTGCCAGAATAATGGTTGTGACTGCACATCTTCACATATAATAATTCTGTGAGCCGAACACTCGGCCGTATTCTGAAATTAGCAATATTGCTATTTCTGGTATCTTAACAGTTATTGTATCATATTGTAATGCCGCCAGTTTTGACGTCTTAAGTTTGACAGGTTTGAAATTAATGAATTCAATCAATCAGAAAGCTCTAAAACGTAAACAAAGATTAAGTTATTCACAATTATTCACAATGATATGGAAATAGCAATATTGCTTATGTCAGAATACGACCGACTAGCTACGTTCGGTTTAAAACATATTCTTGGAGCGCTATGACCAAAAATCGAGCCGTGTACGAAATTACTAACTGACTGAATATGATTAACCCAAACGTTATTTTCGAACCATTCATTTAAAACCTTTTGTATTTCTTCTGTTATTTTAAGCTCGTCCACTTGGGAATCCTAATTAAGGGTTTTAAAACGATTCCAAAGGGATAAGGATAACAAAGAAATATAATTTAGTGTTTAAAATAGATTTTGATGGATGGTGATCGGACGATCAGACGATCGTTGAACATCACTCATCTGCGGACCTCGATGGTATAAACCGAGTGATTTCTCTTCTCGGGAAATATAATGTAATAATTCCATCATCTTATCGTCGTTTTGTTTATTTTTACTGCAACTTGTAGTTTTTACCACGCATTATAAATGTCAGGAACGGGTAACTGATGAAGAAACTTTTTTATCCATCCATTGTTCCATTATTATGAAAGGCCTCTCTTAATGACCACCACTTTTTCCATTACCTGTCTTCGCTCGATCGGTCCAGCTATCTGGGGGATGATCCGCTCTTTGGCTTGCACTTACGAGACCTCGTCTCTGGTATCATTTTTCACCTTCGGTTATCGCTCCTTTCTAATGCCAAGTTGTCCAACCTATAGCTACTTCAACCTTTTATAGATCTTCTGTTTTATAGTGAAATTGTTATCTCTTTTTATATTTTTCTCTCGCGTCATCATTATCAACAAAAATCAAACAAAATATATTTAAAATATTATATCATGCATCTCTTATCAATGCCACTTAATAATAGATGCATGTAATATCTTTTTAAAATAATTATCCTATTAATTCTGTTAATTTAGCAAATACCTAAATATGTACACTTACTAATAAAACGTTTACATCAACTAGTCTGATAGACAAATGAATTAAAAATCAAAAGAATTTTAATTTCTACTATTAGATGAAAACATTTTCACAACTTTCACCATTTCACACTTTTAGTAAAAGTATGTACAAACAAATCAATTAAATGGTAAATGAAATCAATTGTACATACACACCACATAACCTATAAATTTAATGTATATTTATTTGTGATTATTAAATAAAGTAAGCAAAAATGATAGTTGAGTCGCTGATATTAATTGTGGGCTATGTATTTACATATTTCAGATTTTACAGAAATTATGATCAAAGTCTTGGAACTTTAAAAAAAATTAAGATAATTTTTTTTACATTCCATGCATATACAAATTAGACACGACCTACCAGATTCAACACTTATTTGTTATATATAGATCAATAAATTTAACTCGCGATATATTCTAGCGTGTTTTAGAAAATTTATATATTATTTGACTAATGAAATCATTAAATATGGAAATAAAAGTATTTTTATATTTATTTGATACTTTTGATAAAATATACATTGAATGATAGTTCTTACAAATTTATCAATTTTAGTTACGTCATTAACGTGCGTCATAGACGTGCAAGGGTGGTTTACCTGTTGGATCTGACAGCAGTCCCTCCCACTTACCACCTCTCGTTAATAGCCCCTACTTAAAAAGAGGCGGTACTCTTAATCTCAGTCTTCTAGAAGTAGTTAAAATATTTTCCTTGGGTTTCTTATGTTCTTTTAAAACGAATGTTCACTTTCTGCAAAACAGCAGTATCCATTTATCTGCATACAACCGGTCCATGCTACTTTATCTTATCAAAGGAATTGCCATCAAATGGAAAAGTTTTATATGTTAAAATTTTATATCAGTATTGTTTAGTTAACTAACTGTATTTTAAATAGATATTATTAAAAAAATTGCATAGTTAATAGAAAAACTATTTGAATATCTTTAATTAGAACTTGAAAATATCTGCGATCAAAATTGTAAATCCAAATCACACAGGCTGTGACTGGCATGCACCTGGCATGGATTTACGTTATACTGCTATCGAAGCTGGAAAAATATATACGATGGGCTATATTATTACTAGACGTTGTAATTGTAAATTTACACTCATCGTCATCAACTCACAAAATTTGGATTAAGGCTCTAGACTTACATTCAACATGCATGAGATGCAGTTAAAGTTGTATCTCACATAATCTTCATTTTCTCCAGAAATTGGTTATATAACTGAATGACATTGTGAATGTAATCTCTCTCTGACCGGTGAAGTGTCCTTCCTGAGGCTTTAATAATAATATGTGGTCAAACGCGCCGACCTCTTACCCACAAGACTCCCTTACATCACAGGACTCGTAAGCACGTCTAAACAAATGATTGCTATTATTAGAATATAACCTCAACTTACCATACGCGTAAGTGTTTTCGACTTTCGTTTTTCCCTTTTAGTGACTTACATAATATTATAATAAGTAAGCACATAAGATAAGAAGGCATTTTAGTTGTAGTGGTATATTGTAAATGTGCTTCGGAATAATTCCAATTTAATATGCAGCCTGTTTGGACGCGAAATTTTTTGCTTGGTTTACGTCCCTTTTTGGAATACGACTCTATTAATATGAATAATAAGCCTTTGATATGAATGATTTTATATATGTTAAATATGTGTTGTTTATATATTTCTAACTTATTTATAACATTTACTAATTAAATGTATGTTTGTAAATTAAATGTTATATAATTTTGAATTTATATCTGAGACACATTTATACTGCAATGAAAGTTGCATAATTAAATCCCCTAGTGAACAAGACATATTTTTTTACAATATTTATTTATTTATTTATTTAATGTTCATGGAAGACCAACAGCACAAAAAAAGCATAGAAAACATTGATACAATATAGATGGCCAATTTCAGGTCTCCACATTTAGAATATACGTAATTGTTAAAATTTTGTCCCAAATTGACTCTCTTCTTGTAATAGAGCGCGGAAAATAATAATTTTCTAATACATTAAAATACATTTTTAAGAGTAGGTATTTAGTTTGACTTTTCATGATTGTTTCAAAATTTACAAGCTTATAGTAATTTTTTTCAACAAGGTGAACATATTGACACAAGGCGTAGTGCCAAATTATTGGCGAGGAATTTAAGTTAATTCGAACCTATTATTGTAGTCTATGCTTGGAACCACTCACTTACCATCACGTCGTTTCCCCGTGGGGGTAAGTAGAGAGGAAAGAGCGCCACACTCTTCTGTCCTCATACAACTCTGTTCATACGACTCTCGCCTCATCCACATTCATACATCTTTGCATGCAAGCTCGATGGTTGTTGAGGCTTCTAATGGGACCATCATCCAGTATCTGGTTAATCTGGTCATGCCACGTCTTCCGCGGTCGCCCTCTCTTTCTGGCGCCGTCAATACTTGCGTTAGGTATATAGGTATATAATATCCCAGAAAACTATACACAGAAGATTCTGAATGGCCGTGAATACCTGAGAACATTTTTAATTTCCTCATTCATTTGCTCAATATGCCCAAACCACCTAAGCGACCTTTTTTTAATTCTATTAATTTTGCTAAGATCAACTTTACATTCATTCCTCATATCTTCATTATTTAACTAATAAAAAAAATATGTGATTTTACAAAATAAACGAGCGTACCTTATGCCACGAGCCTTGGGCTCGATTTCGAAGGGCATAATTTTTTTTTCTACAAACATTACCATCTGGGTATTTAGTCTTTCTTTATAAAGCAAAGTGTTTATTTTCCACCCATTTCGATGTGATATACAAGTTTTAGTGGTATCCGGTATTCCATTTTAAAATCTGTCACACAATGGAATGAGTCCAAATGTTATAATATCGAAGGTCATACTAAAAAGTTTTTCGTATGACCTTCGATAACCTTGGCAAACTGATAAAATCTGTATGTATTGGAAAATCATTAAGCAAATATACCTATTCAATGTGAATATGTCACTGAAATTTACTTGGAGTAGGTACACAGACTTGCTGTTCTAACGTATTCCTGGAAAATTATCATCGATTTTATAAAGTATTAAAACACGCATTAATTTTTGCTGACAAATTCGGTAAAAGCCGATCATTCATGTGACTCATGGTAACAATCTTTATTGTATATGTACGTAAATTTACATACACTCGTAGAGTAGTTTATATATTATAACTTATTATACCGATATGTTTATTATACCTTTTAAGCATAACTATTAATCCATCAAAAATGACTGGAAAAGTAAAATGACAATATTGACTATAATTAATTATTATGTACTGAAGGTACTATTGAGAACGATTGTTTGAAGTAAAATAATAATACACTAATGTACGTTTAATATTTTAGAATTGAAAATTAACTGTTCGAAGAATATTTTTTCTTCTTCTGTATGAAGGCTTGAATTTTGTGGTGACATTATTATTAAAATAAAACACAAATTACTTTGTTTTCACCACTATATTAGATTAAAAACACAATAATCCTGAAGGAGAGAACATTGTTCTCGAAACATGTAGATTATTTAATCTAATAAAGTGGTGAAAACAAAGTAATTTGTGTTTTATTTTAATTGAAAATTGTTTTCTTACACCCGATTCTGTCTCTTCATTTCCCGATTCCCCTCCCCCCTTAATCACAATTCAATCATAATATTTTTTACTCATTTTTATTGATGAATCTGTTTTCTATTTTTTTTCTATGTTTTGATTGAATTGATAGGTTTCCAAGTAAAATATTGATGTGTTTTTATATATTATTTTCAGTCTTCTTCCCTTTATTACTCTCACATAATTTTACCCATATTAAGAAGAAAATAATTTGAACCATTAATATTTATTCCAACCTAAAAAATAATATTCGCGAAAGAATAATCTATTGTATTATCCTCAGTAACAACTTATTTTAAAGGTTAAGTATTAAATAAATATTTCAGATTAATTCATTGGATTTTTTGTGAATATACTGTAAACAAAAATTCATAATGACTGTTTTAAAACGTTTAAAAAATAATTTATCCCCTTCTTGCTTTACTTTGTTCACTTAATTAAACGAATGACTTTTGACGATGTATTCAGTGTTTTTTTCCGTTGTTTTCGTTTACCTGTCAATGTTTTTTGGTTCAGTTTCACAGTTGATGAAACCTACAAAAACAATTAAAATTGCAAACATAGCATTATAACCGATTTAATTATACATTAATTAAACATTATTAAATATAAAAACCATTATGTAAATATAGTAACAAATATTTTAGTTCAACTACTAAATCAGATATCCCATTATTATTTACTTTTGTGCAGATGTTCTACATTTATTTTTAGAATTTTCATATATTTCCCATTTCAATAAAGCCAACGTCACACAGAAATGTAGGCTACACGCAACAGTCTATTATTATTCGTTTGACAATACTTCGGTAAAGAATAGTTTAGCGTAAATGCAGAATGCAAGTTTTCATTATAGGATTTGCAACATCCAATTTAATCTGGATTGCAACGGACGTACCATTTTAACTCCAGCTGTTCACTATCATTGATGGATGGAGCACCGCAAATACAAAAATATTTTTAAATAACACAATAAGCATTCGCTAGCCGCCAGTGGCGAGCGGAACCTTGTCTATCTAGCGAAACACATTTTTTGTCTACTTACGAAAGACAGCTAAAAAAAACCTTTCTGAAATCACTAAATATTATATATAATATTAACAAAATAACTTTATACTTACTCTTAATTGGTGTGCGGAATATTCACCACCGACAATAGGCATGATGACAGATTTTGAAATAACATTCTATATTGTAGGCACACGTCAACTATTACCGAAAATAACATTATTTCAGTAATAAACTAAGTTTTTACGCAAATAATTGCATTTTCATCTACATATTTTTAATTTCGCGTAAAAACGCCCGCAGCTGTCATTGACGTCAAGCCTCAGTAAACATTGCATTGTGTCTATGGCAATGGTTCAAAGACACGGTGATGGGTACTGAGGCGTGACGTCATTCGCTCTGACTGGTGTTTCAGTTAAAATGGCGGATTGCACAATTTTATACTTTTATTTTATTGAAATTCTTATTAATCGCAATTATACATTAAAGCTGGATCATTCTTAGAATCCTTTCAAAATATTTTCTTCTCTAAAATCACTTATCCTTTAATTCACTACTGGGAAAATTCATTGCTTAGAATAAATTTTTTTATAAACCGTACACTAAAGGCACCGATCTAATTTATTTTAAACTATATACAGCATCTTCATCTCAGGGTAAGAAGTTTGATAATATATATACACTAGTAACACACAAAATAGATGTACGCGTAAAGTTTTTGTGAGAAATGTCAACACATCTGTCAAACGTCCAAACTGACAAAGTGTACAATGTTATATATGAATTAAATTAAATTAAAATTCAGCGGTAGATGCATGATTGTTAGGCCTTTTTTCTATCCTAATAATAGTAAGATAGTTTTGTATAATTGATAAAATAAAAATGGTTTTCGCATGCGTAGAAGGCAGTGTGGATAATGTTTAACTGACCCTAGTAATGGTCATTATTTGAAGCAATTTTCAATTTGAATTTTGAGTGCAACATCAATTAGATTTTACAGTCTGTAAATATTTCCAGTACCTATTGAAATAATACTTATATTGAGCTGATGAATTGCCTTCACGGTATGTGCGACGAATCGTTTCAGCAGTAAATTGTAGGAGGTGAATGTTTCAAGATCCCTCACATTTATCTTATCTCTACAAACAAATCACAACAGACGTTACTTTCACTCGCGCATTTCCTGTACTAATAAGCGTTCGTATAGTACAGCTTATGTCAATAAGTCTTCTAATTCTCTCAAATATTGATATAATCGTAACAAGAAACCAACTACCTAACTCACAATCACGTCTTTCCTGAATTATCACTCATCTTTGTTCAATTTCATTCACCTGGTGCACGCTTAGCGATTGATAGACCTTCTAACGTGGCCGCCCTTCACTATCTGTTTTATAAAATACCTTCTCGGTCGTCCTCTGTTCCTGTTACGTATGTATTTTCTGTATCATATTTCCCCGCATGTCTATGTTCCATGTAGCTAAAACCAGGGATGTTACCGAATTCGGAATCGGAGTTTTTAGATTTGGTTTCTTGGAACCGGAATCGAAATCGAAGGCGGAGGCAGGAGAGAAATATGTTAAGGACAGGTATATAAAGTAAAGTTCCAAATATCCAAATTTCATTTATATTGGCTTAAAAAACAATACACCTTGGTGTTGAAAATAGAAATAATCGAATATTTTTGAGTTTGTTCAAATCTTTCAGAACGGTAGTACTGGATTTCTTGTCACAGAGACATCATTAATCAATTAATATATATTATTATGGATGTCTCACAGAGACGAAACTGTATTTCATTTTTATTATGGGAAAGTCGGTATAGAAGTCATTTATGGTGTATATCGGACTTACGACCGATCGTATCCACCATGATAGAATATACCATGTCTTACTAATTTTTGGAAGTTGTATATATTGAATTATATGTCACACATCACATATATTGTTGTAACAACGTTTTATACCGACCTGTGACAGCCATTTTGCTTCCCCCTAAATCTCCACAGATATCGCTAATTATTTTTTTGATATCGTTAATGTCGCTCGATGAGACTCCCACAATTGATTTTTACGGAATTGTTTAGAAAGCAATATACTTTTTTCTGTACTAGTAGTAAATTAGATCAAATGAACTGACTCCTGAAGAAGCAAATTGTATTTAATGAACAAAAGCTTCGCAGTTTTATCTCTATCCAATCCATTTCTCAACGGATCATAGATTAGGACAATACCACTAAAAAGCTGTTCGCTTGCTACTGAGCTTGGTGGAGACGACAAATCAAGTTCAGGGATTGAAATTTTGTATTCACTTTCCACCATAACAAAGAATTTTCACTGATAGGAATACGTTTTTCTCTATTATACTCATTAAGAACACTCTCCAATATAAAAAATTTGTCCAAAAATACATTTTCGTCGGATGCAGTATTATCATCATGCCGCCGCTATGCTTCCACCTCCGATTATAACATCCGATTTCAACTTATCGGAACCGAAATCAGAACCGGAGGTGCAAAATCAATCGGAAGTTCCGACCTCTCGGAATCGGAGTCGAAGCTCCGTAACATCCCTAATCCAAATTATCTTAGCAACCTTTTCATAATTCTATTTAATGAGAATCTTAATTTATTCACCCTTACAGTATCTTTAGAGATTTTTCACACACATCGCATATCCCATAGAAAATGTAATAAATCAGTCTTTTCTGATTTACCTATTATTTCTGAACATGTAGTGAAGTAAATATGATTTTCTATGCCCAATGAAAACCGCAACAAAATAACGAGTAATACGCGCCGCTAGTATATTTTGTAATTAATTATTGATTCCATGCAGTAATTCCCTGTCGATTCCGATTCATGTGTGTATCAAATTCACACTTTTTTATTGATAAATATCGTTAAAATTAACAACCTATCACAACAACTGTTTTACTTTTGTCTTCGCTTGCCATTTTTTTTTGTAACATTTTTTTTTGACTCACGACACTATGCGTGCGTTCGCATTTACTCCGTATTCGGTTTATTACCATTACCAGTTGCAACCCGTCAAAATGACGGAACATTGGTTCGCATCTTTGCCAAGCCCTAGTATACAGGGTGTCAAGCAGAAATTGGGTGATAGGCCAAGTCATAATAGTTATCAGAAAAATATTTTAAAAAATCTAAGTCATGTGTTTTAAAAATCATAAGCATTTAAAAAAAATCTAAAAAAACTACACCCAGTGACGGTCTTTTCACTTGTGTTTCTACAAATCTTTATTTTTTATTATTATGTAATCCTGAATAATGCTTCTGTAAACATTTGTCCAAAATTCAAAGGCAACTGCCCCACCTTGGAAAAAATTTCACTTTTTGACCAAACCAAGTACTCAAAATCAATACTTTGTCCAGTTTTGACTGACTGTTTTTTTTTTAAATATTTTTCTGATAACTATTATGACTTGGCCTATCACCCGATTTCGGCTTGATGTCGAGATACGGGACACCCTGTATATTTATAGTAACTTTGTGGCGGTCCACGGAGAGGCGGCCGAAGCAACATGCGTTGGGCGACCGGTTAGGGTTTGCTAGCCCGGGGTTCAAGCCCCATCTCCGGCCATTAAATTTTTGAATCGTGAATTCGAACGTTACACGAAGTTGCGGGGATAGATAGACAGACCTAAAAAATTCATTAATTCCTAAAAATTTAAAGAATACAATTTTTGTTTATTAGATTCATAAACAACATGTTACATATTCCATTGGATATTATTTACTACAATTATTTAATGCAATTAATTAATTTAACAGAACTATCGCAACGCACAAAAAATAAGAACATACTATTTAAAAAAATATATTTATATATTTGTTTTATATGAGTAATTCCACCAACATGTTTCAGAAAAATCTTTCCATCGTCAGGTTGTTGTATAACTATCAAAATATCGGAATGAAATGTCTTTTGTTTCTTGTTTTTTTTAAATAATTTGAAAAATTATTTTTAAATATTATTACTGAAGTTGTTGATTACTCGCAATTATTGGAAAAAAATTTAGAATTGGTCTAGTAGTTAAATTTAATTGATTATTAATAATATTTTGTTTACTATTACGTGCTTTACTAATTTCTAATTATTCTAAATTATTCAATTTCAGACCAAAATTATTTATGTGTAGAATAGAAAGTCCTAAATTTTGATCAAAACCGTGATCATTTTTTAATAAATGATTTGCAAATTCAAAAAAACCATGATTATTCAGACATCTTAAACTTTTTAACTCTTACATTGAAATTTCGACCGGTTTTTCCAATATAAAACGATGTACAAACTTTACACGACAGTTTAGAGAATTGAATTGTTATATATATTTTCTTTATCTTTTGCATTTGTGAGTAGTTTCCCTATATTATTTTTTATTTGTATTAAATACAAGTCTATTATTTTTTGGTAGATATTTTGAAATTTGATTGGATTCTTCGCCAATAATTGTTATTATTATTTATATTTATCTGTAAATTGTATAAAAATCAGTTAGTTAAATTATTCTTTAATTATTATTATTATTTAATCTATTCTGTATTGTATATTGTATATTTTATATATACCCTGACGATGTAAAGGTTTTTCTGAAAAATGTTGGTGGAATGACTCAGAAAAGAAGTAGATATAAACAAATAATATAATCAATTTTTTTTAAATGTCAATCTACAATGTTGCTGAATCAATTGAAAAAAAAACATACTATTTTTATTTAAAAAATAAAGGTGATTGTGGAATGCCCAGGGTTGGTGAACATGATTAGTGATCGCATACCCTGCCGTTATGGCACGAGAAATCATACTCCGTTTCAAGCAGATGCTTCTCCCTTTAATTTTATGAACTACTCATGTACGCAAAGAATATATAAAGTTAGTAACAAATTGCATTCTGTATATTTGTTTGGTACAAGTAGCGTTTCTGCTTTCGCAAATGTTAAACTAGGTATCTGTGACCTTAATATAATTTATTTATAATTTTATTTTATTTGTCTTGTCTGTTTCATTTTTAATTATTTTCTTTCAAGTTTTGTATTATGTACTTACCTAATGATTTTAGTCTTGCACTGTATTAATTAATTACAGAGCTAAGCAATGGGCTTTCGCAGATTGCTTGCTCCCAGCTCCTGCGGGCGGCTATACTGCGTTTTTGAAGCAATCGTAATAGAGGTGATACGTCACCGTGTATGCGTTCGAGTTTGACACATTCCCAACCATTTATATTCTAACCCAGAAATTAAACGCCAAAAATAATGTTACCTGCAGAAAAAAAAATTGACGTATGAAGATCATATCGATGAATTTCGTTTTAAAGTAACTCGAATGTTAAATAAAGTATACAATATTTCTGCACATTAAACAATATCTAGCTGTTTTTTTAAAATAATCTGTACACCTCGTTTCTTAAAAGGATATTTTAATGAAATGATTAATTTTTGGAGCTGGCAATGGAAAAAAATGCATTACTCGATGCGTAAATTAATATTTTTTTAAAAAGTCTTAAGGGCATATAAATAAATAAATAATAATTTAAATTGCTGAGCTGCACTAGCAGTCAAGCATTTACTGTTATTGATTGAAAATTATGTTGGGATCGTAGGCATTTCTGTAAAACTAGTTTACCGACTTTTCTTATAAATTTTATTTGCTGCGCTTCAGTTTTTTTTGCAATTATATACAGTTTATGTAACTACTAAAAAATTTATGGATAGGTAATACCAATTATGCAGGCATTTTAGAAATACTACACCAAAAATAGTTTACGTGAATGGGTTTAAATGATTTCAAGCGGTTTTACTTCAATGAACCGATAAATATAACCAAGTACGCCAAGCCAGTAAAATGTATCGAGATAGGTACCTACTTAAAAATCGATAAATATTTCTTGACAGACGTCATGTGATACCAAAACAAGAATGTTGATCGATATTTGTATATTCTAATGGATTAGATTTAAACAGAATTGCATAATAAGTTGTAACAAATTTCTAAACCGATTAGTTTTCGTCGGCATTTTTTATTACAAACCGGGTAGGCGTTAATTGTTATGCTAAAGCTACACCTTTCACATTTAAAATAAAGATAATGAATCATTTATCACTGTAATGTAAAACAATTTGTCAAAGAAAGTTGTAGGTGCGTATTTCCGTCATCGTTTTCCGTTTTTTTTTTTTTAATATTTATTATCACTGTGAAAGTGATTATGAACGAAAACATTAAGATAAATTAATTTCACAGAGACGAAGCTATTTATGTAAGAAACGTGAATAGAAGTCTTTTTTATACAATGGCCCAGAATATTGCTGTGAGACTTCCATAATTGATCTTAATTAATTAATCGTCCCTCTGGGGACAAAATTCAGTAATCATGTTCTCAGATCATACCTACATATACAAATATTGTGAAAACATTACGCATCAATATATATGGTTATTTTATAACTTAAGAGTGACTATTTAATAAAACAGCGGTCAAAAAACATATATTTGAATGTACGATACTTCTTATTGTGATTTAGCCATTTTTGAAAGGCATAATCTTTTCATGATTTTTATTCTGGAGTCCAGTGATTTCTCGAATTTGCGATGCACAAATATTTTTATGTTGTTGCTAGGTCATATTATATTACGAACATAGTGTGGCCATGTGGTGGCTTCTATCCTACTATGGAGAGTATATTTTAATTCAATTTTTTTATAAGAATCAGAAAACTATAATGTTGCAATCGAACATCTGCTCACCTAGACATAATAAATATGCATTTCGCTTTATGCAATAATTTCAATTAATTAATTCAATCATTTTAAGTCGTTAGGAATTTAACACAATTAAATAATTTAAAAATCAATATGAGAATAATAAAACTAAAATAAGGAGTCCGACCTCCACCTCCGCAGGTAAAGGTCGTCCTCCTGATGACGTTGAATAAGTATTCAACGAAACGTCGAGATTCGCTTATCGGAAATACAAACGGTTCGTATAAAATATCCGAAACTATTTACAGTTAAAACTAAAATAATCGTTAATTTTTACAGAACGCAACTTTATGACTGAAAAGTCACTCCTCTTCTATTGTATACTCTCAAATCTAATCGTAAGTCTATGAGAAAAATGAACACAATAATAAGTAGCACATACATATGTTATTCCTTTTGATTATCATCAAAAGTGATGTGATATGATTTGAATAGCCAGGCAAACAGAGAAACGAAGAGTGTTGAACTGATCGTTTATCAATATTCAATGTACATATGTTCTGAAAATACAATTACTTACTGGATGTGTCCACTGCGGGATTATTACAGAAATATTTTATAGGAGAAATGTATATGGAAGTCTTTTTATACGATGGCCCAGGGCTTTCAACCTATATGAGCTTACTTATGTATAAAAAATATTGATTTTAATGCGTATTCTAGTGTATATGTTAAATTATTCAGAAGAATATCATATTTTTTTTAAATATATATAATATTTTATTACAATGATACGTAGAAAATGTGTACAATTAAATTTTTCCTTGTATGTATATATCTCACCAAAAAGAATTATGATTCTTGTGTGTGGTGAGGGAGATACATATTTATACTTACATTAAAAAGAATATTGCTTAATATACTCCACATTAAAAAATAGAGGTATCATTACCAGCTGCGAAATCTATGTACATTTACAATTTCATAAGAAGGACTATATATATGCATCTCTAGCATAGTCCCT
The DNA here is from genome assembly GCA_016648135.1 of Agrypnia vestita. Lineage (NCBI taxonomy): Eukaryota > Metazoa > Arthropoda > Insecta > Trichoptera > Phryganeidae > Agrypnia > Agrypnia vestita. The sequence goes on from JADDOH010000864.1 coordinate 234,541, forward strand.
TCAAATATATAGAAGGTTTCAATTTGGAACATAATGTAGGTATATGCAACTTTAAAAAAATTGATGTGGATGTTCTTATGATGGAATTGATGAACATTGCATTATGTCGAGTGATCACTTAAGCCGGCTCATACAAGCCCTGGGCCATTGTATAAAAAAAAACTTCCATACACGTTTCTCATATAAAATAGCTTCGTTCCCGTGAAAACTGATCGCAATTCGTGGTTGAAATGATAATTCTTTACCCTGTCTATTTTTTGTGTAAATTCTGGATAATACTTGAGAAAGCCAACATTAAGGCTCGCGCAAATAATGTACACACTGACCGAATTTAACATTCGTCAAGTCGGCTTTCCGCCCGTGATTTATTATGTGGAGCTAATTTAGATTGGGGGCCTCTACTTTGCATCGCAGCGGCCGAAGTACGCAAGCAGCACTGCCTCGCCTACTTGCAGGCATAACTCACGCTGCCCCGGTGTATATTGCGCTAATGCAATGGCCCCTTCAGTACGTCGATGAGTAGCGGCCGTATGTAGTAACAATATGCGGAGAAGCCTTTACGGAAGGCTGTTGATGGCCGACACTAAAACCACTTCGCTGGAAAAGACATTTATTTAATATTATTTATATCAGTATTTTTTGCATATTATTGCTCAAATGACATGTACAGGGATATCCAGTAGGCATAGGAAAGGTATTGCTTAATTTTCCGCCCTTTCCGCACAAGACGGTACATAACGATGAATATAAACATTCTTCTTTTCAAACTTATTACGGACCAATTTCTCAAAATTTTGCGAATAGATTGCGATAAATAAGTCAATAGGCAAGAAGACCCATAAAATCATGTTGCGAAATTCGGCAAATTCGAAGTTATAAAACAATACGAGTTCAAAGAAAAACACGATTTTAACACTAAATTTGCACTGCTTTTAATGATGGTGCGAAATCCACTAAAATTACCAAGATCCGATGATTATGGGCAGGTTCATTTAAAATAATTTTAGGCTTTTTTTCAACACCTTTGTGATGCTAAATCCATTCAATAGTATGTCATAGATTTTACACAGTTTACTCCACACTTATGTCTAGCAACGCGGACAAATCTTCGGAAAACATTTTATGATCCTGCCTCTTATTAATCTTGGTAGGAAAATGAACGTCGCTACTCAGAGGCCTCAATAAACAATTATGATGTCCTATAAAGGTTTATATTATGTATGGACAACTTTTAGTATCTTTGTTTTCATTTTACATTGGGTGACAAAGTATTTTTCTGTAGTATTTATTTTCGTAACTAATGTCGTGGTCACCTGTTCCTTTTCCGAACAGCTTCCTTGTTAGCAAATAGCTCGGTGTATGCTAATTATGTCAATGTATATTAGGGATATTTAAATCGGTATGCAGCGCATGTTGCTGCTAAATACCGTACACCATTCATTTTTACTCAAATATTTATTATTATTGGTTGCATTGATTTTCCTCTTCGCCTCCAGAATCTAAGACTTCAATTAAGAACTCCACATTAGTAGAAATTTACCTACTGATTTAATTAATTTTTAATTAAATTGACACGCGCGAATTTTGGATCTGATATTTACGTCATGACCCCCCTGTCACTGTCTCCTTCATCCCACCTTGTTTGTACCGTCCAAAACTGCCTGTCAAGTATGGAGTATCGTTTTTTGTCGTGTCGAGAGAGCAACATCTATCGAATTAACTCTCGAAGTAACCTTTCGAAAAACTTGTCGCGCCTTTTCGCAACAGTTTGTGTATTAAATGCTTATATTAGAAGCTCTGTGAAGAGAATCGTCGAATTTATGAAACATCATAATGAGCCAGACCTGGAGAAAGAACACTCTCTTAGTGGTTAGTTCAGTTATTCCATTTGTGTTATTTTATACCTAAAAATACAGTCCAATCGTCCTGAACTGCTACTCCACATCCCTAACCCATAACTCAGTATTTTCTCATCCCTTTATTCCCGGCGATTCGCGTCTGGAGCAAATTTGTAAATTCATATATGATTAAATAATGCCAGAATTATTGCGACCCCCGTAATCCAGTGGGCATGACATATATTTCTCATAACGTGTTTCTCAATGCGTCTACAATGTGATTTTCTCAAGCCTGGGTGTTTTTCTGATGTGTTTCTCAACAATAATTGGGCCTCATGGCTTATTGATAGTCTTTTTTATGATTTCTCGATGCTGACAAAACTTGTACAGTTAGACTTTAAAAAATTATCTTACGATTTAAATAACTAAAAAATTGGCTGCCGTGTCGCCAGACATTACAGTTTTCTTCGGTAGGTACGTACACGAGTATGTAGCAGAGTTGCGTGACCGAGCGATGACCAAAGAATGGAGCTCGGTATACTGTAGATACCGTGTAAGGCCTATCAAAAGTAAGTGCACGGTACTATTCAAGTTGCAATGGCAATTGGAATTAATGGCATTTTATTTTAGACGCAAAGGCTATACTTATGGCGCCCTTTAAGTCGGAAAGTTCGCTGCATAATTTGTATTAGGATGTGAAATTACGCCTTAGTGACGTGTATGCTTCGCGCTGCGCACGTGTGCTGTGGTTTGGCAAATATGCGAGGTGGAAGGATTGCAGAAGTATGAAGGGATGTGGAGGCTGTTATCAACAGGTATTATGTGTGTTTCAGGAAGTGCACGCAAAGTGTTATTTACATTCGTGCATATATACCTCTAGGTACCTACTGTTCGCCCACGCATCTGGCGGCCACATTAAGAATTATTATCAGCCACCCGCGTCGTTCTTGGGCGGTAGGACTTTACTAGCCAACGCACGACAACAGAAAATATGATAAAATGCGAAAATTACTTTAGACTAGACGAATATCAACTGGTGGGCAGAGAGGAATAAGTGTGTGCCATAAATTTATATCCTGAGTTCTAGCGGATAGGAATAAAAATGTTTATTATTTTAAAATATTGCAAGGAATAAGAATACATTGTAGAAATATGTATTTTAAAACGTAATTATAGAACGTCCAACATCATCATTAAAAGTAATCTATTCTATTAAAAAATATACAAAAAATATTTTAAAAATAAAATGGGAATGTAATCTTGCCAGCGGAAATTATATTTATATTTATAACAAACACTCTCAAAAGTCATAAAAATATCATGTAAATATACTCCTTTAATATTATGAAATATAAATGTGTCCAATCAGTGGCGGATTTAGTTTATTATTCTCGAGGCCCCAGGCGCAAAATAAATTTAAAATTCAAATTATTTTTATTTATATTCGTTATTTTCCTGCATATACCTACTCGTAAATTGTATACCGGAAAAGGAAAGAAGAGAGTAAATCTAATAAGATTTATGTATTTGTAGCAGATTTGTACACATTACATATTTACTTACGATCACGCCGGCTTACCGCAGGTACAGGCAAAGATACTAACCACACTTTTCTGTCCTGACATACCTCTTTTATGCATATTCTTATGCTGACTGTTGAAGCTTTTAAGATTTTAGAGGTTTGTTTTCTACTTGGCAACACTTTTTCCAGCAACACCCAATTTGACAGCTGACAGCTGATTTGTGCTCAGTTTTATTTTCCATTTCACTATGAGTAGACTTACGCCAGAACAACGTTGCAAATTGTGTAAATTTATTTCGAAAATCGTGGTATTGTAATCATATTTAAACATCATTAGCATAAAATTATCTTGCCAATAAAGTCAATAAGTCAAAGTGTTTTATTTAATTTTAATTTTCATAATCCTTAAAAAAACGCCTCTTATTACATAAACCTATTAAGATACATTCCTAGAGTTTTGATCAGCAAAAGGATCTTTTGCAATAGTGTTGTCGAAGACTTTATAGTCATAACTCTTTATTTTCAAAACATCTATCTATGAGTAGGACTTATCTTTTCTTCGTCGAAGTCGAGTTCCAGTTATTTGGCGATATTCCATTTTGTATATATTTATTTGTCTCTCAAATTTTTTTTTATAAATTATCTTTCTAAAAATGTTTTCTTCTATTCGAGATCCTTAGCCTTTCGAGGCCCCCAGCCAACGCTTCTAGCAACTGCAGGTAAATCCGCCACTGTCAAAAATAATGGCACAATACTCATGTAACACGTTTAAGTGAAAGTGTTACAGATTTGTGAGAGCACGATTATGATTTTTATAACAATACTACAAGTAATATAATAGTTGTAGTACAACGTTTGATGTTTGTGTGGGCGATTTCGCTCTCATCTCAGTCTGATTGCAACTCTCTGAAGATGAGTCATATGGTATGAAGATGGTGATATTATTTTAATCGGAAAAACACTAAAAGTGTTGATGCTGATTGAAAATTTTGACAACTAAACAATTAAGAGATGCGCAAAGGCAATCATTTTCTTCGTTTGTAGTGACACGGACATGAGGTTTTCGTAAAAATGATAAACAAATGAGTTGAGAGATATAATATAAATTATACGTCGGATTTAACTTCTGGAACATAAAAATAATGCTAATCCGGAGGTAATAAATACAAATAAGCTTTGTTACGAATGGCCATCGACAAATGATCACTTAATATTAAACCATGCAAGAATAAAATGTTACATTAAAGATTTAAGATTGATATTACGGTCGTTTGACATATATATAGGTTGGAGTCATGTCACTCCAGGAATCGAATTTCGACATATTTATACCGTTCATATAAAATATCAGTTTTTGTTTCAATACCGAAATAATATATTGCAGATCAAGGGTAGAAATGTAAAAAAACTATTTGACGGTAAAAAAGGAAATACCCAACCTTATAAATAAACAAAACACCACATATAATTAAAGCGTGGATCATAGATAAAAAGAAAAAATGTGCTGGAAGCATTTGACGTATGGCGCTGGAAAAGAATGGAAAAAATAAGCTAGACTGAAACGGAAACGGAGAAATACCAAGAAAGCTACTAAAAAACAAAAGATAATAGAAAACTCATATTATAAGAATTGCAGAAAGATGAGAGAATTACACTAACGAAAAAGGAAAATGTGACCTTCAACCAGGACAAAAAACAGATGGATATATTTGTACAATCGAGACAAGAATACATTTAGATAAAAAGATTTATTAATATTTTGGCTACCTGGATTCCGCGAATTTCAAAATGATGTAAACTTTGGATCAGATATTGACTGCTAAATCACTGTAATTTCAGTGAAACTCCAAAAACTTACAAATTATTTGGGAATTCACAAAAATATACAATATAAAAATGTGCGAGATATTTGTATTTAAGGTAAACTTAAGCCCACCAAGAAATCTATACCTACATTCGTAGGTATACTTAGTGTATTTTTTGGACAAATTGATTACAAAAATAACTGTTTTTATTTCATAAAGAACATTTTTTGTTCCTGCACCGAATTGACGCTAGACAGTCGAACTTTTTGAATTTTCAATAGTCTCCCCACGCTTTAACATATTATTTCGTGATTTTCATAAAAATCTATACTATCTACTACAGTTATTTTGTCCGTTGCTAGCTGGCCAATGAGTAGTACAAATAAGACAAACAATTTCAGAGGTACTTAAAATATTCACACTGACTTATAAAAGACATCTAATCGATAAATTGAAACATCAAAAATTATATTTAAATGAACTAAATAAATTGGTTTTTATAGTCAAATTTAGAAATTTATTTCGACCTTCACTAACGGTCTCTCCAAAGTATGTCAATTGGGCGATTTTAGTAAATTGTTTCATTAAGTACAAGTTATTATTTTATTAAATAATGTCATGAAAGCCGATAAAATGCCAAGACCTGCTTTAGAGACCCCAATAAAATCGTGTGCGGTCATTTAGTTGTTGATATTTCAATGTGGTTCTACTCATGCAACATTTAGAATGCGAAATCCGCTTGCGTAAATAGGCTGGCGCTTAAAAACAATACCTACACATTTTTTTCTCCGCAGCACACCTACCTTCTTGAAACAAATATTTTTTATTCCGTCGGCTAGAAACCAAGGCCGATGAACGACCTTTAATAAAGGATCCATTTTAATAGGTTTATCTGCTTCACCCAAGATTTTCTGACAATGTGAATAATGACTGCTTTTTAACACCGGTAGAAACATGGCGGACAATAAAAAATAAAGAATTGTTTGGAAAACTGGTTATAACAATAATTGAGGAATTTTGTAGATTATTTTAATGTGTTTTTTTTTTAATTTTGTGAGCGATGCTTATAAAAATAATGTCTCATAATGAATTTATGGAATTTAATCAATGAAATTTATTAAGTGGAATTTAATCAATAGAATATATTTGTTATGTATGACGGCATTGTCATCAAGGTGACTCTAACGACCGTATATAATTAACTTATTAAAAAACACATTTTTAATGCTTAAATAACACATAATTCAACACATATTTCAACGTCGTGGTAATTAATTTTAATATTCTCACCGAAAAGCGTACAAAATTAAATAGAAAAATTTATGCAAATCACCAAGAGCATGAACATGACATATATATTTCGATGAGACCGGTATTCAAGAAGAATCAAATTCTCAAAAAAATATTATTTACAGTGCAATAAAGTTTTTTGGAGAAACGCCGGAGGAAATGAGAGAAACAAAAAATGTCTCATTACATTAACTTACTTACCATCACGTCGTTTCTCCGCGAGGGGAGAGGAGGGGAAAGGAGAGAAAATGGAGCGCAACACTTCTATACTGGTATGCAATACTCGCCTAATCCACATTCATACATCTTCGCATTCAAACTCGACGATTGTTGAGGCAGCTAACAGGCCCATCTGGTTAACCTGATCATGCTAAATCTTCCGCGGCCGCCCTCTCTTTCTGGAGCCATCAAAATTTACGTCATACATCTTTCTTACCATTCTTTTGCTCAAGATGCCCAAACCAGATAAGAGATCCTATAATTTCATCTAAGATCCATTCTATAAATTTAAATATAGCCTAGAAAATATGTGGAATTCGTGAAAGCTAGGATAAAAAATGATGAACATTGCTATTTTTTCTATACATTAATTATATTTTATGAATAATTCTAATAAATAAACCGGTTGAATTTATTCATCATAATTTATATAATTTTTTAAATAATGCGCTATTTATATTTCACTTTTTTTATGTGATAAATATTTAATTAAGCTTCGCGAAAAAAATCGTTTCCATCGGGCTCTTGCAGTGGCGCGGCGAAAGCTGACGGCCGCGAAGTTGCCAGGCAACCAGAAGGTATACAACGGGTAGCTCGGTCCGTTTGGCGCTTGACCGGTGCTACGTCATAGGGAGGCCATTGTTCCCCACCCCTCCCACCCCCTGGTCCTTCCGGCGAGACCACGCCTTTTCCGGGTCATGGTCCTCATCGGGTGAAGGGGCGAGCGGGGCATATAAAGCTGACAGTTTATAATGCGATACGGTGCTAACTACTATTGCCGAACGTAATTCGTAAAAAGTGTGATTTTACATCATGCATAGCAGAAGGGCATTTGGCAGTGATTTGCTTCTTTCGATTCGGCGGTTTCATTTTCCTTTTAAAGTTTCCTCGTGTGATCGGGAGTTGAATTTACCAGGCGACCATAGACGACGCGGGAACTAGGAGGTGGGCGGATTGAAATATGCTAGCGGACGTACGGCGGACGCTGAATGTAGGGCGGCTGTACGAGTGATGGTAGGTCAATATTTTAATCAAAGAAATCAATTCGATGAAAATCACTAAATAATTCTAGTGCCGAAGAAAAGCTTGCGGTGGTAGTGATACAAAAATTAACATTTTAATTCGCGTAACAAAAAATAAAATTAGTGGATGAATGCCTGAAAATATGGCAAAATAATTTTTAAAAAAGTTTTCATATCTGTCCAAAACTAACTGGAAAAATGTTCCCATAATATGTTCATAGTGCGTTGCCAAATTTTCATAAATTTTATTTATTAAGGATGTATCAACAATATCAAATCTTTTAACAACTCACATTAATTATAATTATTTATATGTACGTAATTTTAATGCAGAATTAATGATTTTTTACGCACGTACTCTACCGCCGAATTGCCGGAAACTCAGTTGTGATCCGAAGCTGCGGGCGCAACCGAATGCAATAAGAACTTTGTCAATCTCACAATATTGACAATAGGTATGTATAGGTGAGTCGCACTTTGTTTACAGGGAGCTTAGATACGCCCAGCTAGTTCCATAGGAGTATGGCAGAGGCAGCTTTAATATAAAGATTAAAGATTACTTTGAGGACAAGGTATTTCAAAAATTTTCACGGTCGTTCAGAATCTTCTGGTTTGTGTTTTCTGGGGTAAAATCCCGCTGTAATGGGATCTGAAACGTCGGCCAGAAAGGTCGACGTTTCAGATCCCATTACAGTATCAAGTATAACAGTAATGAATTTAAAAATTTCAAGATAATTAATCGAAGGAATTAATTAATTAGGAGAAGAGAGAAATGGTCAAAAACAATAATGTATTGGTTCACAAGAGACAAGAAAAGGAAACGAGTCAGGCCTTCTAGAAGATGGGTGGATGAGATAAAAGCTACAGCAGGTGGCGCGTGGACCAGACTAGCAAAAAATAGGGAGGAAATTGGAGGAGGCCTTTGCCAAAAGTACCCTACCGTGGTGTGACAGTCTAGCTGATCACAAACATGTTGATGTTTGAATAAGGGCTATTATTATTATTATTACTATTATATTATTATTATAATTAATTTAAAGTACAATAAATCACAATTGTTTCATTTCATATTTAAAATAGAGATCAACAAACTAATAATTCGAAATATTAAGAATGCAACAACTATAATATTACATAAGAAAGTAATTTTGTTTTGCTTAGATAGATTTGTTATTTCGTAAACAATAAAACGTAAGCAGATTCTAAATAAAATGGATATAGATATGGTATTCGCATTACTACATATCATAACCAGTTTTCATTTGAAATGGCTTCATTAGGCGGAACAGCAAATAAAGCATGAAATCCATGTTGGATCACATAAATCAGTCGTGGACATGGACATCTTAGTCTCATTAGACGACATACCAATATTACACTTGCAATCTCTCGCGCTTTCAAAGAAAATATCCAGCTGTTACGCCACGTATTCTATTATATAACATCTGTTGAGGGATTCTTTGAATGTTTCAAGAGGATGAAGAAACTGGATTTGAAGAAGATAATATCATGGACGCATACTAGGCGCGTGCAGTCGGTATTATGAAGTACGAGTTGTACATATATTTAGGAAAAACAGCGAAATAAAATATCTGACAGAATATTATACAGAATATATATTATACCTACTTATTTATTTAGGCGTAAATTTTGTATCAGAAATGTCACGATGTCTATCAAATGTCAATATTTATATCCTTATTATAATGGAAATATTTATTGTCTTTAATAATAATAAATATAATATTTGGACTCTTTGGATGAAGAAACTATTGGTAGATTTTTATGAAACAATGTTTTTAGATTTTATATAATATTCATCATGTCAAACATGACGGAGTGCATAATGTTATCCCAATTATAATAAGTAATTTCGTTGCCTGTCCGTCCATCCATCTGTCCGTCGGTCTGTCCGTCCGTTCTCCGTGCGTCGAAACTTCGTGTAACGTTCGTAACTTCTTTATAGTATAAAAAAATCTTTTATTTTTGTTTTTATTTTCTTTTATACTGTCATTTTTGACGGGTTACAGCTAGTGCATATAATAGTCTTCAGAAGAGGATTATTATGATTGCATTAACAAATGAGAACAGACCCGAACAATTGTGATAGGATACATATTTTATTTCATAGAAATTCTAATCGAGTACAGCTTATTTCAAAGCACTGAGAAATATAATATCGAGGGTAGGAAGCCAAAAGGGCGTTAGTGATTATTTCGAACTTTACAGGAGAGCAAAATAATGTTTTGTAAATCTGATTTTGTCAATATTTATTTTATTACTAACCGATTATTTCCTTATGCGTTTTGGATAAACAAATATGGAAATCGTTTAATAATAAAAGAAACATTAACAAAATCAGATTGACAGAACTTTATTTTCCACTCCTGTAAATTTCGAAATAATCACTAAAGCCCTTTTGGCTGAGGACTCGATATGGAATCTGTGGAAAAAGTTGTGCATTATCGATACAATATCGATTAAAGAAAATTGGGAAAAAATATTGATATACCATCCAAAGCATTTTATTATACAATAATGGTGACTCTCAAGCTTGGTCATTATTTAAAATAAAATAAAAAACAACAATTTAATAAAAGAATTATTAAGAATTAATAATATGTGTACATACTTAATTACAGTTTAAAATACTCTATAATATATAATGTTCAACGAGTTTTTTATTCAGGACTAGCTGTTCATACCCGGCGTTGCGGGTTAAGGATTTAGTTTTAAATAAATTTGTGGGAGTAAACAAAGTTCGATTCGAAAGGTATAGATTTTCATCGAAAATATGTCGAGGGGAGGGGAAGGGGAAAGAGAATAGGGGTAAATGTTGCCTATGTTACCCGCCGGGTCCTAAAGCTCAACTATGCAAAATTTGAATTGAATCGGACAAACGATGTGGAATTGTATAGAGAATGATGAACTGTTGATGATATATCTATTTTTTGAAAAAAGAACTGACAAAAAATATCTATACCTATAAAACTCAATGTTTGCCTGTCTGTCTGTCTGTCTATTCTCTATACAAATCAGCACCGTTTGTCCGATTCGATTTAAATTTTGCATGGTTATGCTTTAGGACCCGGCGGGTAACATAGGCAACATGTCCCCCCTATTCTCTGACATATTTTCTATGCAAATCTGTACCCTTTGGCCGATCGGACTCTACATTTGGAAACTTATTCTTTAGGACTTGGCGGTTAATATTGGTGACATTTCTCCCCTATTCTTTTACCCTTCCCCCCCCCCCCTCACATATTTTCGATGCAAATTTGTACCGCTTGACCGATAGAACTCAAAATTTGGATACATATTCTTTAAGACTCGGCGGGTAACAAAGGCAACATTTCCCCCTATTCTCTTGCCCCTTCCCCTCCCCCTGACATATTTTCAATGCAAATCTGTACCGTTTGGCCGATCGGACTCAAAATTTGGAAGCTTATTCTTTAGGACTCGGCGGGGAACCTAGGTGATATTTCCCCCCTATTCTTTTATTCTTTTACCCCTTCCCCTCCCCTGATATATTTTTTAGGTAAATCTGTACCTTTCCTCCGATCGGACCTCAAAATTCGGAAACTTATTCGTTAGGACTCGGCGGGTAACATACGCGACATTTCCCCCCTATTCTTTTAACCCTTCCCCTCCACTTATATATTTTCGATCCAAATCTATACCATTCGAATCGAACCTTTGTTTACCCTCACAAATTTATTTTAAACTTAATCCTTAACACTTGCAACGCCGGGTAAGGACAGCTAGTTATCAATATTTTTCGGGGCCAATGGTTCGTTCATCAGGATACACAGTTAAAAATCGAAGTGAAGGTAATAAAATTTGGCAATAACATCCTTTTACTGGGTGACAAGCCATTAAATTTAAAAAAAAAAAGATAATAAAAAAATAAATTAATTAATATACAGAACATGAATAACTATTCAATGATCTGTTGATGAAGAAACCTTTGGCCCCGAAACATGTTGATAATTTAACAAGTCAGTGATTTGTACAAAGTATTTTCTTGTTAATTATATAAATAATGTTACCACTAAGGTAATTTTGCAGTTTTGGAATTTATTGTTTAAATTTAAAATTATATGCAACGCAAACATTAAAACAAATGTTAAGATTGAATATAGCAATATACAATATTTATGATAATACTTATCTTATTTTATAGCATTTGTTGTTGACCCCAGTACCTTTAATGTCTTTACTGACTATGAATGTACCCTCTAAGTTGCGCAGCTGCGTAGTTAATAAAATGTTTCCGCGCTCTATAAAGAATTCTCCGTTCTCCTATAAAGAAAATAATCGTGCAGACAAAAAAAAAACATTTTATCAAATTTCACCGAAAGCTTGTATGTATTTCATAATAACGAGTAAGTACATAGGTACATCACTATAAATTTGGATTTTCGGTTAAAAATATTTAGAGTTAACGTCTGAAACGTCTATTGTTTGTGTTCCGAACAAGAACACTTTTTTAATGCGCGGCTCAGTTGCCTTCGCTGGTGAAGTAGAGAGCGCCACCAGAAGTTACTGCGCAGCTTGTAGTCCGTGGGTATGCCAGAAGTCAACGCCAAAAAGATGCCAATCATATAAATCCAAAGAAAAATCCAAAGCGATGTCCAAGTCAGAAAGCAGCAAGATCAGCGTGAAGAAATAAAAGTCAGCGAAAAGATTGTCCAAACGGGCGTATACAGTACCACACGAATCGTGTATCAGATACTCGCCAAAACAAATGCATTCATTATTATACTTTTTTAAAATTTATAATAGAATATATTTCATAGCAGATTGTTTAATCCAATTAAAACGCCGAATTCCTGGGCGGCGACGCCACGCACCTAGCAGCCATATAGATAATCTCGCCAGACGCGACGTTTCAGCCCAGAGAATAGCAGATCTCACATAATAGATGAAAAATAATTTGTAATAATGCATTGCAGCCCTCATGGGGTTTTAAATTGTGTTATTTAACAGTACCAGACCTAGCAGATGGTAATAACACAATCGTTGGACATGCTGGGTCCCACAAAAACCAAATAAATTGAAAAATAAATTTGCCAGTTTGGGCTCAGATTTTCATAAAAAATCGTAAACAATATTTTCACAAGTTTTTGCTATGACAAAGGTAAAGAGCGCATGCAAGCGCGTGTTTTGACAGTAATTTCAGCTATGTCAGATTAATATAGGCATTTCATGTAAGGAATGCAATGGCACTACAATTGTGTTCTGCGTCCCCGGTAGCGGCCACACTTGTCGATCAAAATATCGATCTCATCAATATCTGCTTCAATGCCAACTACCGTGATGTATTGCTTCGTACGAAGCAAGCCCCGGTAAGCATTTACCGCTTCCAGGAGGAAATCACACACAATATTTCCTCACGGTCTTCCAGTACTCATTAAGCTCATTCAAGTTCAGCCATCTCCGCGATGGCGTCCGGGTCAGACCTTCAGGCTCCCGTGAGAGGTATTTACCAGACATACTCATCTTATAGTACGGGAGACCGGAATATGAGTACTGGGCCAGTACTCAGTAAGTTCAAGTTCAGCCATCTCCACGATGGCGTCCGGTGCAGACCTTCAAGCTCCCGCAGAAGGTAACCCCATACACATTTCATACGGGAGCTCGGAATGTGAGTATTGAGCGTTAGAAGTTTAAAGCCGGTCAGGTAAGCTTACCAATTCGCTCATATTCAAAAATTCATTGCCCGTCGGCGGATTCAACGGCGAAAAGGAACCGAGGCCCTCTGCAGCGAGACTCGATTCCCGTGTGCCACACTCATGTCCATCTCAAACATTTGCGGATACCGCGTGCCACGCACATACTTTATTTGGGCGTTACTTTGCGGAAGAATCCCTTCGGCTCAAAGCCTCTAACTTATTCCACGCACCCGCGGGTGCGAATAAAATTCCTTATTTCAATTTTTATTTCACAAAAAATTCCAATACATTTTCTCATAATAAAATACAATATGATGCACATTACAATATTGCATACACTAATTCACCCTGTCCGTTACAGTTTGTTTGTTTGTTTAATTCCCAAAATAATCAGTTCAATTAAAAAAAAGTTTAAAGCTTACCTGCATTCATTTTTAACTAGCAGTTAATCATTCGGTTGGAGGGCTGCGTGGCTAATGAGTGTCGTTACGCGACCATTGATGGCCGCTACGCGGCTTTCGATAGCAACTGCGCGGCTGGCCAACAATTTTTTTTCGCATTTCTCAAAACAAAACAATCACATTTTAAAAAGGATACTCTAGCACTAAATTTAAAGAAAGTTATATCAAATACAATTTATTTATAAAACAATAATGGAAATTCGCACAAAGTCGACATACTAATTTTGCATTTTTGATTTTTGGGGACAATTTTACTATAATGACATGTTTGTTCTTTATGCCGTGTCCTCAAATTATTAATGCTCAGGAAAATATAAAATTAAAATAAAGAAATTAAAGATAAACGACATTCGGTATGCGAGTTCTAACCTGAAAGACATGAGTATGACAGTTAGCCAATATATCATAGACAATGTATGTTCTACACGCATTTCCTTAATATAAATTCTGCGACTTTATTCAAACTGGAATATAACATTTTTCAAACTAAAAGCAGCTTTTTAGAGTTATAAAAAGTATAAAGAGAAAATCTAAATATTTCCAATATTTGACATAATATGCAGTGCATGCGCAATTGCTCAGCTAAATTGACCAGTAACAAAATTAATAAGTAAAAAAATGAGTAAATTATTTTTATAAGTGACCGGTAGATAATATTTAATGTGTATAATATTTCTACACAATAAATATTATCTGCATGTATTTTTAATAATTGTATTTTTTTCGCAACGTACTTACTGGATCTTGGTTAATTAAGACACTCGTCTAGGAATACCATTAGGGGATTCGATTGTAATTACGCGAGACTTTCTAGTTAGACAACTACGATGCTCTTTTGAGATTTCTACTACATAGAAGTTTAAATTTATTAATCTCATGAAGAGATTACGTAGTTTAAATTTTCCATCCATTTTAACGATCATTCTATGTTCTATATATCTATGTTTTTTCATGTATCAACATTCTGATAAAAAAAAACAATCTAGTTCTAGAACCGAGAACACGGCGTGTATCTTGATGGTTTGACACGGTCCGCTTTGACTTTTAGTTGTTACTTTTAGTTTGTCCAATTAGAATTTGAACGCAAACGTTGCGTGTTAAGTCTGGCCGACGCCCCAGCCTTGGCGGTGGTTTAAATCAGCTATAATTTATAATTGATTAGAAAATAACACCACAGCACATAAATATTTGACTGTTAAATTCTCTTTCAAATGAGTTGTCTGTGTATATAACGATTATTGCTACAGACTGGGAAAAACGTTTATGTCAATGCGTCAGAGAAAATTTTATCGATCTGGTAACAAAATATGTGCTGTCGTTAACACTAAGCGTTTCAAGCAGAATTATTATTATTATGAGATTGAAACAATATTTTTCAACTCGTTGCTTATAATAAAGTATGCGATTATTATGTTTGATAATAACAATGTAATTAAGTTTATCCAATATAATTATAGGGCTTACCTACTGGAGAACATTGTTAATGTAATAATTTGAAAAAAAACTTACAAGGATGAAGATTTTACCTCGGAACATATACATGTGAAATGAAAAAAATTTGTATTAATAAAATGTGAGGCGGTTTCTCCAGAACAGGCATAAGTGGGAAATCGCTAGAATTTCTTCTTGTAAATAACTTCTGTGAGTAATAAAAAAACGTTTTTTTAATATACGGAATACGTGTCACATAAATATTCTTACAAATTTTAAACCAAGCGTAACGCCTGTTCTAAGAAAAATAGGACTGCTGAATCAAATCACATGCTGTCGATAGAAAGATAGCATAGAATGCTTATAAAATCACTATTTATTTTTTTACTAATCATATTATTTGGCCAATAGATATGTACACTATGTACAGTGTATTTAAAAAGCGTAGAAGAAGAGGATGATGTGCTTCTCATTGTCATTGGCAGTCATTGCTCCGCCCTTATTTTTAAGGCGGAGCACGAGTTTATATTTGTAAATACATATACGAAAATTCGTTAGATGCAAATCCTTTTAATTCAAAGACGAAATAAAAAATGTAATTAATAATTAAATTTTTAAAAAACCTATTATTTTTAAATCCGTTATCATTTTAGTTACAATTCCTTACATTTTCTACAATACGTTTGACTTGTTTAAAAAATTACCACGAGCTTGTAACTTTTGAAACAATTTTGAAAATATCTATTTAAATACTCTTAAAAAGTATAATAATATCTTAGTAAATAAGTCGCACTTTATTACAAGACGTTTTTACTTAATTGTTATATGACTTAAAAAAACAACAATTATCGCAAAAAATTCGTTTTGTTTATTTACCAGGGGACTTACTCAAGTAAGAATAAATACTTTAACTGCAGTATTAATGTATCTTAAACATATGCGAGGTGGGACATTTTTCCGCTATGACCGAGCCTCCTTTCTTAAATAATGGATTTAGTTCATTTCTGTAAATTTTTGTACTCCTGCATTAGTTGGAACCTCCTATGGAGAACCGACCCAATAGGATAAGCGGTAGAAGAAGAAGAATGTATTAGTATTCAAATAAAATGAAATTTAGTAGCTCCTTATCACTTTTTTATTTAGCACTATAGGTAGACCTCTTTCCATGTAAGAAAGACAATCGAATTAGTATGTGTAAGCCGTGCGTGCTACACACATTGTTTCGTTGTGTTGGTGTGTACAAGTATAAACATCAACACAACGAAACAATGTGCTTCGCGCGCACGGTTTACTTATACTAATTCAATTGTCTTTCTTAAATGGAAAAAGGTTTACATCGTTTCATAAAATGTTAATTGTAAAAAATAAAAAACCAATGCGTAGGTAATTGTAAAAAAAAACTTAAATTTCTTTTTCTTCCAAGTAATGTTTTCTTTATTATTATTTTTAATTATCAAATAAACCACTAAGCCCATTTATACACGCTTGTCTAAAAAAATCACGGTCGTTCAGAATCTTGTGTTTTATATTTTTGGGCTATTCTGCCATGTGTCTCCGACTTCTCGGTATTCCAAAGTAATAGTTACTTGCCATAACTTGTGATTAGGACCGCGTCGCGGGTTCGAACCTCACTCCAGACCAGCAAGTTAGTCCTATTTTCATAGCGCAAGCGTTTAGCTTAGTTTGAAAATAGTAAGAATATTGATGTGACACGTATTCCATGTTCGCGTCTCAATTTAAAAAAAAAACAACGATTACACCTCGCTTCAGCGACATCAGCCTCGAAGATGGACGGGTCCATCTTGGTTGGAGACACGGCAGAAGAGCCCAGAAAACTTTGCACAGAAGCTTTCGCCAGTTTCATAAATATTAACATAAATATTAATTCAACCTGTCTTATAATACATATTTTTATATACATTCAAAAAAACATTGCTTGACAAGCGTTTGTCGAATTACAAAATTGTTCGACAAACAAAGACTAAATTTTTGCTCTTTCTCTAAATGTAGAAAAACTATTTGTGTCCGAAATAATCAATAATATCTGATCGATAGTCTATTTATCATGTTGAGGCACCATGACAAGATTGTAGAAAGGAATTTATATAACTGTTCTGTGTGAAATATTTCTGTATTTTCATTAAAGTTTTTTTAATGGAATTTTTCTGATTCTCGATTCGAGTGATGAATAAAATGCTGATATGTTAATGGGTGTGAATTCGTATAAATGAAAATAGCATTGATTGATTTGAAAAAAAAAAAATTACGATATAATTCTCCTCCCATAAGCTCGAGCTTTGGCTCATATTATGGGGAGTATAATGTCTGTAAAAATGTTATAATATAGAATCAAGTTATTATAAAAAAACATGTATCAACTGTAAAAATAAATAAAAAATTAGAAAAAAATTTTTTTTTGGGCTTTAGGAACTTTGTTATTAGAAAAAATAGCCTCACAAGAAATCATCTAGCGATTAATGAGTTATTAGTAGATTTTTAGTAGTGCAAGTATTGTGATAATAATTATTTATCGAATTCGAGTATTCTTCATTTTTTTTAATGTGATTGTGACAAATTTTAATTGCTGAATTTCAGAATGAATTGTATATTATGAAGTATTTTAGCAGCAAATGAAATATTTCATTCGACATTCTGCTTGCTACACTAATATTTTATTACAGTACACTTTTTTTCCTATGTAGTATGTCGTCGCTGTATATATAATTAAGCCTATGTGCCGTTTAATACATTCTCAGATGAATTAATCAATTTGTCAATTTTTCATATTAATAATAGAGATAAATACTAAAAAAAACATTGCCGTTCATCTGGCAAGTCTGCCTAGTAATTAATTAAAATATTTTTTATAAATCTAGTCTGTGCAATTATTTTTTAAAACAGTTTCATTCGTTTATCTCAGAATGTACTAAAACGGCATATAGGCTTAATTATATATACAGCGACGATGTAGTGTAGTAGGTTAAATGAATATAAAAATATGTTCAATACATAGAATTGCTTTTAAGCATGTAAGATTATATCAAGTGTAGAAAGCCAAAAGGGCGTTAGTGATAATTTCGAACTTTATAAGAGAGGAAAATAATATTTTGTTAATATTTATTTTATTATTAAACGTTTTTCATGTGTTTTGGATTAACAGATATGGAAATCGTTTAATAATAAAAGAAAAATTCATAAAATCAGATTGACAGAACTTTTGCTCTCCTGTAAAGTTCGAAATAATCACTAAAGCCCTTGCTGCTTTCTACCTTCGTCGATATATTATGATAATAAGTCTGGATTTTAAAGGTTTTGGGCACTATTTCTTCTATAAAATATAAGATAATAATACAAATTTAGCGTCAATTTGTTATGTATATGATTCGGAAATATGGATATTCATGATAATGACCGATAAAATGATACTCAAACTACAATGATATGAGATATGCATACTGAGTGTGGATGGTTCAATTCGTCGATGGCATCCTGGCGTGACCAAATATATCGTATTCTAAAAGAGATTAATTTTCTGATATTTTCTATGTATAATAATAAATATTTTAAGGCCGTGAAAGAATAGAAAGTTATTACAATACGAAAGAATATTGAAATAAAATTGTTAATATAAATTAAAAAGTACATAATTTAAGAAACAATTAAATACGAAACAAGACAAGTATATTTTTTTAACCTTTATAAATTGGGAGAAATAAGATTAGATCATAAAGAAACGAATCAAATTTTTATCGCCTTCGTTTCTCGACATTAATAAAATAACGTGATAACCATAATATGTAGTTAAAAATAGTAGGTGCCCCTAGGAAGAGATTTTTGTATTTCGCAATGCCCATTAAGACGCAATTGAATAAAATTACGATAATGTTATTTAAATTATATCCCTCTAAGTGGAGTATTATGTGATCATAGCGAATCTGTAATGAACCGGCAATTTTCATATGAATCATACATACAAATTTATATACACAATTTTTAAGAATTAGATTCATTCACGCTTTAAGCTCGTACATAACTTAGGTTACGGATATTGCCATTAATTTATAATTCACTTAGTAAACTTGAGTACAAAAACTGCAATATCCGTTGTTCCAGCGTTTTCAGAAATAAACCCGCTTTTATCTACGTCCATTTATAAATATTAATATACTAAATATTAACAACTAACATTATATATGAAACACACTGATAAAACGGTACACGGTATATGAAAGCTTTCCGTGAGAATGGCCAATGAGAAATTTATTTATACGCCGTTCCGTGTCATATAGAAGATTGATATTCAGTTGAATATCTCTCCTGTTTTCTCGTACCCTGGTAGAATAGGTCGATTAGAAGGCGTAACTTCTTATGGTGGTGGGTTAAAATTTAACGGGTGCGCTTGGTTGGTTGGTATAAAGAAGGGGTGTTTGTTGAAAAATTATCAAAAAAAAAATTACACAAGGACAAAAATAGATTTTTTCTAATACCATATACTCTAGTTTTGTGGCGGCAAATAAGTCGTATTACTTATTTTCGTAATTTATCATCGCGATGGTTTCTTCATGGGGATAAGCAGAGAGGATAGAACGAATATATTCTGAAATCTATGAAGAATTGTCATTATTTTCTACGAAGATTTCTAACGTTTCCTGTTTTTTCTCAAAAAAGTCTATTTAAAAAAAAATAGAGTTGCGAACACGGAATACGTGTCAAATTAATATTCTTACTATTTTCAAACTAAGCTAATTGCTTGTGCTATGAAAATACGACTAACTTGCTGGTCTGGAGTGAGGTTCGAACCCGCGACCTTTGGATCACGAAGCGAGAGTCTTAACCACAAGACCAACTAGCTACTCTAAATGTCTAGCATTCAGTCCTAAGCCGTAATTTATGTAATGTAGAGTACATTATATTTGATATATTTTCTCTCAGGTACAATATATCTTGATCTATAAACACTTACCATATAAAAATTAATACAAAATATAAACATTTTTATATAAGGTACACAGCAACCTAATCAGTAAAGAATAAAACAGGATTATTCAAATTGATGGAAGCAGCTTATCCATGCGTCTCTTGAAATCTATTATATTCAAGTTCAAAATATCAATTTCAGTTGTTTGAACTCATTTGCTAATCGATGCATACGAGTTGTTGAATGCATATGGCAGTTAGTAGTCGACTGATACTGGACTGGAATATTATGTTGGTAATTTTGTTCAGGAAACAGGTAGTCGTACTGCACTACTAGACATATGTCCACTCACATGCATGAATAATTCTCGCTAATTAAATATTATCTATTCAATTCATTTCGTTTGATTTGAGCATCGTTAGAGATTCCTGTCTCGTATCCCACCGATTTCTTCTGGAGATTACCTAATCAAATATCTCGAGAAATCTTCATTCGCAATCCGCTGATTGCATCGGCAATTCTAACTTAAATACAGAAACAAGAAACATGGCATCCAATGACCATTTTCACATGCCAGGAACAAATGGCGGACTCTTTGGCGCCATTGATTTCCCGCAGACTAGCGAGTGGGCTTGGGTTGTCTCAAACACGGTCCACTTGGAATTAAATACGAAAATCTATTGTTCGTATCAAGATCACTGTAGGAAGGATTCGAATGGTTTCATGAATAAATCAGTAGATTTATGTTTGATATAAGGAATGGAATGTGTGAAGGTCTGGTACCAAAAAGCTGTGCTGACAATAATATTTAATTGCGTCAATTAAAAAATATCGCATGTTATTTCTAATTCGACACGCCATTTAGTGCCAAAGTAATCAAATGTTACCTAAACAATAGTCACTACTTTATTACTTTTTGCTAGAATTTCGTACAAAATAGGAATGTCGATTTATTTGTAATGGTTTGAAATTGTCTAGCGACATACCTAACAGACAAGACAATGGAACATTGATTGGAATATTGATAGATTTAAATAAAGAAGTTACAAATAAATTATGTTAAGCCCAGATGGAACAAATAAAAACAATTGTATAATTTATTTATTTTTAAATAATGTAAATGTTATTTTTATGAGCCTGCCTAATATTAGTTATGGCATTCGAATTATTTGTAATTTAAAAAGGTAACATCACAATTCAAAAATCAGATAAATTCTTGTACACTATGTATAAAAAAAAATACACACATACACGTCAAGGTTTCATTATTTCTTAGTTTTATTTTCTTCCTACATAATCAAAAAAATTGTCATGTATATGCACACATATTTTTAGCGAAATAATTATTCATTCGTCTGACAAATTGTCGCTTGGAGGATATGATAAAATATTACTCTCTGGACGATACATTTTTTATCAACTGACCTTTGCGTATCCAAACCAGATGGGAACCTACCCACATTCCAGAATACTCGTACAATCTATCTTAGGATTGCGCTTAAAACGCATCGAGCATTGTTTTTTAAGTAAAGTAAAGAATAAATTTCCAGCTTCAAAAATTAATCAAATTAATCGTACATATTTTTTTAAGAAACGAGTTTTACAGATTATTTAAAAATATATTTAGGTATTATTGAATGTGTATAAATATTATACACCTATACATTATTTGAAATTTGAGTCCCTTTTAGGTAAAATACATCGATATTCATATTTTCTTACGCCAATTTAATTTTTCCTACGGTCATCTATTTTTTACTTTCTTATTATTTCTTATTTATTATTTCTATGTTAGAATATAAATAGTTGAAAATGTGTCAATCTCGAACGCATACACGGCGACGTATCATGTACTTAAATTATGATTGTTTCAAAAACTCAGTATGCATTTTTGTGTGGTTTTGTCATAACCATTTTCAGAAAATAACCAAATCGTGTAAAAAGCAGCAGGTGATGGGCGATAGCTAATCGCTGATACTAAAAGCCGCGCAGTGACCACTATCGGCCGCAAAGCTGCCAGTATAGCTGATAGCCAATTTCAGATACCAATAGCCGCGCAGCAACCAATATGGTCGTTCACAGGGCCTAACAATAATTGAATTCCACACCAGAATGTAGAAACCTACCAACCGTTCAATACATGTAGATACTGTTAATTTAAAAACATTATTCTTACCCTGTCATTATCTTGTATTTAATATAATTCTTTTCGTAAGCAATCACTTGCGGATGTATACATAATTATTAATTTATAGAAAAATACATAATGCATTTTTATTTAACAATTTTTACACTTTTTACAGCTTGTCTGTAAAGCTCAATAATATACGCGCTGTGGTTTTTTGGGCACTAGTTATTCAATTACATAGAAATGTTATTTATGAAGATGCTTTTTGTGATTTGATTGCTTCATAAAATCAACAAGCTATCAGGGGTCGAATCGTCAAGTTCCTCAAGCCTTATTACCGATGCACAGTCTAAGGTCGTCCGGTACTTACCTAGGAAGGGATTTGATATTCCGCCTGGAGTGCAACTGGTTAATGGCATAGGAGAATTTATTGTCCATACCGTGGTAGCTTAATGATCCGATGTGATCACAATGTGAAAACAGGCACAGCTTCCAGCGATCTTGCGGCTCGCGCTGGCTCAATCCTTGGCCGCTGCACTTAGTAAGAAGACAATTCGACCGAAGGTACCTAATTACATGCACCAACAATTACAATACATTGTTTACTTTACTTCAAGAGAAACTGAGAGATTAAAGTTTTCTTTAGATACCTTTAGCATTCTCGCAAATGAGAATGTTTCATACAGGATTATTAATTGTATCTTTATATTATTATCATAGTTACTAATGATACTGGAAAAAAATTTATACGTAAATATATACATTGAGCACATGACAAAGCAAAAATTTGTTAATAATGTAACATAAGCGTAACAGTGAATTCAGCCGATTAACGGTATTGTTAGCTCGGTACTGAAAAATTAAATTTACGCACTACAAAAAAAATGCGTCCAAAAGTTGAGGGATCTTTACTTTCTACTAAGGGAACACGAAATATTGTTTAAAACTAAGATAAGAAAAAAATAATTGAAAAAAATTTAAGAAAGAACACTCAGTAAAAAGTACTAAAATATCCAGAGGAAACGGAAAAAAGAAAAAAAAGGTGTATAATCTATGTGAATATACACCTATTCAAAGAAAGAATAGGTGTATGACTAGGAATATGTATTTAAAAAATCAGGAACCTTTTATGCCGGTAGAGGGCTTAGCCCAGTCATACTCAACCTGCGGCCCGCTAAGCTTTTATATGCGGCCCGAAACACATTTATTATCAGGAATGTGATTAAAAAAATTGCCATTGTAAGTATTAAATATCTTGAAATACGCATGCACAAAAAGAAAAACTTCTGTCATTTTAAAACCGCCGGTTTCTATGGTTTAAGAACGAATTTGTTATTTCAACCATAGATAGTTTCAACCACAAAGTGTAAGTTTGTAATGTATTTTTTTAGCCATTTTTTAGTATTCCTCGTATTTCACATTCATCCATTACTATCAGTAAAATCTCGTGTTCCAGTATTTCGAATGCTTTTTAAAATCTATGAATATTATTCCTGCTTTTTATCATTCAAATAATTCAAACAATGTTTTGATTATATCCAAATCTTTGTATTGTAAAAACTGGTATTGTATTTTTATTAGTATTTTTAATGCATCGTATCTTTACGGTTTCCCACTACAATGTGGTCCATGCAACTCTGGACATTTTTTCCTTTTATAATTATGTCCCTCGTTACTTCTGTAATAAGGTGTTGGAATTCGTACTCATAAATCATGTTTTTGTATGCGTTTATTAATCTAGTATTTTGATCAAGAAGCTAAACAAAAATAGACGCTTGGATATACGTTAGTTTTGAGTATTATTTTTATTATTATTTTTGATATATAGTCCACCCACAGATAAGATAAGATAAATTTCATATAGAAAAATAAGCTGTTGTTAATATTTGAGCAGGTATTGGCTGATACGCTGATAGGTATTATTATCATCATCATAGGATAGGCGATAAGTATTATTATCATTCTGTTATAGTTAAACAAATATATTTGTTGATTAATCAAGTGGCTGCGCCCTAATCTTGAATACGCCCTTATCAATCAATACTGTTTTTCCCTATATTAATATTTTTTCGTCATATCAGTATAATGTTGCGGTCCGCGTAACTTAGCATACATATATAGTATGTGGCCCGAAGATAAAAAAGGTTGAGTACCTCTGGCGTAGCCTATTGGAGGATGTCTAATTAAACGAGGGGATAATATACAAATGTCACCAAATTGTATGTAGGTACAAACGTTTTCTTAGTTTGACATCTATTTTTTCCGTTTTAAGGTACACAAATTAAAGTACCAGTGAGAGCGCCAGTGAATGTTTTTTCGGATAGATTTTCCTTCGTATCTTGTGATTTGCATAAATTTTGTTTTAATTAACTAACTAACTAATTAATTAACTAACTAACTACCCGTAATGCCGTTTCTTCGCAATGAGTGGCAGATGTGATAGTTCTGTCCTGGCATATTCTTGCCTCGACCACTTTCATATATCTTCTCATGCAGGCTTTTCGATTGTTCAAGCTTTTAACAGGACTTTTCTTCAATATACATATATTATGGTTTATCTGATAATACGGGGATGCCTTCTGTTCTAGTTTCTCATTTATTTTTTATACCATCTTCTCCCTCCGTGCTCCGTCAATAGATTTAGGACAGGTGTAATATTTATTTAGTTAACCATAAGTGAGGAACAAAACAAAACATACACTTCCTGTGTGTAATTTTCTGGGATAAAAAATCAATTTCCTTGACATGTGATGAGACATCACATGTTAAGGAAATTGAATTTTTATCCCAGGACAAGGAGGATATCATGGCTGAAAAACCTGAGACAGTGGTTTGGTCAGTCTACTTTTAAAATTATCATAGGCAACATGATAGCCAACGTCTGTTGAACGGATCGGGCACTAAAAGAAGAGGAAGAAATAATTAATTAATTTTATTTAATATTTTCTCCTCATGTTTATTGTAAAGCTAATAATCTCGGCACAGATTCATCCTTGTGAGATGAGTGGCTCACTTCATATACAGGTGTCTCATAGCTAGTAGAAAAAACTTTACAGGTGGATTCCTGTCTTGATAATGAGTGGATAATGTTCTAGCAATCATGACCTAATTGATGTCAATAGTTATGGAGATATGCAGTATCAAAGTTTGCATTTTTTTTCAATATTTCTGACTTGGTTTTTGCAAAAAGTTGAACTTTCATGACAGTGACTTATATCGATTATGAAAAATTAATTGGAATAAAATGATTGCAAAACTTGAAAATATAACTTTTTTCAAGGTTTTTGTCATTTTATTTGAGTTGTATTGAAGCGAATGTATTTTTCATAATCGATATGTTATTTTTCAAAATTGATAATTTTTCATAATTGATATAAGTAATCCCCTCTGGACGACGACGCCCACCGGGAAGACCACCGAAAAGATGGAGGGATAGCTGGACCTCGTCGTAGTTTTCTGTATCACAGATCAACAGATCTACCGTAAGAAAAAGAAGAAGAAAAAGATATGTTACTAAAAAAAATGCAAATTTTGATTTTGCATATCTCCATAACTATTGATATTGGGTCATGGTTGCTTGAACATTTTTGACTCATAATTAAAGCAGGAATCCACCTGTAAATTTTTTTCTACTAGCTATGTGACATCCTGTATAAACGTTATGTTCGATAAATAATTTTTTAAAAAATGTAATTTTTTTTGCCGATTTCATTGTTTACTTCCACAAATTAATGTTGGCATTAGAACTCCATTACGCCTATTACATAAAATATTACGTGTAACAAGTGTAACTAAATGTCCCAATTATAATCACTTCGTCCTCTGTCCTTCTGTCTGTCCCGGTAACTTCGTGTAACGTCCGTAATTTATTCTTTATCTTTAAAAAAGTTTTTCTTTATAGATAAAAAAATTCTTCTTTTTCCTTAAAAACGTAAAAAAAATCATTTTTATGTCTTTTTTTTCTTTTCTTTTTTATATAAATAAATACCTATTATAATTTAATTCATTTTATCATTAGGAACCGACATCTAAAGAAATCGCAATTTTTGACGGGTTGCAACCAGTAAATTAATAATTTTATGAATACCTTGGCGAATATTGAAAATAGGATAATACGTTTATCTCTCAGCCTTAATGATGAATTGCAAGGGGATCCTGAACGAGTTTGGTCTGAAATCCTTGCATCGAGTCGGGTAAATGCATGTCTGCATATAATCCTTCTTGCAACGAGGATAATCAGGGTTTCACTCGCGAGCGCCTGTCAGTAGGTAGGTACGTATATTACCAGTGCGTTCGCATTATTCTTACAGATGATTGCATTATGTACGAGTACCTACAAAATACATATAATGTGATCGTCTACAAGAATAATACCTGCGTGTCTAGTTATCAGACATTACACCGAAGGTGACGTGCAGTACATATATCCTACTAATACTTACATTTCAATATTCACATGAATTGTTTGTATTATTCAATTATTATTGTCAGAAACTATTGAAACTGAAAACTGAAACGAAAAACTAGTGATACGATAAAAGTGTAAGATGGTGGCCGATTCTAAGTATTATATAAGATATCGTATATTATATAATACTAGCCGTACACCCGTGTAAAATCGCGGGAAATAATAATAATGATTTGCCTTGCATGGCCGCGCAACATATTGCATGCTGATTGCATGCCACTAATTATTAAAAAAAAAATCTAACGATTTATGGACTTTACGGCAGACAGACGGACAGACAGGCAGACAACGTAATTATTATGTTTAATTTAATAGAAAAAATGTAAATTTTGTTAACGTATACATTAACATTCGATAATATATACATTAACTCATAATCAGTGCATACATATACTAGTTAATGTATGTACCTATAGGTATATTATCGAAATTTTGTACTTTGTAACATATGTGTATATTGATATTGGATATCAACTGTAGTTATACGTAATTTGGCGAGCAATCATTGATACACTAGAATCTAAATCTCTAACTTTTAAATCACAGTTACCAGCCACGTTATAATCGAACACCAATCACTCACGGTCATAATTTCAGTTTATCTCATCTCTACAAAAAAAGTAGTAGGACGATTTTTTTATTTATAAATTTCTTAGATTTTCTAGTAATTTATTTTTAAATCACTTTTGAGGCTGGTTTTTTATTGTTTATTTATTTACTTATTAATATTAACATTTATTTATTAATACTAACAGATTTTTATTTCTTCAAATTTTTTATCTATTCGGTTAACTAGACAATTATTTTATGACAGGTGACATTTTTGACAGCCAGAAACCTTTATTAAGGTCGAATCTACTTTTTATTAAGTACAAGCTGTTACTACCTGGCGTTGCACGGGTTAAGGATTGTTAAAGATGAGTTTATGGTGATCAGCCAAACGATGTAGATTTATACGGAAAATATATTAGAAGAGAAAGTGAGGTAAAGGAAGAGGAGAAAAATGTCGCTTATGTTACCCGCCAGGTCCTAAAGAATAAGAATGCAAAATTTGGGTCAGATTGGTCAAACAGTACAGCTTTATATGGAAAATATATCGGGAGGAGGGGGTGGGGTAAAGGGGAGAGGGAAATGTCGCCTTTGCTACCCGCCAGGAATAAGTATGGAAAATTTGGGTCGGATCGGTCAAACGGTTTTGTATAGAAAATTTTAATTTGTATAGATATCATATCAGTGGGGTATAGGCAAAGGGAAAATGTCGCTTATGTTATCCGCCGGCATCTAAAAAATAAGAATGCAAAATTTGAATCAGATCGGTCAACAGTGTACAGGAAAAATATCATGGTGAGGAGGTGGGGAAAAAGGGGAGGGGAAAAGGTGTCCTATGTTACCCACCGGGTCTTTAAAAATACGTATACACAATTTGACCAATCGGTCGAACGGTACAGATTTGTATGGAAAATATATCACTGGAACGGGGAGGAGTGAAGAGGTAGGGAGTTATCTGCCGGGTCTTAAAGAATAAGTATGCAAAATTTGGATCAAATCGGTCAAATGGTGTAAATCAGGGGTAAAGGGTGGGGTAAACCCCGATTTGATCCAAATTTTGCATACTTATTCTTTAAGACCCGGCAGGTAACTTCCAGTGATATATTTTCCAAACAAAGCTGTACCGTTTAAAAAAAATATATACAAAAAAATATATCTGGGAAATGAATAACTAATAAAAAATTTATAAATAATCAGGTCCATTTTGCGAATAGTTTAACCTTTTAAATTTGTTTTCACATTAATTCTTACCTAGTTATCATCTCCCATATATATACTTTTTTGATTTTGTTAATTTTTGTCTATATTTCGATTTTTAAATTTTAGTATAAGTTGTGTCCTGGTGAAGGCCCTGAATGGTCCCTGAAACATGTTGATAATTCAGTAAATGAATGTTTTAAATAAAAAGTGTTTTCTTGTTAATTATATAAATTATTTAACTGTAATTGTTTAACTGTGGATGTAGAGTTTTTTCTCATTATTGCGATTATTTAATTGGGTAAGGGAGATGGTACGATATCAGGTCGATACCCAAAAAGGCTTTATTTTCATCAAAAAGAACAAATTGGTTAGAACACCCCAATAAGACCATTAAAAGACATTCACCTTTGTCTCCCGTTTCAGATCCATAGATCATCACAATACATGCGAGAGATAATGTACCTTGGTGGCTGGGTAGGTTTTCACTTAATAATGCAGCAGTTAGCTAACTCAGCGAATGCGTTCCGTCCTTTTAAAGGAATGAGAGATTGCGGTAATAATGAGCTATGGACGTCAGTGTTTTATGCGCGGGCATCCAATGCGCTATGAGAGGTCAAGTCTGAAGGCAGAAGATAGGATTGAGGGATCCACTCGTTTCACTCAAATTGAGACCCAGCCTTGCTTTCGGTGATTAAATTCATTTGATGAAGATTTTAGAATTTTCCCAACATTTTTCATTGTTCGTATATCACTCAGAACATTTGTATATTGACAGCAACTTACATAGAAAACAAAAATGATTCATATATTAATTAATAAATCAAGTCTCATTGTACATATGCATCAGTTTCAGACATTAACTTTTCTCTTTTCTGAGGTCACAATAGAATTATGCGATTTCCGCCTGTTGGGGTGTTTTTGTGATATGTTTCGTACAGTTATTTTGGTCTCGTGACTTATATTGTAAAAATGAAAATGACAATAAAAATTTTATCAATAAAATACATAAGAAATTTAAGTATTGTGTCATTTCATTTTTTCAAATGAATCAATCAGCTGATCTTTTGTATGCCCACCTAGTACATAATAATTCCAATATGTCAATTCCAATATAACAATAATTTCACCCAGGAAATAATAAAATCAAGAAGATAGATTGTTATTACATTTATTAAGAAAAATATGTAATCTTCTGAGAAAAATCTTAAATTAACCCCCACTGTACGTATCTAAAATACCTCAATTTGAATTAGATTAAATTAATGTAATATATTTAAAATGTTATTTGAATGAATTTCATGCGGTTATTTGATGAATATCACATTTTATCACAATGCCTATGTACCTACTCAAATTTATAACTGTCAACGCATATTGTACCTACCTATATTTTACTGCTATTTATTTACTAGGTGTAAAATGCACTCAATATTTGCCCCAACTAATATAATACAATTCAGTAATGTATTTTTAAAAATGGAATACCCAAAGAACAATATTTTTTATATACCTATTATTACAGAATAATTTTATTCTAAAAACGCATGCGTGCTTGCTTACGCTCGCAGGCCATTTTTAAAAGCGTGGCGTATTTATTATATATACTGCGAGATTACATATAAAAGAAGACAAGTGCAACCAAGATAAAATAATCAAGAACAAAAAATATGCTAACAATTTAATTAACCGGTGACGTCGGGTGTCGACCGAAATGTGGCGGCGATCAGGGGAATACGATGAGCGAATCGGTGGAAATACGACGTTGCGCCGCCGCCATTGCTGTTATTCTCGCGGTCGCTGTAGGCGTCCCTTTCATACCAGGATCGCATGGAAAATCGCGGGTCACGGAGTTTCTCACTCGCGGATAAAATATTATTTTGCGCAACTCCCGTTATCAACAAACGTTTGAGGTGACATTTTAATGTGCATTTATTATTGATTAATTGCTAAATATAATGTTTTTAATGAAATTATTTGTAACAATTTACTTTCTATACACATATTTTTATGTTGTGGTATGTATGAATCAATATTATTTTTATTTTAGTGTGTTGAAAAAAATGTTTTATTTATTAAATATGAATATTTCATACTTAATAAATAAATAATTCATTTGTATTTTAGAATAAATATTACACATAAAGGAAACTTTAAGTAATTAATTAAATTGTAAGTAAAATACCGCGACGCGAATTTATAAATACGGCTCGCGATCATTGATTGCACCATATGGTCAGGTTCAGGGGACTGACACGACACGGGCCGCAGAAGGATCGAGGAGGTAACTCCGACTATTGTACCGAGAGTTTCCGGCAACCGCTTTAATTGATGCGTTCTTGTTTATATTATCTCACTCAGTATCAGGCGCGGCAGACAATAGGTGTTCGATATTGAACCAATTTTATGCGTAGGTACTGCTCATACGAGTGAATTTATTGAGCATGTAAGCAGTCGGAAGTGCACAGAGTCATACGAAATTTATGCGCCGATCTTGGATAGGTACGCAGATAACTGGTCGGGCGAGATTAACATCAAGAATTATTTAAATTTGAACATGTGTGTAGCTTAATATTTCAAATATCGTATGTCGTCGAGAATGGTTAGAGATGTAACCCTGTTATTATTATTTAGCGGTGTGTCTGTTGTAAAAAACTTCGGAACGTGTTTATAATACAACAATTATAATAAATCGTTAGTAACCCGAGAAGATACATTTTTTAAATAAATTATTTCACACTACCTGTATAGGAATTTGAATGAGCGACTCGAGTCAACTTTCACGATGAGTTTGGGAAATAGATAAAGATAATTTCTCTGATTTACCGTAAATATGAGTATATAATCGTAGACGAATCTGTTTTTAAACTTATTTATAGCACCATTGAAACAATCTAAAAAGAAATTTTAAGATTTAATTTGAAATTATCAATCATCAAATAATCGTGCCTATTTTTAAATACCGCAAACCGTTCATGATATCATAACAATATTTTTTTGTGAAAATATCAATTGTTTTCAAATTCTTCTGAGTATAGTTTTCTGGGATATTCTGCCGTGTATGTTTGACCTCTCTGGCCGACGTTTCGGATCCCATTGCAGTGTCCATCATCAGTGCTGATGTCAAGCATCCGAAACGTCGGCCAAAGAGGTCAAACATACACGGCGGAATATCCCAGAAAACTATACACAGAAGATTCTGAACGGCCGTGAAAACCTGAAAACATTGTTTTCAATTTTTATATAAATATCAAATTTTACATTATAAATATCAATTTTGAATATCTTTTTTCAATTTTAATACCAATTTAAATGTCAATTATAATAAATATAAATTTTTGTGAATATATCAAGTGTACGTTAAGTCGATCGCAAAGTATTGTATTTAACTGTATAGAACTGGAACCGATTCTGTCACTATGATTTTGACATTTGAAAGATGGTGGTTCGCTTCGAAATATTAAGAAAACGTTAATACATGAGGATCTACGTCCTCAATTTATTTCTGACTGCATGGATAATAATCACATCCTTAACAGTATTGTTATTTTCAGACTAGACTTGACTTTAACTGAAGATATTTAAAACACGTTCTCAATTATTAAAATATCTTCAGAACACTGACCGTATGCGAGACATGATAATTACTATAATTACACGACAGAAAAAAGTGACGTTTGTTTCTGTAGTCGTAGAAATATTTAAGTGATTTCAACAGTGTTTAATATTTTTGCATTAAAAAGAAGATTTCAAATTACTTTCAAAGTTCACTTACTTATCTGCAATAAAATGGATTATTGCGAAAGAATAGATGGCATAAATTAGTTGTACAACGCTACCACTTTATTCAGAACCTTTTTTGGTTCCGCAATTTTTACCAGGGCTGTGAAATTACAAATTTATTTTTAAATTATATTTTAAATAATCGATAATGTATATGTCATATGTCATAAGGTCATACATAAATGTATATGCTTCAGACTTCTGGGGCGAGAGCGAATCATCAACATCGAAAGCATATGCAAACCGGATACATTTATGTGAACGAGAATTCCTTCGTGGATTGTCATATATCTTATTATCTTGCTCTGTCGCGTACAGCTGAGTTACATTTATCAACCGTGAATTCTTTGTTTTTCCTAAGCATAAAATCACTTGGACTGTAAGGGAAAACCGGAGTCGGTAGATTATTAAACAATTTCACAGCCCTGATTTTTCTACAGCCATCGTAACAAGAACTCTTCAGGGGTCTAATTGACTCGCGATAAAAACGTTAACAATTCCAAGTAGTTCTTGTGCAACCAATGACCAACGGCATTTCGAACGGAGTTAAAGCTTAAGAACCAAAAATATTAAACAAAATTATTGTGCAAAGCTTCAACGATCAATGCACCCATTTATAATCTCCAAGACTCCGTAGAATCTTGCATTATATTTTTTAAAAATAGTGAAATAATATTTTACGATTCTCGAAAAAATATTTTTTATTAAAATTACGTCTCACTAATTCAGTATTTGCACGGCAATTTGAGGTCATTATTACGAAAAAAGTTAGTACCGTGAATTTTATGCCTGCCGGTAGATGTCAGTAATCACTTTGTTCGATAAAATAATCCGTGAGAAAATTTGTACAAGAAAAGTTTTACCCATAACGATTTTTTAGCTTAAAAATACTAAAATAGGAGACAAAATTATGTAATTATGCATAAATTGGATCGCTTATTATAATTACTTTTTTATTATATAGAAATACAATGCGGCTTTTAGGAATTACAAAAAAAAATCGTGTAAATAATAAGAATGCAATGAGAGTTTGCATTTCATAACTTTGCAATTTTTAAAACATTGTAACCTAGAGTTGGAGTGCGGTAATAAAACGTTGACTATCAAAAGATAAAATTACATATTCCCATTTTACAAACATTTTTTTACAAACTCATAATGAATGCTTGTGTTATATAAATGTTAAATATCATTACTAAATACTATCTAAAAAACTAACGTCATCAGAACAATTGACGTAGTTAAGCGAAAGGATCCAATCCACACCAAGTCACTTTAGAGATATTGACCTAAGAGATTTAATAATTAAAATTTACCACAGGCAAATTTTTCAAAAAGCACAACATTTCTTTTATCCGTTTGTACATTACCAGCGGCCGAAAATAAATATCACTTTTTTCACGCTTACGGGAGGTCATGTTATTAGATTTAATTTGAAATTATTTTATAAGAGTTTAACACTTTTACACACAATAGAAATAAAATGAAACGAACAATACGTATTACAAAACAAAAACTATATGAAATGAGCGCCTAACCTTATTAATAACCCAAAGAAATTAGATTAAAGAACTCATGTTATGCTGGGAAACAAGTAACAATTGACAACTTAAGAACTCAACAAATTCATTCATTCAATGTTAGGGGAATCCCCGAAAATAATACGATAGAGTGCGTAGATACACGGTGCACAGCCAAACCGTAATTTGCGTTGCGTTCAGTTATAAATAGTTTGTTTTTAATATTCATTATGATATTCGGCGAATACGAATATTCGGTAAATATCTACTATTCGGCGAATACGTATTCGTATTCGTTGCATCACTAATATTGATACTTTTTTATTGTTAATAGTATAGTTAGGTGTATTTTCCGAGGTATATGTATGTACTTAAATTCATTTGATTGTTTCGACAAAAAAAATTAATCTGTTATACATATGGGTTGGTCCTAAGGGTGATAATAATTTTAAACATTTGCTTTTTGCCTGAATTTTTTACACACCGATAATATCGATATTATAATGTCGATACATACCTCTGTTATATTAAATATGTTAAAGTGGTGCACTTTTATTAAGTTATTTTTGACCATGTGTAACGTATCTACCTGTACACTTAAGCTAAATACCTAACTATAAAGTTTAATAATGTAAGTTTTACGAAAAGCCCAAAGCTTGAGACTTTAAGCTACCGAATTGAGCTTTGTTACAGCTTTTGGGACTTTTAAGCACACACTTTATGCTTTAAGCTACTAGATGAAAACTTAAGTTGAACTTAGAACTTCGGAAGTATATTTACATGAAAGCTAATATTTTTTTTTTTTTTTTTTTTGTTAAGAATTTATATTTTCAAAATTGGCCAGTCGTGATCTATCTAGTGGTTAGGAAAATTCCTCCTCCGTTGTGTCCGTAGCTATCCAAAATTCTTTTGATACGTGGTGAAATTCGTATTCTTATTAACGCGACTAGACTAATATAGAACGAATTCTTACCTAACTATGGAAATAACAAACGCACGTAACTAATCCGTACTCGTCCTTCTAGAAACCGCTCTAGAATTCTACAGTTTCGCCTATATGAGAGATAGCCGATATCGTCCACGTCCGGAGTTGGCCTAAAAGCCAATTATATGCGGCGTAGCCTAGGAATAAACGCTAGTAGCAAAACTCCCTTACATTGAACCGCCATAACTATAATACCATCGGGGTTAAAATACTGTAATATAAAACAATACAATCGTTGCCAAGTTAACGGCATACGCTAAAGATTCCGCCCGCATTGATTATCAACATCTCATAATAGCAGCTTAGAACAGTGTCAGCACAACCACATGCGGCACCCATTTATGACAGATTTACAAGATATAATAGCATACGTTATATTCAAAACACAAGTAAGAAACCTACCGATAGCGTGTCTCACGTTGTCCAATCTGCTCAATCTGTTCA
The DNA here is from genome assembly GCA_016648135.1 of Agrypnia vestita. Taxonomy (NCBI): domain Eukaryota; kingdom Metazoa; phylum Arthropoda; class Insecta; order Trichoptera; family Phryganeidae; genus Agrypnia; species Agrypnia vestita. The sequence continues at coordinate 269,796 of JADDOH010000864.1, forward strand.
TAGTACATAGTAGGGAAAGACAAACATATATGTATTCACAACAACTAGGCGCAACAGAGGCTCAAGGCAAGCTCTGTCTGACATTATCGCAGCCCGAGATTCTAAGGGAATGGAAGATACAGATTTGTAAGTGAAATTTAAGAAGTGTCTAACCACTTCTGTTCAAACGTGGATTCTAGATGCCCCCCCCCCCCTGTAGGGGGGAGGGGGATGCGGCCCCAGAGCATCGCCGCATCCGGTGGTTAACTCCTGTTTAGACATAACCTCCCACACTAAGCTGCAGACCAAGATCAAGCCGAGACTCTATTGCTCCTGCTGGAATCCCCCGAAGTCCTCGCTTCCCGGCGACAAACATATCAGGAAGAAATCCCGCGTCTGATATTAAGGTTTGTATATTATCCCGCGGGGCAGTCAAATTGACTGGTGTATTATGATGAGGATCCCACGTTGCGGCTACATGAGCCGGATTATTATGATGTTTACTGCTGATTAAAGGGCTGAATGAACTAACTGGGTGACTGGAAAAGACTCTCCCTTGAGCGCGTCAGTCAGAGCCATGTTAGCATCGCCAAATATAGTTGATGTGATTGATCCCACGGTGTAGTCTTATTGACTAGAGATATTAAATGATGGTAAAACAGCATGATTATTACAGTTGATTGTGAAGTTCCTGATATGTTTCTCGCTGGCCGGGAAGGGAGAACCCCGAAGGTCTCTGTATACAGCAAGTTAGAAAAGGTGGTGAATGATGAGAATGATGATGTTAGTAATGCCATCGTGCTCCTGAATGCGGTCCCGATCATAAAGTTGATTGTTAAACTGCTGACAGATCTCGTTCATTAAAGCGGTCCCGAGCATAAGTATTGATTGTCGAACTGCTACCTGCATCTTATAATTTCTCGTTCATGAGGAACGTCCTATCTCGTCCTTGAGTACGGAGTTATTACATTCACATACATTCATAACCAGAGCCCGAGCTCGTCGCACCAAGGGGACTGAAAAGACGTGAGAGGTTCTTCCCCTTAGATGTTAAAGGGGTAACCGCATCAAGACCTTCAGACCATCCTGTAATTCTTGGCTTTAAAACCCAGTCACAACCGGGTAGATACAGTTAAGATGGCCCTACCTAGTCCCTGACCTAAGGTGTCTCCCCAATCTAGTCAGACTCCATAGCCGAGAACGCGCGCTCCGACATTCGACTCTGTCTTGCCACGCGAGTAGGTCCAACTTCATCTTTTTCCACAATCGAAATTCAGCCTCCCAAGATCACGGGGCGTGAAAGACGTACGACTCCTCGCCTCCCGACCATGAAGAGACGAACTTCCCCATTCGGTTCTCGTTCATTATCCCATTTATAATCCCCGCGTGCCTAACCTTAAGAGTCTAGCGCCGGTAATAAGATCTCATTATGCTACGTTGGAAGTTAATATTGCACAACCGGGCGAAATGCCTATTTCCCGCGATCATATTCAATTTGTAAAACGCAATAATATGTATTTATATATGTTAGTAAGACGTTTGAAATGCAGAATGCACGTACAATGACCTCGCTTCTATCCTAAAGATAATTAAGATATAATCCCGACGTTACGTCCCGACATCAGTACTAATTTGTTTCCGCGTCCGTTACCGTCGAACTCTGAACCCACGTAATGAAATGAATAGTGACCATGTGACAATGACAAATTATATAGCACGAACATTCCATTTGATACACATAAGAAAACATCAGGAATAAATAATATCAAAGGTTCTTATCTTAGTTCTGTAGTTGGTCTGCTTCTGAGATGGCATCCTGATCCGAAGTAATATAACTCTCCAAAATTGAGCAATTACCAGCGCCTGTGTAGCCCTTCATTTCCCTTGTATATATATTTTAATATCAGCGCCTGTAAAACTGTATTAGATCCTAGAAACAAGAAAACTATTCCCTCTACGCCGAGCACATACAGAACATAAACCCCTTCAATCTAGTTCATCCACGGTTATGCAAAAAGGCGAAAGAATAGTAATAGTAAAAGGTCCTTAACTGACAGAAGTTGAAGTTCTCTGCAAACTGCCCATATCTTCTAGTGGCGCCTGTGTATTCCAATAACAACTTTCCAGTCATGTATTTAACATAACGTCCTCCTTGTGTGTATGTGTGCTGCAATATCTGTCATCCAGTTAGTGATTCCCAAAATAGTGTTTTCCTTGTATATATATATATATATATTTCAATATCAGCACCTGTAAAACTGTATTAGATCCTAGAAACAAGAAAACTATTCCCTCTACGCCAAGCACATACAGAACATAAGCCCTTTCAAACTAGTTCATCTACGCCGTACAGTGATATCACAAGCAGACATAAACAATACAATTACAAGTATGCTTGCGTTCTCCCCCACCTTGGTGGAAGTATTCGCATTCGTATTCACCGTATAGTAGGCGTAACATTCGCATTCGTGAAGGTAGTATTCGTTGCATCAAGGTTATTATATTTACAAATATGTTCAGGTTCCCCCACCTTGGTGGAAATATTCGCAATCGTATTCACCGATTAGTAGTCCTGATATTCGTATTCATGAAAGTAGTATTCGTTGCATCACTCTCAATAATAAAATCATATAGATAAATAATTACGGTAACTCATAAAAATATGATATTACTTATATTAAACGAACAAAACAAAACAATCTGTCATATTAGTAAATAACGTGATCACGGAAGACCGAAGGTTAACTACCCCTGAACAGACCGCGAACTGCCCACAATAATGGAAAATGTTGTAGAAAACATTTCAAATATCTAATATTGAATGAATAAAACAATGCCATATGAATAACTATCGCGATTACGAAAGGCCGACGGTTAACCACCCCTGAACACACCGCGAACTGCCCACAATAGTGAAAAATGTTCTAGAAAACATTTCAAATATCTAATATTGAATAAATAAAACAATGTCATATGAAAACTATCACGGCTACGGAAGACCGTAGGTTGATCTGATCTAACCGCAAACGACCCACAATAATGGAATATGTTGTAAAAAAAAACATTTCAAATATCTAATATTGAATGAATAAAACAATGTCATATGAATAACTATCGCAATTAAGGAATATATACAATTCGAAACACGTCTTTATAAGAACTTGATAGGAACAAATCGTGTTTTCAACGATTGCCCAATGATACGCAATACAAACATGTAACGAGTTCAAACAAACCACACATTCATGTTTTAATAAAATAAATATAAAATCCAGATGCATTTTTAAAATATATTATTTGTGGGGAATTCCTCGTACGATTTGAATTTATATCACGCTTACAATCGTGATATCAAAACACCTAATTAAATTCTCGTATTAATTGAAACAACACAGCGCCTTCGAATACAGGCCGATAATAAAATAATTAACCGCAATAGAAACCATAAATGTGTTCCCCAGCTGAAGACCGGCCGCATCTAAATTAACTATCTCTATACAACATGTACAATTCGAAATACGTTTTTTAAGAACTTGATAGGAACAAATTGTGTTTAGAACGGTTGCCCAATGACGCAATAAAAACATGTAACGAGTTCAAATAAACCACACAATCATGTTTTAATAAAACAAATATAAAATCCAGAAACATTTTTAAAATATATTGTTTGTAGGAAATTCCTCGTACGATTTGAATTTATATCACACTGACAATCGTGATATCAAAACCCCATTAATTCTCCGATCCCAATTATTTCCAAACAATACAAATCATATAGAAATCCGTGTATTCAATCGCCAGTATAGATAACAAAGCATTCTTTAGCATAAGAATACATCCGCCCTGAAGAACCTCTCGCACATTCCGAACCTCGCGTCATTGAATATACATAATTATACTGAATTTTAAAACCCACGAACAAACACGAAACACCCTTCGTCAGTAAAGTATTCCATTTTAAAGCCTTTATATCTTTGGTAATATATGAATATCAAATTTAAATGATTTTTCATATGAACAGCGACAGAATTACATATTTCATCAGCGTTATGCAATAATTCCCCCGCTGGAATTATCACCGTAGCAACAGTACGATTTCTTGTACATTAAATCCGAAGCGCGTATAGTAATAATTATCCCTAGGCCCAAAATACGTAACAAAACAATCCACAACATGTATCAATAATTGTTACGATCCAGAAAGTTCTAAATTGAATACACGAAAAAGGCAATAGAAATAAATAATATTGAAAATGCTTAGCTGTTCACTGTTCCAATTCTCTTTGAATTATTATCAACTCTGGCTTTTTCCTCGATCCAGCCAAATTATCTTCCTTACTGACTCTCCTAGACAAAGCCTCCGCCGACCTTCAAGCTGAAAACTCAAGTGCCGCTTTCTAATTTGTAACGCCTAAAAATAGTCCCTATCTCGCGCCATCTTTGATTCCAACTCGCGTGTAAAAGTCAAAGTCTAACTCTAAGACGCGTTTCATTGGTCAGATTCGGTGCTAACGCCCGCGTCTGTGATTGGACATCTCGTTAAACAAAAATAACATAAAGCCTGCTTTACACGCCCGCGTGCAGAAATAATAAAGCTCGTCCGCACTTACTTATCCGGCAAATATTCAATTATAGAGTATTTAACGGTTTGTGAAGCTTCTCTTTATTATAAACTTTAGCAGATAGATATTTTCGTATAATTTTTCAGCAATGTCTATTTGAATAGGCCAATATCGTTACAGTATGTATTTTTATTTATTCGATATGTATTTTTTCTATTGTATTATAACTGCATTTCTTATATTATATAATTTGACTCACCGAGAATAAGAAAACTATTAAATTGTTAATTATAACTGCCCCAGAACAGGCTTCACCTACTTGGACGGTATAACCTAAATGTAAAAAAGTAACCCATAAAAATCAAGTTTTTATTATACTCCCTTTCTTTGTAAAATATAACAACAATTAAAGACGAATTAAAACATATAACAAAACACTAAACTTACAGTAATTTAATATATTTCTAAAATGTCAGCTTTTTCAGTTTTGAGCTTTGATAAGACACTTCATGCTTTAAAGATTAAATTATAAAAACATTTGTCAGTCAATTTAGATTTTCGACATTCGTAATGAAGTACCTATTATGTATACCAACGGAGTAATTCAAATTTAGAAAATATTCCGCGACGTTTTCGGGCCGCCGTTGTTGTAATCAAACTTTTCTAATGATTCAAATTTGAAAAAAGCAATAAAATTTCTAAAAATCCGAAATTATACTATAATTATTAATTTTTTTTAACAAAAATTTGATAGATCTTCTTGATCGTCGCCACGAGTCTACTTGCCAAGTTTCAGCTCGATTGGATCACGGGAAAAGGGTTAAAAATCGATCCAAAGTTTTTTCGACGGCAAGCCGGCAAGCAAGCAAGCAAGCAGACGCCACAATGTTAAAAGAAAGGAAGTAAAAAAAGTATAATTGTAATAATATATAAAGAAATAAATAATTTTCAATATTTTTATCCATAGCGAGTCTTAATGACAATAAATAAAAACGTCATTACGTGACGCACTCCTGGGATAAATGGACGATGTATTTAATGGTGGAAATAACAAGATATTTCCAAATCGCCTCCGAATCCCCCAGCCCAAGAAGAGCGTTAATAAATCGGAATGATGTATGAATGACCCCTCATAACGCATTCCTGACCGCTGCGGCGCGGCTCGCGACGATGTTAACTGGAATATTAATAGCTAATAAAGATTAAGCACGGAAATAATTGTATTTATTCAATCCCAGAGAGCGCACCGAGCGGGCGCAGCGGGGGCAAACCCTCACCATATCTCATACAAATTAACCAAACATAAATAACGCGTCGGAGAAGTGGTCGCTATTCCTGTATTCCACTGATACTCGTCTACAAGATAATACTTTAAGCTCGAGAAAGCGGAAAGTTCCCATCGTAAGAATAACACGTTATTGTTTATATTGTCACGTGTCGTGGAATGAACGAAAACGCTGGAATTTAATTACAGATTTATTAATTAATTTTTTACTGTACAAAGTCACATAACGCTCTTCTTTAAATTACACTATTTCGTAATTTATCACTCGTAAATATACAATTTATTATCGTTTTAACACTTTATTTAACATTCACTAGAACATTTCATCCAGTTTTCGCACGTATTATTCGCTTCGGTTTATTAAGTAGGAACTTCACTGGAATATTCGCCTAAGTTATCACACGGTTTGCCGCCCTGGTTTCGCGGCCAGCGGCTCACTTCGCTTCTGTTATCGCCTGTCAAACGCGCTAAACAATAACAACCCCGCGCGCGGCCTAGCCCCGTATTTATATCCGTGTATCGAGGTAAATTGTACTTTCCGGATTTTTCTAGTGTTTGGGAGATGATTCTCGTGGCTTCTAGATTCTTGTAGCTGTTTCTAGAATGTTTCAGATGCCTCCCGAAAACCGTAGATTACGCTAGGCCATTCTGGATTTTTCGATAGTGTTGTTGTGACAACTGTGCAATATTATTGCAATCGTTACAATATTTTATTGTCTTTAATTCTACTGTAACATTTATCTGTATTTTTTTTAAAAATATATTTGATTTAAATAAATACATTGTACATGTCGGTTCCTAAAGAATTAAAATTTATTTATTTATATAGAAAAAGAGAAAACAACAAAACAAAGAATTTGTATCTTTTGACAAATAAAATTAGGCAAACGGAAGAGGTACAGAAATCAGTAATTATTAGAGTCATCAATTTGTTTAAGTGAGACCACCAATTTCGTGTCTGTCTTCCCATATTTTTAATCCAAGATTTTAAGTATTTAATTTTTTTTTGGTATTTATTAGCGGATTATATTCAAGATTTAAAATCTATTAGCAGCACACCAAACGTGAAGTTTATTTGAGAAGAAAAATTTCTTGTCCGCAAATTACAGAACTTCTACTAAATCTATGAAGATTGTAAAAATTTCATTTATAAAACAATTGAATGCGAAGGATGTTGTATGGTAATCTAGGGGAACGCCATCGCCGAACTGATATGAGAGGAGCGTGATCGATAAGTTTCTTTCAAGGAGATAGCTTGTACACTTTCACAACTTACTGAAGATTTACAAAGTTATCTATTTACTGAAAATTTACAAAAATTTATAAATTTCTTTGTAGGTACATTTAGTATTTTTGTTTTTCTGCTGTAGTCTAGACTATTGCTACTTTTTGTATTGTATGATTGAAAATCCTTATTTAGTTTCACCCTGTTATTAACGTATTTAGGCAAGTAACCCTTGTAAAATATTAAATATTATTATTAAGTTTAGTTCATTCAACATTTTTGTTCATTTTTTCTTTTAACGTCGTGCATTTTAATTTTTTTTAAATGGACTTCCTGTTCTGAGATAAGTGTTTCCGTAAAAGAAAATATTTAAAATGTCAAAAACATTTTATAAATTAAAGAGGACTGAGTATTTGTCCCATGTGTAGTTTTGTGTCACAATATGCGCAATGTGGTGAAAAGTATATATTTTATATATACTTCGTGACCTTCGTAGCCCAGTGGCCTTTTCACATAGGTTTCAAATCCTATAAACGAGATTACACTAAATCTGAGTGATATACTCAAACCTGACTGTTACAAACAATAAGCTTTTGGCCTGTTCAAGCATTTGATAAAAAAATAACTTTACTACCCGGCTAATTCCACATTCCCTTACATTTCACTAGAGAACACTGAAAAAATGCTTGCAAGAAAGAAATAAATAGAAACAACTCAAAGTATATAATTTTGTCCTCAGTCAATTTATTTTATATCTTTTGAAAAATCTTTAAAAAAATATGGGACAACGAATGAGGCGAAACCTTTTAAACAATCGGAATATAAATATGGAACAAAGAATAAAGCGTCTGTCTTATTTTTTGACAATTAATTGGATATTTGAAAGCTTCATATCTTGAGACGGAAATCCACACAGATTAAGCTCTTAATATCATGACGACAGATCGCACTATTCGAGAGTTTCTACAAGAAAACTTTTCGCTTTGTAACTATGATGCTCAATTATTTTAGCCAAAATCAATTATATTATTGTTTAACATTTCTAACTTGTAACGGATCTCATAGTAAAATACGCATATTCATGTAGATTATGTTGAGATATTGGCATCGATAAAAGGGAAAAATATGAATTTTTTTAAATCTTTCTCATATGTGAAGTCGATTGACCAAATATTTTTTCGTAAAAACTTTTTTAAATAAAATCATCCCAGTTTTAAAATGGATAAAATTGTACATCGCGTTTTGTTCAAGTTTTTTTGTTAAAAAGAGAATAATCGTTAATAAAAATTTTGTAGCAAATCACTCAACACATTTTTCATCTCATTAAAAATATTCAATTGAATACCGAACTTTTCAAATGATCTTTTTGGAATTACTTCCCCTACATATCGCGTGTCCTGGTGGCATATTCGAGCATTTTTTCAACGATTTACATGTGAACTTATTATTATTTACTTTTATGTTATTAGGTGTAATCTGGAGGTAATATTTTATTCCATAATTTCAGTATTATGAAGAAAGTTAACTTCCGTATTGTAATTTGCGAAAATTCTATTGTATTCCATCCCTTAGATTGTAGATTGGTTCTGTATTATTATGATTGATTGAACTGAATTTATCTGATAAATTCTAGATTTGGCTTTCTCTATTCAGCACTCAAAAATATTTTCAGCTTTCTCTATTTAACACATAAAATATGTTCAGCTTTTTCTCTTCATCACATAAAAATGTTTCAAAATCATAAAAAATATTAATTTATATCAGTTATATTCCTACTGTACAAGGAGACTCGAAGCTAGTAACAAAAACTTTACAGATGGATTCCTACCTTGATAATGTGTTGAAAATTTCATTAACCATGAACTAATGTCGACAGTTATGGTGACATGCATTATCAAATATTGTATTTTTTCAATATTTCTCACTTATTTTTGGCAAAAAGTTTCAATTAGGTTTATTTCGATTTAGTTAATTGCATGGTGGTGGTTTTGCTCCTGAACTCCTCAATTGTTTATTTTTCTGCTGTAAAATCGTTTGTTTATTGTGAATATTTGTTAAATTTACACAAAATTCACGATTTTTGATGCTATTCAGCAAAAAGTAGTGTACAAATTTATTTATTTATTTAGACAGATAAAATCTAATTACAAACTAACTAATTAATTACTCCATCACACTGCAGGGACAATGCGAGAAGATTTTTTTCCCACATTTTTCTATCTTGACACACAATTTTTGCTTCAGCTACATTCATACATCTTTTCATGCCCTACGGTTGTTGAAGGATTTAACAGGACTATTCCCACATATTTGTTGTATCTGATCATATTGGATTTTCTGGGAACGCTCTCTGTTCCTGCTGCCTTCAATACTCGCTCGTATATTTTCTTAGCCGTCTTTTCCCCGCTCGTACATTCCGCATGACCGAACTATCTCAGCACTCCTTTCTTTATTCTATTTACCACGCTACAGTCAGCATTGCATTCATTTCTAATCACAATCTAGTTGATAGTCCGGAACTTCTTCAACGAATATCTTACCACATCCTGACTCGCAATAACAGACATTCACCTACTTTTCATCTCCCTTTTTGTAAGACCAACTCAAAACAAAACTCCTTTATGTACAGATCCACAAATTCATTTAACACAAACTATCACCACATTGACATTTTCAACTCAACAATAAGAAACATAAAACAAACAATATCTACACTACCGCACCCAAACTAATTCGTACATTATATCTTCCCTTCTACTCCCGTCCCACATTCCCCTCCACCCTCTCCACTCGCTATTAAAGTAAGTTAAAGTAAATTTTTATATTCAGTGGAAAATTTGTAATTGGCATAATTGTAAAAACCATTATTTCATATTTTTAAGATTGTTATTTTGCTGTTAATTTTCCCCAAAATAAAATAAATAAATAAATAAATAATCTGTTCATTCCTCACTTTATCTACCAAAGATTTTCACACGAGGTCCTCAGTGACTGCGTCTCCACCGCATTCAGTTAACTTTCATTCTTTCTCACTGTTATCAACACTGGGGGGGGGGGGTATTTTCAAGCCGCGGAAAACTGCAAGTACTGCGATTACACTAATCAAAGAAAATAAAATCAAAGTGAGTTGTTGCACACTTCAAAAGTCTTAAGCCAGGCAGAGCTCTCGGGACGACGTGTTGGTAGACTCGAAGCTTTGAGTCAGCGCGGTGCCAAAACTAAATTATTCCGACACACCGCTACAAAATTCCAAACAGCCAGCCGCATCTTTGTGTGGGTCGGGTGTATACGGGTACATTTTAAATTATTCCACTCAAAGTGGAGAAAACATATCGAGGATAATTTTATCTCCGGAATCATTTTTTTGGGTGGCGACCCGTCACGCGCGAGGGTGGCGGGAGGCGGGGAAGGGGAGAAGAAGACTTTAGGAATTCAATTATGAACATATTTCCACTCCGAGCTTTGATTCCATCCGATTGAAATGTAAATGGGCGTATAAATTAGCGGCCATTGAATGCGTATTTAAATAAGATTTCGAGAGTCGACTTCGATCTCAATCTTAATGTATTCTAAATAAACTTGTACGCTCGGAATATACATACCTTTATAAGGTTGGTAAAGTATATATTTTAATGACGTATTTAATACAGTGCTTCAAAACCTTGACCCGTATTTAGAAGAAAATATGACATAAAATATAAGAATACAACTGAAAAAAAAGTTTTTCAAATAGGCTTAAATGCTCGAAAAACAAAATAATAACATACCTTTTAATGTCCAAGGGTATTACAACTTGTCAATATAATTGACGTATCTGATAATATACGGGCTGAGATGATTTATCATTGTACCAAACACACACATGTATAATTCGTATATAACATTTGTACATATTATGTATTCGTTCAACATACATTTTATGACGAGGCGTGGTTACTCTTTTCTTTACGTCATTCACAAGATAATGAACGGCTTTATATTAATCAATGTTTATTATAGATGTCGCATAGAGACGTAATCACTTTTTATATGGGAAAGTAAGTAATTTTCAGACGTATTTGTGAAAAATTCGGAAGAATGTCATATTCATATATAAGGAATATTGCTTTGTAAACGCCAAAAAAAATATGGATATCTCATTGCCAATGGCGACATCTGTACTGGTTTATGAGAAGGACAAATTTTTCAGGCACAGGTTGCGGTACTAAAGACACAACACGCACATGGAACGAGGTGTACATCTTAAACATATATACAACTTCCAAAAACTTGATAGATGTGGTAGTCTGGGTGGAATTAGGGAACATTGTGTAAAATGATCAGTTAAGACAGTCATACAATAGGTTGTAAGCCCTATGGACACCCAAAAAGACTTCCATACCTACTTTCCTATATAAAAAAGTAGCTTCGTTTCTATGAGACAAATATAATGTATCTTGATAAATGATGACCTCCTGGGGATAAAATCCAGTATTTTGCTCTTGAAAAAATTGAATCAAGTAGATAAGTACATAGAATACCCTTTTTGTTTTGTATTGTATGTTTTATAACAAGTAAATAATTCTTGATTAGACAAGACACGGTCATAAATTATGATAAATTGTTAGTACTATTTAAATATGATACCTTTTTACTATTATTACAAGTTTTATAATATAATATAAGTCTAGAGACTTATTTTCATCTTAAAAATGGTTCATACAAAATAAAAAATAGTATCCAAGTGTATTTTGATATATTTCCATTGTGCTCACAATGACACTTGTGCCGAATATACTGGGTGTATCAGAGCTAGTCCACAATATTTTAGAGATAGATTCCTGCCTTGATTATGAGTCGAAAATGTTAAAGCATCAATATTTATGGAGATATGCAATATCAAATTTTTCATATTTTTTTCAATATTTATGATTTTTCATTTCCACATTTTACTTAATTTGTATTAAAGCGAATAAATTTTCACAGTCGATGTAAGTTACTGCAACGGTAGTTTAACATTTTACAGAAAATAAGTAAGAAGTATTGAAAAAAAATGCAAACTTTGATATTTCATATCTGCTTATTTGTTGATATCAGGTGATGGTTGCTTAAACATTTTTGACTCAAAATCAAGTCAGAAATCTATCTTTAAAGTATTGTGGACTAACTCTGTTACACTGTATAGTAACCTAATCAGTGCATTAAAGTAGAATTAGTATGTGACCGTTGGCGTGCGGACTGTGGCGCATGATCACAATATTTGTAAGCAGTTCCTGCATATGACCTATAAGGAACATGACCTTCGGGTCCTTGTATTGTATATGACTCAGCTGTCAGCTGTTAAGCTTCTCCCGTGAATTGCCCAGTAGCCCAGCCACACCGCACCGGGCACGGCCGACTTGTGTGCAGTGATAATAAAATGTATGAAAAACGAATATGTGCAGCCGTAAAGCGCTCGCAGTAGTTTCACAAAGCGACTCCAATTAATAAACATTTCCCAGACAAGCTCGCGAATCGCTGAAACTCTAATTAATTATAAACAAGTTAAAATTACTAAGAGTTTCATGAAATATGCAGCGGAGTTCTCTGGCACGAAGCGGCGACGCGCGACGCCCGCATTACTTAACCATAAACACGGGACCGGCAAGGAGTAAGGAGAGATGTTGTGTAAGGCGGCGCACTGTGAGCAATCAGCACTAACGTTAACTAGACAAAATAATAAAAAAATATTTTTTTAAAACCACGCTTAAATGTATTAAAAAGTAAAAAATATTTTTCGGCCTCACTCTCCGAATAAAAGATGGGCGGCTTATAATATTGATATAGATGAGAGAAATCTGTTGTTAATGGAGAGAAAGTGCCCACGCTTTTCTTTGGAGAGTGAGACAAACATTTTTTGGCCGAAAATTTATTTTTTATTTTTTAGTGTAGGGTACATTTAAACATCAGCATGTTTTTTTTAAAAAAAATTCATGTAATATAATTTTCTACTTTTTAGTTTTAGTATCACCCACCGTATGAAATTAGTTAATGAATGATCTCATTAACTAATTTCGCATATAAAACTTTGATTAATTACTTATGATAGATCAGTTATTATTGATTAATTAGTGAATCTGATAATTGATTCATGTATTGTCATCGAGAATACTGTGTGCAAAATTTCAGCTCGATTGGACATTGGGAAGCGGGTGAAATATCGATTATAATATTTTGTCCAGACAAACAGATGAAGCTAATATAAGCTGAGACTCCTACTTTTTTCTCTTACAGCACTTGGAACGTAACTGCTGTTTACTTTAAAGTAAATTAATTTCTGAATTTATGAAAAAAAATTTACGACATCAAAAATCCTCGTTGTCTGAAAATTCGCTATATATCGCTAGCACGATGCATCTTGGAATATTCATCAGTTAGTTAGTTACCATTTTTTGTATGCTAGTTCGCCACATGCACTATGCACGCCTAATCACCGTACATGTAATGTGCCTGTTGTGATATTAGGTTGTGTTTAAATAAGTAAATACATACATGGTACTCTGTTAGTGTCTCATAAAAAAAAGAACTTGGACAACGGAAAAACACTGTATGCTGGATTCCTTGACTTGAAGAAATCATATCTGTACCTGAGAGGTAAACTATTGTAACTGCCAAATTTGAGATTTTCGGGTTAATAATGATTTTGATAATACAAAATGCTTTTTTTTTTTCTAAATATCATATCTCTAGCTGTTGTCTAGCTCAAAATAGGTAGTGTGATAATATCGTTAACACAAAGTATCCCAGAGGTAAAATATCGTATCTACCGTAGTAAATCGAAAAAAGACGTCTGAATGTGAAATTTTTTGCGGCTAAATCCAGCTACAGATTAGCTCAATAGGTACAGAAACATTGTATGCAATGACATACACACATTGTTATAATGGGTTACATCATGCTTTCATGTTTTTTTTTAAGTTGCTGATTTCAATAAATAATATCTCTTTATTTTCATTCCTCACCTGTTTTTTCATTATGAATGCGCTCCAACAAAACAACGTGGACAGGCTGCTACTGAAAGTTATACCATTGCTGTATGAAGACTGCACTAGGAGTGTAAAATCAACGGTAAAGAATCAAACCATTTCTCTAAATTCAGTTCACTATCTGCAAAGAAAAGTGGAGTTATCAGTAGCCACAAAAGACTGACCCAGCTCACGATAGAGAGTGGTGGAAGAGTGCTGTCCAAGCGATAGACCCCCGAATAAATCATATTTTGACACTCGAATATTTAATAGTATCTTGTACATAACCATCTTACAAGTGGCACTATTGCAAATCGATCGCTGTTTCCAATAGAACACTCAGATCAATCAGTCACGTCGAAGACGGCTCGGAGTGCTGGCATAATTATAATTATAAGTTAATTTAGGAAATAATGACAATTCTGATGTATGGATACAATCCTTGTAACTTTATACTAGTAGGCTTACATATACCTATAATTTGTTAATATTTATCAATTTTAAGTTTTTGTCACTTTGCAGTACGTGCACGCTTAAGTGATATTTCAGATTTTACATCAAAATTCATTTATACCTTAACAAGTAAGCCATGTTTTTATTTGCATAAATATTTTATATTAAATAATACCTTTAACACACGGATTTCGAAAGTTCGCACTTCAATTTTCTTTACTATTAAAAATCGTTTTTTGTAGAGAGCGGGCGGGCATTCCTAATGAATATTTAATTAATACGTAGAACGCTGTATAGTGAATAACTTTTTATCTTTGTATCTTATTTTCTACATATAAAAATGTTTCTTTAGTCCTGTTTTTCTAAAAATGAATTGAACGTTTTTTTATGTTTGATTTCGTGAAATCTCAATAATACCAATGATTTTTCAGCAACTTCAGTGATTTTTCTTTTATTTTGAATTGTGTTAGAAATCTATTAACGTGCAAAAATTATTTTGTCTACGTATAAAATTAAAATTGATCACACTGCGTCACGGTGAAGGTACTCACCTACCTAAGTACTCCTTTCCTCTTCAAACTATTCCAACTCACAACTTTTCTTTCTTGATTTGTATTCATCCGGATACTCAATGTGAACAGATGATAATGCGTGTTGTTACTAAAGATTTAATTTTTATGTAATCGTGAATACCATGCAATGACATTTACATTCTGAAAAAAACATAAAATAAAATTTGTAATATGTTCATTTAGTTAATAACTTGGTCTATGAAGCTCTTTGTATGATGATTGAGCTAATGACTCCAGGTACATATGTATTACCGTTTTATAAAAGGCATTTTTTTATTTTAAAAAGTGCCAATGTCCACGCCATCCTGAAAGGAAAGAATAAACGTACACATAGTTTGAGAATGATCTAAAAAGAGAAATTTTTGTATTATAAACCTTTGTAAGTTCAAAAGAACATAACTAATGTGTAAAATTACATATGTACAATCATATTGTGTGTGTGTGGTCTATCATTTTTTCTGTGGCAATCATGGCATGAATTTTTACATATGTGTAAGAATTTCTTTCTTTCATCCCACACATTTGTGATTTTTTTTATTCGTCATTCTTTCATATTCATATGGACACACGGTGACCTCAATCAGATGAGAGACACGGCTCCAAATGCACCTTCAGTCTTGATCCAGATTGCTCTCGTGGCTGATTCCTGGGTTTTTCCATCCACACTTGTGGTAATCTTCCCTTGATTCTTCTTTGGCCAGGTTAACTTCCTTATCTAACTTTGTCGTAGTGATGCCTATTAAAATTTTAAACATTTTCTTTATTTTAAAATATTTTCTGTATTTTAAAATGAGAATACATTTAATTTAAAAGTTAAAATTTAAGAACATGTTCAATAAAATGAAATTAATCAATAAGGAAGATATGCAGAAAAAATCTATTTTTTGCATAGGAAAAGTTCTGGGTTCGAATGTATTTCGACAGAAAGATTTTTTTCTTTATATCTTTCTAATTGATGATTTTATTATTTGTTGCATTTATTTTATTTACAAATTATGAAATTTGAACCAATAAAATGAGTCCTTTTATTATGATTCCAAACAGAAATATTCAGGCACCGGTAACATTTATTATTCTCTTGTGACTTCGCGTTAGTCTCACCTCTAGTTAGTCTAACAGCCTTCCAATAACAGAAAATACCTGTAATTTCCACTCTAGGGCTAATCACGAAATAAATTATTTACCGAAGGGATACCGACACTTAATATTTATTTCTATCGTAGGTATTCACGAATTTTATAACTTATCGAAATAGTTGACAATTTCGTGTGATTATCCTTGTTATTTTTTCTCTAAACAAATTACTCTAAAATTGTCCTCAAACTTACCTTGTTATCAACATGTTACATAATTAAATAGGCGGATCAGAATTATTTCATCTTCACCATTCGATTCAGCTATCAAATCTGGCTCTGGTAATATCTGAATCATTATCATCTTACTCATACTCCTCAAAACCATATTTAGACTCGTATCCATATCTCATATAACGATGTAAGTCTTCTATTTCAGCATTAGACATTTTACCCTTTTAATGCATCTTATTACCTAAAAATGTTGTATGCATTCGAATTCACGTTCACTGCATAGTATAGTAGTTATATAACATATAGCACTGAAACACTTAAAATAACCCCAAAAATAAATGTCAAAGTAACCTTAAACATCGACGATTTACCGGATGACAATTATTAATTTATTGTATTGATCACATTAATGATATCTATAGATCAAAGTAAAATGTTTTTCAATACTCAATTTAGCAGTCTACTCGACACAATAATTAATATATTTATATGTCATTCCAGACGATGCGCGATGTTATAAGAATTGAAATCTTATGTTGTAGTTTTATCTTACCATGCATTTAAGAGTTAAAAGTATCTGTAATACAATTTATTATAATGAACTATTAGTAATTTGTCCAATCAAAATAAAATAAAATAAATACCCGGCATTTCTTGTTTCCAGTATAGTGTCTGAAGATGTAGTGAATTTGTGGGTTTTTTACTTTTTTTTACCCTTATGAATTCATGTAAAATATAAAAAACAATAAGTAGTTTGCAAAAGGGTTAAAGCTATAGAGCTGACGCACTTACAGAAATAGAATAGGCGGGCTAGCCGCATGTAGAGTACTCAGAGTATCGTAGACTCTAAGGAATCGTAAAAAAAAGATGTAATGAAACGATTTTGAAAAAAAATCGTTATCTTTCACTGACGGGGATAATTTAAAAAATCCACATAAATGTATATTCTCTTAACTCCAACTAAAATTTCAAAAATAATTTAAAATAAAAATATTACATATAAAGTAATAAAATTCGAAAGAACAAGAACAAGAAAATGCAATCACAATAGGTTCAAAATTCGATTTAAAAAGAGACATGTATAATTTTGTTTAGATAATACCTAGTTAATGGTACCACCCAACTACGAAAATATAATTTGAACTTTGAAACAGGTTGTTTTAGCATATCGCCAACTTTAATTTGTATAGTTTGCATATAGAAGTGGATTACATGAACATACTGTCCACCGTGGAGCGACTAGGTACGCGGAATGATTTTCATACAAGGAATTATATCCAGTAGGTTAAAGTTTGATAGTTATTATAATACAAAAACGAAAGGTTATCATTAATATTGCGATTACAAAACTAACTTAAAAATTAACCTTAGACAAATAACACCAGTCGCAGTAACTCCGCAATAAAAATATATGAAAATATGTTTAAAGAAATTAAACAATATTAACAACAATTAAATAATATATCAAATGAATGGGATTATTGTTTATTAAACTAAGGTTACGGACACAAGGGTACTAATTCAATATTGAATATTTTTAGTAGTAAAAATTTAGAGAAGCTATATTTCAAAGTTGGTTTTTTAGTTAAATCGAATTATTCGATAACACTTTTTACATACAATATGTTTGTTAATTTTTGAAATATAATTTATGTTGTGAATTAAATATATAGGTACATGGCAGAAATTTCACCTCAAGATCGCATTATACAAGAATTGTTTAATCCTTTACTCGTATTTTAAATTATTTGCTAATTTATGGATAGAATTCTTAGATTTTTTTAAATAAAGTTTCTGGTGCAGTCACAGTATAATAAATACATACAGTATGTTATCTTGGCAGTGTCCTTGAAATAAATACCTACGGCCGCTTGGTACTTAAACTTGGTTAAAAACGCACCAGGGCTGCTCATTGACTGACTCTTTATGGTTTGGGGTCACAGTATAGTAAAGCATACAGTATTATATCTTCATACAAACAGCCGAAACGACACCCTTCGAAATCTCGGTATACTTCGAACTGCTCAGTCGCCGCAGGGCTGCAGTAACGTACGGACGCAAGCGGTGTGAGACGCTCCCACGCATACATTTAGGTCAATTTATGGCACCCCAAACCATAAAGAGTCAGTCAATGAGCAGCCCTGGTGCGTTTTTAACCAAGTTTAAGTACCAAGCGGCCGTAGGTATTTATTTCAAGGACACTGCCAAGATAACATACTGTATGTATTTATTATACTGTGACTTTAGGTTATCAACCTTAACCTTCATCATCAAGAAACGACTTGAGGGAACCATTATTTTTAATAGTTTTGTTTTCTACTATTATCTTTAATTTATAATGAGCTAGCTTGTAACCCGTCAAAAATGACGGTGCTTTTACTTGTTGATTCCTATGGAATAAGTATTTATTTGTTTTATTAAAATAAAAATTTCGTAAAAAATTTTTTTTCGACAATTCTTTTTTTAAAAATTTTTTTCGAAAAAAAATATTCGTAAATTTTTTTTAAGACGGAAGGGCAACAAAATTATTATAATTGGGATTTTGTCCTTTGTAATCGGATGTGAAACAAAAAGAAATCGTAAAAAAAATTATATTTTTTTAAAATTTTTTTTTATTATAATTGGGATTGTGTCCTTTGTAAAAGGATGTGAATCGAAACAAAAACTTCATATCATTTTTATAGGTTCGTTTACCTCGTCTACGCGGACCTAATCATGTAGAAATTTCCATCGGACTATTGTCCTTAGAATAATGCATACAAGCCCTACACGACACCTTGGTCGCCAGATTGTATCTGAAGTTCGAAGAAGAAAGAAAGGAAGTCCGTTTGTTGTTTCGGTAGGTACATCTCAGTGAACAACGAATTATTTTGTACTTAGTGTTTATCTGTCTTTAATGAAAGTAACTGCAAAAGAACGCCGAGTCGTCATTCTGAAATCTCCTTCGCTGACACGAAACGGGAATATGATCTAAAAGTTATGCATAACTTCAAAAACAAAGCAAAACAAAATAAAACTACAGTTATCTAATATATCTAGCATATCTATAAAACAAATGTCTATATAAATAGACACAACATTGTGTAATTGTGTACTTGTAGTCACCTCTCGTAAAATGCAGTAGGTACAATATGTCAACAAAATTTATCTCATCTTATTTTATGGACTTATAACACGTGTGGATATTAAACTTGTTTATAAACTGGCAAACAACTCCCCTTACTCTCAGATAACAATATCGTTATAATATCCGAAAATAAAAAGATGACACGTACATATTTATTTACGTGCATTTAAGTTTTTATGGGAAACGTCAAATCATGGGTAAAATGTTAATATTTCTTTAATAGTAGCAAAAATATTGGACTCAATTTAATATTGGACGTTAATATAAGTAATGACCTTTTTTTAATTTTGAAATGCGTGTCAAAATAAAACAAATTAGTAAAAGTGAAAATTTTCCGCTTTAAAAGATATTGTGTTTGTTTTTACGTTACATTTATTGTATTATTTAATTACGGACCTTCAAAATAGAATGTCAAGTAGACAAAAGTGAGCAACCAAGGGAACAAAGCCGCCAAAGCTTTAGGCAAAGATTTTTATCACAGAAACATCGAAAAATTTGCAGAACTTTTGTAAATGTTAAAGGAAAATACATTATTGACTTTTTTTTGTGCTCGTACATATTTAGGGTTAATGGAGTCATTCTTTAATGACTGGGATAACGAGGTTTTGGGTATCCTCGGCACCCATGTCAAGGATCCATTTTTTTATTTGTCTCGTGACGAGACCACCGCTATTTACATTCTTCCTTAATTCTTTGGGTAAGGTGTTATAGTGTCTCGGGACCAGGAATGTATGGCTTCTCTGTCCTAATTCCTAATGCTGTGGAAATTTTAGATATTTTTAACAGGTTCCTATCCCTTGATCTTCTTTCCCTCTGTTTATGATCCATATCATACGTTTCAATATTGCGGCGTACATGATTTAGTAGGATTTTGGCATAAATTTGGTATATGCCCATTACCTCCATATTTTTTGAAAACTGCCTTCGTACTTGTGATCGTAGGCGTGGGTTTTCCATATAAGCTTGCAATTGAGTTAGCGTGGGTACAGTGCGTACAATGCGCGCATTGTTTCGTTGTGTTAAGTTTACGGATACGAATGGGGCCACACAAGGGTCGTTATTAATTATTATTATTTTCCGTGATTTTTCACGGGTGTACGGCTAGTTGTTAAGTAAATGTCTTACTCTTTAAAGCAGTGGTTCTTAACCTTTTAGTCCTGCGGGACCATTTGACAAAATTTCCGTTATGCCATGGACCACCCAATTGGTTTATTGATTTGGAGGTAATATTCAGTAAATAAATGTAAGTAAATAAAGGGTTCTTTTAGATTTCAACAAATAAAAAACGTATAAAATTACTAAAACCAGTTTTATTAATTTTATTTATTTTTTAAAAATAAATTCACATGCCAATGCAAGCACAAAAATCTCATTATAATGTAATTGTAAATAATATAATAAAAATGAATGAATTAAAAAATTATGAAAGACTTTAATGAGATTTTTGTGCTTGCATACTTTTTACTATGCGGTGGAAATGCGGTCACTAACGCTTGTGTGGAAAATCTTTGGTCGATAGAGTGAGGAATGAACAAATTAGAAGTGAATGCAATGCTGGCTGTAGTGTGGTAGATAGAATAAAGAAAGGAGTGCTGAGATGGTTTGGTCATGTGGTACGTATGAACGAGGAAAGTATGGTTAAGAAAATATATGAGGCGAGTGTTGAAGGCAACAGGAATTAGAGGGCGTCCGCGAAAGACCTGGCACGGTCAGATACTACAAGTATTTGAGGATGGCCCTGTTAAAAGCCGCAACAACCGTAGAACGTGTATGAGAAGATGTACGAATGTGGCCGAAGCAAAAGTGGTGTGCCAGGATAGAAGAGTGTGGCGTTCAATCCTCTCTACCTACCCCTGCGGGGAAACGGCGTGATGGTTAGTTAGTTAGTTACTTTTTACTTATTTATGAATCCTTGATTCAGTGCCGCTTAAAGCTAAACGCATGTCGGCAGTGGCATCCAAACGATTTCGTTGTTTGTTTTTAATAATCATAAGTGCCGAGAACATTTAGAGTTTAATGAAATATGTGAGTTTTCTTATTATTTTATTATTCTTTCAAATGTGCTCATTCCATGTTACATAATGTCGTTAAGGCATGATTGTTAGGATACCGTAAAGCAACGAGAATAGACCGGATAATGCGAAAATAATTGTAAACATTTGTTTAAATTAGCAGCGCTGGCGACGTGGAAATCGAAGACAGGAATTCACACGCCGCGCGATGCAAGCGGCGAGCAATAACTAACTGTGAGGCCGCCGCCGCATACATCATGTGTCGTGACAGCTGTTTGTTAATAAGGCGACTAATTGAATTGACTGCTATATTGTTGTTTATTATTGTGTTAAATGATTATGAAATATTAGCGGGAGTGTTTTCTCACTAAATATTCATCACATTTTGTGTTCTACCATCGGCCTCTAAACTGGCCTCCCTTGTCACATAAATCAACTATGCATTACATTTATATGTATGTGTCTAAATAAATTAAACTCAATGGCTGTTGCGTGTTTGTTCTCTAAACAATCCTAATAGATAGCCATATTTATTTTTGTAACACTGCAATAGGCCACAAGGCCCAATTACTGTAGCGGAACACATCACGAGACTTGAAAAAATCCCTTAGATCTATTTGATAATCGAACCCGGAACTCCAGCGTAAGAAGCGAGTGCCACGCACACGGGATTACGAGGGCCGTTCGCATAAGAGAGTGAGTAGTTACATTGCAAATTTACCGGAAAATGACAGTACCGGCAAATCAATAAAACTTTGTATTTAATATGGTTTTACCGGTAATTGTGAAGATGTCAAAAACTGAGTATTATGGCATTATCTAAAATATTATATTATAATTGACATAGAAAAACAAATTGAAAAAAAAATGTAATATTAGGTCCTTACATATGAAATTGTCGTTTAGTATGGGAGGAACATAAAGCCGATTTTTTTTTATTATAATATATTTATTTAATCAAAGTATGTACCATTGCTATCTATGCACTTTTGCCATCTCATAGGTAGTTCATCGATCCCTTTACTAAAAAAACCATTCGGACGGGAATCAATAAAATCTTTGAAGGCGGTTTGGACTGCCCCATCGGAGTTGAATTTTTTCCTTTGCAAGAAGTTATCCAAATTTCGAAAAAAATTGTAATCTGTTGGGGCAAGGTCCGGAGAGTACGGTGGATGTCTTAGACATTCCAATTGAAGCTCCTCTAATTTGGTAGCCGTCTGTTGTGCAGTGTGTGGTCTAGCGTTATCATGAAGCAGCAGTGGCCTAGAGCGATTAACCAGCCTCGGTTGTTTAGCAGCTAGCTTTTCCATCATGGTTTGCAGTTGCTGACAATATACATCTGCCGTAATCGTCTGGCCAGATTTAAGAAAGCTGTAGTGAACGACACCAGCACTAGTCCACCAAACGCTCACAAGTAACTTTTTTGGATTCAATTTTCGCTTGGGGCATGGTTTGGCTGGTTCGGCAGGGTTCAGCCATTGCGATGAACGCTTCCGATTATCGTACAGGATCCACTTTTCATCACAGGTAATGATTCGATTTAAAATCCCTTCATTATTGTGCCGGTTGAGTAATGCAACGCAGCAGTCAACGCGCGTTTGTTGATTTGCTTCACTCAATTCGTGAGGTACCTACCTTTCAAGCTTTTTTACCTTACCAATTTGCTTCAAGTGGATTAAAACAGTTTTATCACTAACACCGCAGCCTGCAGCTAACTCGGATGTGGTTTGCGATGGATCCGCTTCCACAATAGCCTTCAATTCTTCATTATCAACTTTGGTCTCCGGCCGTCCACGGGGCTTGTTCTGCAGGTCGAAATTTCCAAAACGAAAACGTTGGAACCAAAAACGCACTGTGTTTTCTTTTGCGGCACCGTCGCCATCCACATCATTAATCCTTCGAGCCGTTTCTGCAGCACTGGTGCCACGGTGGAACTCGTACTCGTAAATAACGCGATATTTCAAGTTTTCCATTTTGTAAACTGAGTGACGCAAAGAAAAAAACAATTGAGGAAAAAACAAATGAATTATAATTTTCAAAACACAAATACATGAGTAAATAGCTGTATAAATTTGGATTTGGAATTCCTAACCAAAGAGAAGATATTTGAGATCAAATTTGCCAGTACGGCAAAACGCCAATTTCATATGTAAGGACCTAATAAAAACAAATTTTTAAGTAGGATTGATATTTATTTTAACGAAAATATTATTTATTATGCACAACATTATTAACAATAATATTGCACTGACAAAATGGTGAAAGATACGATTTATGGTGCAACTGGACTTAATGAAACTTGAGAGGACATAAAAAAATATTTGTCAAAGACAGAAAAGCCGCTGATTGATGAATAATAATAATCAATTCAATACGATACAATAAAGCTTGACTAATGATTTTTTCGATGGTCTCGGATCCCCAACGCACGTACGCGCATTGTAAAACGCCGGAGAAAATTACACAAAATTCTGTGAATATAAACCACATAACAAAACACTCAAAGATCCTGCTTTCTGCAAATATCATCACATAATATCATAGTTTAAAAATATGATTGTACCTACATAATACATTAAATAGTGAAAAATAATTTACCGGTATTTAGAACTTTATTTACCGGTAAACCGGTTTACTGAAAACCGGTAATGCATGCCCTAATTGTAAGGATATTATCTTTTTAGGATATTATTTTACTACATTTTTTGTGACCTCCTCTCGTCCATCGCCTGAGTTTAGGGGGGATAAGTAGTTTTATACAACCAATAATTCTTAAGGTAAACCATGCACGCCATGTAAACAGAAACCCAAAATATCCTCATAATGTACACAAGCTGTGAAATCTCCTGTACCTGTCAACTTGACAGTGAAAAATGTACGCTTGCTTTTACAAATTGAGGTAGCAATTCGAGAATGAAAGTTATGTGTTAGTAGGGATACCATATGGTACCTAAAAGGAGGACGTGTTCTCTTTTTCAACTGAAATTTAATCCTGCTTCAAACATAAAAATCGCATATACTTAATACTTTTTTAAATTATACCCACCAGCGGTGGTTCTTGAAAAGAAGAGAGAAGACTACGATAAATTTTGCAACCTGATTTCATTTTCCAATTCATAATTATTTAGTATCATCCACCGACCATCAAAATATATACATGGACATGGACGTGAATTAAAGTAAATTTCTTGCAATACGGTGTGGTTCCACGGCTGGTTCCAATACGTTTGACTTGTTTAAAAATTGTGTAAAATTTAAAACATTTATGAAGAGATCTAACTAAATACTCTTAAAAAGTATAATGTCTTATTTACAAAAAGTCGTTTTTACTTAAGGAGACTAAAAACTAGAGGATAAAAAACAACGTCTATTGAAAAAAAAAAAAATTTACTGGGAGGTTTATTATGCAAGAAAAAGTAATTTAGCTGCGTCATAAATGTGTATTAAATATACGCGAGGGGGGGGGGGCATACTTCCGCTGTGTCCCAATCCCCCATACCGTTGGATGAAGTTATGTTATGAAACAGTGCTATGAAATAATTAACAAAGTATTCATTTCATCTCTCCTAGAAAATTAAACATATTCCAAACTTAGAAATAACTTATAAAATTTCTGCATGTTAAACAATAACAAATATTAAAAAATGATAATTTACACAACATTTTTTTCCACTTTCACCAAAATTTTTTTTCCCCATTTTCTGGAATCTGCACTGTCCCATATTACGGATTGCCTTTGGGACAGACAGTTCACCAAACATAAGTTCTTCCGGCAATGGTTTATCGGTTCTACAGCCTTTATGACCTCAAAGTTTGGGGTCTACCATTCAAGTTCAAGGATGCAGAGCTCTTGAAGCTGCAGAGGCGCCATGATATGTGTCGCATTGTACATCAACTGACACAATTTGGACCCAATCTTTCAGGCAAACGAAGCCAATATTATGCACGCTGCCTTCATAATATTCGCTCCGTTTAGTTAGTTGTGATATAGTATATATTATAAGTTAGTGATATATTATATGTGCTTGTGTAACGTGTTTTTTGTGTGGTAAATATTTTCTTTCACAATAAAACTTAATATCTTAATTTATTTAATGTCCCATACTTCAAATGACTTCAAAATACATTGTCCTCCCTTTTATGCTTGCATCTGACAACCCTGTGCTTAAGGGTGCACCAACACATCTAACGTCTGGGACTATATTGTTTGAAGGAGAGTAACGATGCCGCAATGGGTAATATAAGATACACTCGCTTTTTATGTGTTCATAAGATAAAATAAATTGGTTTTAGTCTGGTTTAAATAAATGAAGACAAGATATTCTCAGGTTTTTACAGCCATTCAGAATCGTAGAAGCTTCTGAATGGACTTTTCTGCTGAACATTCTGACCTCTCCGGCTGACGTTTTGTAATCCATTGCAAGGCCCTTCACGTCGGTAGGGCGCTGGCATAATACCCCAAACAGAAAGAATAAAAACTTAAATGAAATAGGCGGGTCTTTGAATGTTGAACGAGTAAAATAAACAAAAAATAATATTCCAACAAACAAAAATCTTATCTAGTTCATAAAGATAAAATATTTCAAAATTGTTTTTTGAAAGCTTCAATGCATTCTTTAAATTAATATGGACTATTTTATCAATGTCAACAATTTTCTACCTACTTTAAAATTTATCTCGTTCACACATACACATACAAAAAATTAAATTTGCGAATTATTATTTTTATTTAATAAAAGTTGTCTCTTTCGCACATGTATAAATCTTAATCTAATCTTAATAGGATATATGAATATTTTACATTCTAATGCTTTAGATCTTCTTTATTCTAAAATTCTAGAATTCTAAAATTACATTCATTCAAACAAAGGAAAATTGTCAAATATTTGAAAATTGGACAGCGCAATGCTACCGTACTGAGGGTGATTTAAATTAATAACAGTAATAGAGGTACTGTAGGTTTAAAAAAATGTCTAACTGTTTTCTTGATAATTCATTTGTGTCTTAAGACATAAATGATTATAAAGTGTTTATCTTGTAGTTTTTTGTTAATAAGGAAGACGATCGATTTTAAAAAAGGCGACACATAGATAGTTACAGAGCTCGACAAAAATACCGTCATTTTAAATATACTGCGTAGGGAAATTTTTGACAGAATGGAATAAATCATCACTCGCAAGAAAGATGAAAACAACGGCCAAACTTTGCAATATGGCATGAACAGTTTTGGTTATTAAAAAATGTTTGTGGAACTAAAGTGGAAGGAAATCTAGTTCTGAAAAAGTGACCCTTGAAAGACGTCCTAGGACGGGTTTTAAGCAGTTGTATTTCAAAAATTGTATCGAATAGCTACATTGATGGGTAATTTAGCGAATTTTTATACCAAGCTACAATATGTTAAATTCAAATTAAATAAAATTACTTACTTATTATACCTGTTAACAGTTATTTTATTTTGACATGCAATCCTTGTTACTGCGAGTACTCGTCTAGAAAATCTATCTTCCTGGTACCAACATTTCTGATTTCATTTATCCGCTGCGGACCGAAGAGTTATTAATATTTTACGGACTATGAATTTGATTAAACATCCAGCTAGTCCTTAATTGATTAGTTATGACTGATATATGTACGTACTAATCTGACGTTTCCTGCAACTAATAACTAATAACGTTCACGAATGCTGACTGATATTTAGATTTTGTACTTATACCATTGATGGTCCTATGGGTTCGAACCGGTTCGTGCGGAGCGGTTGTAAATTAAAGTAGGAAACCATTCGCCGAACCGTTTGTTATTGAACATCAATAATAAAGCAAGTATTAGGACACCGGATATATTCATCATGTTGTTTATTTTTGTACGTTCAGCAAATTGAAAGAGCTACAATCTGTGCCATTCCTCAGAAATTTCATCAAGGCCATAAAATAGTTTTTTCTCTCCCTATTGCCATAAATTAAAATAACTTTTTTGTGGTTTTTTCTGTTATATTTTTTTATGAATATCCCTAGCATTGTTTTAAAAAAATGCAAAACAAGCGAAAAAAAAAGATTGTTAGCCCGTTTTACCTATTCCATATTAAATTTTATATATTTGAGTCCGCGAATTTGACAAATATATATTTTGACAAGTGAAAAATAAATTTAAAAATTAAATAAACGCAGATTAAATTAAATTATTTAAATAACATATTTCGTCATAAAAAAACCTGGTTTACCAGGTGGTTTAAAATTTAGGTTTTTAATCGGCCTAAGGGAATGATAATAACTGAAAATACATTTAGAATAGATTGGGGGAGTGAGTGCACGAGCGTTTACCAAAATTGGTTTAGCGAACCGGTTGATAATATTTTTAAAGGATATCACTAATTAAAACAGTCTACTTTTACATTTCATAATTACATTGGTTCAGCGTACCGAAAATGAACACCGCTCATCGCAAACACAGGTATTTTTAAAAGGTTTATGAATATTGTACATTGCAAAGGTAAACGCAATTGGGTGGCCGATTTCAAAAAATCCCCATGTCCACAGTAATCGGTTTTGATTTAGTTCATAACCGTTAGATTCGTAACTATCTGCTCCATAGAACTACCAAATTACTTTCAAATTATTTTAAATTATGAAAAATGTATTGTTGAATGAAGGTGAAATAATTCTCTCTCACTCGCTCTTATTCTATCTCATGACCGAGCATCGTTAACTAATTTTACGATATACGTTATTTGAATTATGGTGTATAACGATTTACAGAAAATAAGTCAGAATATTTAAAAAAAAATGCTAACTTATGTGTGGCATCTCCATAACTCGAAACTCGAACAGCGTTGCTTGAACATTTTCGATTGTGATTAGGCCAGCAGTCCACATCTTATTGTGGACTAGCTCTGATGCACACTGTATATTATCACAAAATTGTAAAGCCGAGAAAAACCGCACATAATCAATGTTCTCAGAACAATTCTACACGATTTTGGAACTAGAAAGCGGTTGAAAACTCGACTCTTTTCGCGAAACTTCTAGAAATCCAGGGCCTTATAGTATAAATGCGCGGGCATGTACGGTGAGGAAATTGTTCTGATAGAAGCGAAGCCACGAAAGCGAAACAGACAGCGGACCGTACATAGACTAACGGTGCGAATGGGATACCTGCGTGCGGGATTTTCTAGTGCGAATCTGAGCGATACAAACGACATGCATCAGTATAACAGAGGCAAGTGGAATATTCTCGAGGAATACTCTTGTGAATCGAATTACAGAATAATGCTCCAGTTTTTGGATCAAGTGTTTCAATTCATTTCTCACCTTTGCGACCCGTGAAAATATTTTCTTCGTTGTATTTTCACCTTTTTCGTTATTAGCCTTTAAATATTTGTTTCTTAAGAATTATGCTATTTTTTACATTAAAAGCTATGTAAAAATACCCAAATATTTTCCCAAATTATATTTAAATTTACTTTTTCACATACGTTTGTTTTTATTCGTAATATTGTCATATCTTGATTTATTTTTATGTCATAATAAAGAGAAATACAAGTCTCTATCCATCTGTTTTTATTAGATGTAAATGCCTATTTGATATAATATTTAAGAAGAAAAGTGAAATATTAAAAAGAAAATATCACTGTTTTGGAAATACGGACTTGGGGATTTTTTGAAATTGGCCATCCAATTATAATCGTTTCATGTTAAGTCGGGTGCCCTCGGCGCGGCCGATGTTGATTGCCGCGGAGCACGTGATCTCCGCTCTCCAGACTGCGAGCCTCGCTGAATTTATTAACGCGGAGAGGTGAACAGATCAAACAAAGCAGGTACCCGCCCGGGAATATTTACTAAAGCGCATTGTGTTTTATGCTTCGGCAACATCAGCTCGCAGCGCGGATCGACACGGCCGCGGCAGACATGGCTAGCGTAATAATAATATGTACTTTATAAAGCACCATTTTCGTAAAAATTTCACTTCAAGAGCACTCAACAATTGTTTAGTCCTACTTTAATATTTACTATAAAATGAAGGTGATGATATTCATATTGAAATGATGAAAACAAATGAAACATTTGAAATAAATTATAGTTTTATTTAATTACAAAAATCCACTTTAAACAAACTTAATTGTAGTCATCGTTATGTAATTTGCACTAGTTATCTGTGGGTCAAGGTTATTACATTTTCCAGTCTCTTGTCGTAATTTATTGCGTTGGGTCTTGTTTCGCTTGTCAAAACAACTGTTACAGCAAACTGAACCGCGTAGCAGTTATGTCGCCCTTTATATGGTGAATGTCATTTCGCGAACTAAACTTTAAGTGTGGTTAAAACAAAGTGTTCTGCTTTGGATAAAAAATCTAAATTTCTCCAAGCCAAAAAGCCAGCAATGAGTAGAAAAAAATAAATTTTTGCAGCAGATTTGTGCTATTATCTATCCCAAAAAAATATAAAAAGATTACAATCTTTGCGTAGGAAAACATTTTACAACTGGGTAAAATTACATTACGATAAGATACGTATTCAAAAATTATCTGTATTCAATTTTCACCGTTGGAAAATATAACGCGGTAAATGTTTTCTGCAGTGTCTAAATTATGTATCGCAAACAAAAAACGTTTGGAAATTAAACACGCTTTGAAAGCAGGTCCATGATTTGGGTCATCTCAGATTACCGGCTTCAAATCAGCACCTATTGAATAACATTATATTGCTGTTCGTGTCAGTAATGATATTTAATTTAAATAATTATATTGTTAATACCCGCGAGTCGTGAAAACTCGTAGCATTGTAATTAAGTTGTTTAACAACTGAAACAGTCAGACAACACAGTTTAAATTCAAGCTTAAGTTTAAGAAACAACAACTTAATATCAATAACATAACAAAGCTTGAAACACCAAAAGTTATACACGAGCTTGCTAATGGCGACATAAAAGACAAGGACGTTGAATTACACAAAACACAATGCAAGAACATCTCAAACTATACATCTGCATCTATGCGGCTCTAACTGCATCCGCGCGGCTAGAAGAAAATAGGGCAATTGCGCTCATCTGCAGCGGATTATAATTTGACGTAGTTCTGCTGAAAGAGTCCAACTAAAAAAAGAATCTACATAAACCTAATACGTACGTCGATTTTTAATTTATAATTGCATAGGACTCATTGTAGATATATCTTTTATGATTTTTCAATGTAATTATAAGAAAAAACCTTTAAGAAGATATGACGCGTTTTACAGCTTGGTTTATTTCTATAAAAAGTTGAAATGTGAAAAAGTACTTATTTTATACATAAAACAATACATTATTATTTAAACCTCAGCCCACTATTCCAATTGCAAGTGTCTTCAGCCTGCTCTAGCAACATGCATATATGTATATTTAGTGGATAAATATAGTGTGATCTCGTAAGAAAATGTTATTAAATAATATTACAAACCACTTGAACGTTTTTTGAGTTAATTTAACGGTAATAGTCGTGATGTGTATGAGTTAGAAAAATATTGAATTTACAAAAAAAACAATAGCACTAGACCTTGGACGTTTTCAGTACATAAAGATATCGCATTGAGCTGTCCAAACCCGTATATAACTAGTTTTTAGCACTTTGTGGGTTGGAAGTTTTCAACAGAACTACGTCCAATTATTCAATGACTTCCGGAAACATACAAGACAATTGAACGATGACATATTTTAAAAATGTGTGACAAATACACAAATATCTGAAAAATTATTTCATATTTATAAACTTGATTTAAATCTTATTCCTTCCGGGTCTCTTATGTTTTCATTAAATAAAAATTGGTTACCGACCGAAGTGACGGTTTCGGCCGAAAAACTAGATTCGTCCGTGATTTCGGTTTCGGCCAAAAAATCGGCCGAAGTTTACACTCAGCCGTAACGAAAGTTTGCAGTATTTATGTTGCTATTGTGATATCTAAAGGCATTAAAAATTTCACTGATTTGTTCACTAAAATAGGCTTAGTAAGAATAGTTCTAGAAAATGTGTGCTAGATAACATATTTGAGTAATTAAATTAACGTCTTTTATTTAATTTCACCCGAATGAACTGTAAACGTATGTACTTTTTGTGAGTTTTGTTTTTATTTTTACTCAGAATTTCACTTTTATCAGTGAAATTAAAGTATGTACGAATATGATAAAAAGAGTAAATAAAAAGTACCTGTTATATATGAAAATCCAAATAGGTCGAATTTCGACGTCTCTTATATTACATCTTCAGTTCTTAAAAAAAAGTGTGCTTTTAACTCGTTAATGGTAGGGACAGAAGTATTGCATTACGTACTAATATTCAGTTGACGCAATACGACATTATTTTGGCATACATAATTCTTGTATCGCATGTACGTTGTACATGAGCATTATGTAGGTCATTAATGATTGTCATTGTAGGTAATTCATCATTCAATCTATTGGAAGTCACACGGCGTAATTGTACTATACACTCTGATATTTCCGGTTTATCCTGTCATTAAATAATAATAATTACTTAATCAAAGCGAAAAATATTCCGTAAATTTTGATTTGATATAGCAATACTATTAGGCTCTTTATCGTAGTTGCAGCTAGTTAAGTGCAGCTTAATAGATAATAATTTTACAAACTAGAATTTAAAGAAAAAAAAATACGTGTGCGGTCTGGGCACCCCCATCAGAAACGTAGTTCCTTACGCCTTTTCATCGATTCCGAATGTAATTCTCCATATCTAGATTGTTTATATTTATATATTTTCCTATGTTTTTTGATTTTTTTTCTCTTTCGACACTCTTTTTGACGTTGCGCATATGATTTCACTATTGTCCCTCTGTAATGTATGTAAATAGTAAAAATTCTAATCACATTAAACGTACATAAACAGTAAATACTTGTATCAAAATATACAATTTCAATAACTTCTTTTTCTAAATTTGTATTATATACATATAATTGTTGTAGTTTCCATTTCTCGAAAGTTTATTGCAAAATTGCAATAATGAGACAATGTATCTTACGTACGATTTAAAACAAAAACAAATAATAAATAAGTTTTAGCAAAATTTCCACGCGTTCAGTATTCAGGTTATACAAACTGTCGCGCACGCACGATGCTCGTCTATTCGAATCTGGATTCTCGCACGCACACACACTCTCGTATATAAGAGAGCGAGAGAGAGAGAGAGAGTCACATGGAGGGAGCATAACGTTTTTTCCTTACGTGATGATTTCTACCAGACAACTCCTACCTCAAGCCGCGTTAAGGAACTTCGTTCTAAAAATGTTTTTCCAAGTTGTACGAATAAGGAATACTTAGCTTTTTGACTCTCTCGAGGCTTCTATATATTATTGTTTTCGGTTCTCCACTGACACACCTGGGACGCGCGTGCGGAACATAACATTAGGGAATCAGTCGAAATTCAAGTAAAAATATTGTGTTTGTCGAGTCACGCACGAGTCGATGAATGTTCTGTACTAAACACGACGGGAAGAATTCTGGTAAAAAGGCAATAACGAATAAAATTTTGCGTATGAAAAATATATACATATTTTACATGAATAACCCATAAACTTTTAATTAGCAAAATATTAACTCTCAAATAATAAATAATATATTCTAACGAAAATAAATTGTCAAACGCCTTCAAATTATTTTTCTTTTCCTTCGATAATTATTATCATTGTAATCTCAAAATTAATTTGTCTAAATGTTGAAAAATCTCAATATCAACATAAACGCTTCCAGTTATTTTTGATTAGTTATTACTTCTTTATGCTTTTAGAGATAAACACTATATCTATCATACGTGTAATCTAGACCAGCAATATTGGGAATCACAAAAAAGTGTTTGTTACTTGTAGGGAATCCTTTCACGAGGCAAAATTGCAATCCCGGAAAACGATTTTCATAATTCCGGGATTAGTAAATGCTTATCAACTCATTAATGTTACGGCTGTAAAAAAGGCAAAAGAGAACAAATTAAATTTAAGCAAAATTTTAATATTCACGTAAGTAAATAAGTAAGGAATCTTTGAACAAAAATAACATAAAATAATAATGGATGTTTGAAAATGACAATTCATTTATTCAAAATAATTTTCAAAAGTAAAATAATGCCCGAAACAATAGTGATTAATAATTTTTTCTTGATCTTATTTTGGTACCCCGAAATTAATCCCAAATATTAATTTAGAAAATTTCGGGACATTTTAATCTCGGGTTTAGTAAATACTGTAAACTGGGTGGGGATTGAGCTCGGGAGGGGTCACAACCAATCGGAAATTAATTGAATTTCCGATTGGTTGTGACTGTGTCTAACATCTAACACATTTAGTAAAAATATATTTATGTAAAACTGGACGAATATTGAAATTATATTATCTTGAATTATATTTTTTGAGTATCTTTGTAATTGATTTATTTCGTTTGTTTTAAATATCACACAACTGTGTTCAAAACGTGGATCATCTCAATACTTGTGCATTCATTAAAAAAATGTTTTTAAAAGTCTTTTAATAAAATATCACTTTGTTCAACACCACTTCATTGAGTTTTACCAACTAGTTTCAGCTCGTAGCTGAGCCTTCATCAGGGTTGAATATTACCAATCAAAAACCGAATCACAAACAATCAAGAAAGCATTAAGGGAAGAAAGAGGCAGAGCTTTTGGTGGGGGTTAGGTGAGAGAGAGGGTGCGCGTAGTCTAGGAACATATCTAGAATTATTACCTATGACATAGTCATACGTCTTAATAATTTAGAAGCCTTAGAAATAAAAAAATCATTAAAAATAAATAAAAACTATTTACCTAATACACAATTAGATTTATGGCGTAGCCCAATTCTAGATATGTTTCCCTTCCAATTAACTACATCCAACCATACCCACTCTCTCTCTCACCTAACCCCCACCAAAAGTTCTGCCTCTTTCTCCCTTAATGCTTTCTTGTTGTTTGTAATTCTGTCTGCGATTAGTAATATTCAACCCTGTGAGCTGAAACTAGTTGGTAAAAACTCAATGGAGTGGTGTTAAACAAAGTGATAATTTATTTAAAGTGATGTCTCACCACAATGTGTTTACTTCGTGTGAAAAAAAAAGTTTTTAACAGTGTGGACAATTATATTGAAGCAATTCTGAACTGCTTACAATTGTGGCCAGGAAGAATTATTGTGGGCGGAAAATTGTGGTCGAACAATGTTCCTAGATACGGCATCCCCGTCGAAATCAACCCAATATATTAGGTCCTTACATATGAAATTGACGTTTAGTATGGGAGGAACATAAAGCCGATTTTTTTTATTATAATACATTTATTTAATCAAAGTATGTACCATTGCTATCTATGCACTTTTGCCATCTCATAGGTAGTTCATCGATCCCTTTACTAAAAAAACCATTCGGACGGGAATCAATAAAATCTTTGAAGGCGGTTTGGACTGCCCCATCGGAGTTGAATTTTTCCTTTGCAAGAAGTTATCCAAATTTCGAAAAAAATGGTAATCTGTTGGGGCAAGGTCCGGAGAGTACGGTGGATGTCTTAGACATTCCAATTGAAGCTCCTCTAATTTGGTAGCCGTCTGTTGTGCAGTGTGTGGTCTAGCGTTATCATGAAGCAGCAGTGGCCCAGAGCGATTAACCAGCCTCGGTTGTTTAGCAGCTAGCTTTTCCATCATGGTTTGCAGTTGCTGACAATAGACATCTGCCGTAATCGTCTGGCCAGATTTAAGAAAGCTGTAGTGAACGACACTAGCACTAGTCCACCAAACGCTCACAAGTAACTGTTTTGGAGTCAATTTTCGCTTGGGGCATGGTTTGGCTGGTTCGGCAGGGTTCAGCCATTGCGATGAGCGCTTCCGATTATCGTACAGGATCCACTTTTCATCACAGGTACTGATTCGATTTAAAATTCCTTCATTATTGTGCCGGTTGAGTAATGCAACGCAGCAGTCAACGCGCGTTTGTTGATTTGCTTCACTCAATTCGTGAGGTACCCACCTTTCAAGCTTTTTCACCTTACCAATTTGTGTCAAGTGGATTAAAATAGTTTTATCACTAACACCGCAGCCTGCAGCTAACTCGGATGTAGTTTGCGATGGATCCGCTTCCACAATAGCCTTCAATTCTTCATTATCAACTTTGGTCTCCGGCAGTCCACGGGGCTTGTTCTGCAGGTCGAAATTTCCAGAACGAAAACGTTGGAACCAAAAAAGCACCGTGTTTTCTTTTGCGGCACCGTCGCCATACACATCATTAATCCTTCGAGCCGTTTCTGCAGCACTGGTGCCACGGTGGAACTCATACTCGTAAATAACGCGATATTTCAAGTTTTTCATTTTGTAAACTGAGTGACGCAAAGAAAAAAACAATTGAGAAAAAAACAAATGAATTATAATTTTCAAAACACAAATACATGAGTAAATAGCTGTATAAATTAGGATTTGGAATTCCTAACCAAAGAGAAGATATTTGAGATCAAATTTGCCAGTACGGCAAAACGCCAATTTCATATGTAAGGACCTAATATCTCCATCGTCAAATTATGCGCAAATGCTACCGGTAAATATTTAATTAAAAAAATATATTAAAATCTCGATTGCGGCTATCGATTTACGAATTTCGGAGATAAAAAAAGTGGTAAAAACAGAGAGAAGTCAAAGAAGGACAGGACATCGAACAGAGCTCAATTTTCGCTGAGTGGATCTTGGCGAAAATTGAATATTTGATAAGTTGTAAAATGAGATTTTAATCGCATGATCTCATAATTTATACCGTGCTGCCGGCAAAAGTAGTCTTCAAAGACCGAGCTGACTAAAGTTTTAACGACGCTACGCTAAAGTTTACCTTATAATAAATAAAACGTTTCAACTTTTAGGAAGTAGGTACTCTCCTTATTACGTTGTAAAATACCCAAAACACGCCGGCTTGTATTATTACTCCCTTTCTTTTAACTCGTAGCGTCTGCGGTTTGTTGTCTGCCGGAAAACTTTGGATCGATTTTTAACCCTTTTCCCGTAATCCAATCGAGCTGAAACTTTGCAAGCAGACTCGTGGCGACGATACAAATGATCCAACAAAATTTCGTTTAAAAAAATTAAATAATTATAGCATAATTTTGATTTTTCGAAATTTTAATGTTTTTTTCACACAACTGAGTAATGACCCCGACGCGTGCAGTAGGCACGAAACCTGATTCAACGAGAAAGACTTGGTTTTTATGGGTTAGTTTTTTTTTCACTTTGAATAAACCTCGGGTATAATTTAATTAGCGGCCGATTTCACGAATACTACTTGGCAGGTAATCCGTGTCTTCGATTCTTGTGAATATGTTGTTCTGTGAATGCTGAAATTATTTCGCTATGGAAAATAAACGGAGCGTTTATTTTATACAGATAAATTATTTGGAAATCAAATTCGCGAAATACGAAACACTTGTAAATTGTAAACATTCAATGTTGAAGACCTAAATACATAACACATTTTATTTAAAATAAAACCAATCGAAATCCGTTATTGATAATGAGAGGTTGTTTCTCGAAAACATCTCAACATTAATAAAATATACAGTGGAATAAAACAGCGTTTTTCCATTAAGATAAATTACAAAAAACTCACAGACACGGAGCTATTTATATGTGAAACGTGTATGGAAGTATTTTAATATGATGCACCAGGGCTTACGACCTGTATGAGATGCCTTAAGTGATCACTCTACACAATGCAACGTTCTTCTTTCAATTCATCACAGCAAAATTTATATTTAAGGCGTTAAAATTCTCGCGGATATTTTCAGTGCTGAATCGGAGGCTCTCTGCAAGCTGGTAGGAGACCTGGAGCCACCAAGTTTGCGGAACGTGCTTTCAGCAT
Organism: Agrypnia vestita; assembly: GCA_016648135.1. NCBI lineage: Eukaryota > Metazoa > Arthropoda > Insecta > Trichoptera > Phryganeidae > Agrypnia > Agrypnia vestita. The sequence goes on from JADDOH010000864.1 coordinate 307,146, forward strand.
TGCGGCCCCAGTTATGTGGAATCAGCTGCCTCCAGTGTCGCGATCCATGGAGAGTCAAGAAGCATTTAAGAAGAGGCTAAAAACTAACTTTTTCAAGATATCCATTTGTAAAGCGCCCTTGAAGCGTCTCCTACGTACAAACGGCACTATAAAAATTAGCATAACCATAACCATCATATATATTTTTTTATGTAGATACAAACACGGAACGTGTCAACATTGTTACTATTTTGAAATTAAGCTAAACGATTGTACTATGAAAATATGACTAAATTGCTGGTGTCCTGGAATTGTGCTCGAAAAACCGCCCACGGGGTCACTAGGCGAGAGTCATAACCACTACACCAAGCTACTCAACTCAACAAATGTAATAATGAATTTTCACAAAGTTTCAAAGAGAAAATTCGGACAGTTAATAAAATTACATTAATTATATTTATTACCTGCCAAGAACTTATTTACATATATTATACATATAGATTTATATTAAATTATTATTACTTCGACATATACAAAATGGCAAATGATTTATAATACTGGCAACTAGGCACAAAAAATAAGAGAATGGGGAAGCGATGGAACCGCGTGCGCTCCGAGCTCGGTGGGCGCCTTCATACGCATTTGCAAGTGGCGCTAAACCACCACAGCGCCGACGGAAGGCATAATTGCATATACATCGTTATGTCAAAAAAACCTTTATGGACATATTTGATTATTAAACTTGAATATTTATAGGCCTTGAACCTAAAGGGCCGTTATTACAAAGCACGCACGCTTGCACTAATTGCATTACTTTACTTGAATTTTAATTTACTGCGATTGGACGTGTCATTTATCTGTTAGAAACTCAATTACCCATATCACGAATACCCCGAATATATAATGAAAAACATAATTGAATTCAAAAGATCCGAGCTTCATGTTGTAATCTAGTAAAGTTTTTAGATTGGGGCAAAGTGACGCAGGGACAAGGAAGGCGACAGGACGCACATTAATGAATTTTTAAATCGTATTATCATTGACGACATGGAACTGAAAAGAAGCTTTTTTTTTCAAAACAAACTAGATACACGGCCCGATTCTGAAAATAACAATGTCTGGATCTTTAAGATCTTTTTCCCAACACTTAATAGACGATAATAAAAATTAAAAATGTCCAGAGCGGATTTTGGAATTCTACGGCGCAAATACACTGTAAAATTTGACAGATAACAATTTACATATTTCTCCCTCCCTCTATATCTATCTCGCGTAGAAACTTACAGAAACAAACACCGAGGTAAAGCTATGTCTCGTTTATTTTTAATTTTTATTATCGTTTATTAAGTGTTGGGATAAAGATCTTAAAGATCCAGACATAACTGTCAAATGTCAAGATGGGAAGATTTGAATACGCGGTAACGCCGAATATTTCATCAGGACGCTGTGGATGAAGAAATGAATACGTTTGTAAGAAACAATCTTTCTTATATCATCTTTTAATACATGTATTTGAGCCGTAGAATTCAAAAATCCGCTCTGGACATTTTTAATTTTTATTATCGTCTATTAAGTGTTGGGATAAAGATCTTAAAGATCCAGACATTGCTATTTTCAGAATACGGATGATAGAATATTTGGACAAACTCAAAATATTCTGAATGAAAAAACTAGTCTAAAAAGGAGTTTAAAAAAATTGAGATAATTTTTCAGGCGTATTCTAGTGTAATGATAATAATTCGGAAGAATCTCATTACACATGTAAAAGATATTGCTTCAAAAAAATTCCAATCAAAAATAGATATCTCATTAGTGACATCTGTGTTTAATTAAGGGGAATGAAAAAGCTTTGGATGTCGGTCGCGCTGATGATAATTACAACACACATGTGAAACAGGTTGTAAAACTTAAATATATATACAAATTCCAAATATTTTATAGGTTTGGTATTATGGTTGAAAATTGTAAACGTTACATTACGTGTAAAGTGATCATTTAAGCCAGCCGTACAATAGGTCGTGAGCCCTATGAACACCCAAAGAGTTTCACACCTACTTTCGCATAAAAAATATAACATTATATTTTTATTATATAAATAAATATAATATAATCGTCCCTATGAGACATCTATAATACATCTTCGAAATAGATTTTTTTGATCAATGCATTTTATTAATAACAAAATGAATCTTTTTGTGCCGGGTTCAATTCCTGGTGAGGCCATATACATATACACGAGTATGCGATTTGCTAAACTTTACTATCGGTATTTTTGTGATGTGTTTTTCTACAATAATTGGACCTTAAAGCCTGTTGTCGCGTTAAAATAAATGGAAATGTTTTTTCCGAAGTGTATTTCTAGGATTTTAGAAGTGTCTTCAACTAGATCCTTCTTCATGAATAATTATTATACGTCCTTCTCTAATTAATTTATCGAATTTGGCAAAAGATCAGAAAAATAAATAATTCCAAAAAGCACTTGGGTTCGTGGACTAATTAGTCAAGTACACTCCAAAAGACAGAAATATATGGCGCAAACATTTTTTAAAATTAAATTAATTTTTACCAAAACAACATTCGTTATCATGTTAAATTACGGTTTTAAGATTTCAACACTAAAAACGCATGATATTAAATATTAATAATATATATTGAAATTATAGTCCCCAGCAAATCTAAAATAAAATAATATGGCTGGGATAATTTTTATATAAGCATCTTCAAATAAAGACAATATGCAATACACATGAGCTATCATTAAAAATCCATAGTGGTTGAAATATTTTTAATTTAATTGAAATAATTTCGAATAAAATGAATATTTTGATAATTGAAAATAACAAAAAAAAAAAAAAATTAATATCTTGACATTACATTCAGGTAGAGTATATTAGGTCCTTACATATGAAATTGACGTTTAGTATGGGAGGAACATAAAGCCGATTTTTTTTTATTATAATATATTTATTTAATCAAAGTATGTACCATTGCTATCTATGCACTTTTGCCATCTCATAGGTAGTTCATCGATCCCTTTACTAAAAAAACCATTCGGACGGGAATCAATAAAATCTTTGAAGGCGGTTTGGACTGCCCCATGGGAGTTGAATTTTTTCCTTTGCAAGAAGTTATCCAAATTTCGAAAAAAATGGTAATCTGTTGGGGCAAGGTCCGGAGAGTACGGTGGATGTCTTGGACATTCCAATTGAAGCTCCTCTAATTTGGTAGCCGTCTGTTGTGCAGTGTGTGGTCTAGCGTTATCATGAAGCAGCAGTGGCCTAGAGCGATAACCAGCCTCGGTTGTTTAGCAGCTAGCTTTTCCATCATGGTTTGCAGTTGCTGACAATAGACATCTGCCGTCATCGTCTGGCCAGATTTAAGAAAGCTGTAGTGAACGACACCAGCACTATTCCACCAAACGCTCATAAGTAACTTTTTTGGAGTCAATTTTCGCTTGGGGCATGGTTTGGCTGGTTCGGCAGGGTTTAGCCATTGCGATGAGCGCTTCCGATTATCGTACAGGATCCACTTTTCATCACAGGTAATGATTCGATTTAAAATACCTTCATTATTGTGCCGGTTGATTAATGCAACGCAGCAGTCAACGCGCGTTTGTTGATTTGCTTCACTCAATTCGTGAGGTACCCACCTTTCAAGCTTTTTCACCTTACCATTTGCTTCAAGTGGATTAAAACAGTTTTATCACTAACACCGCAGCCTGCAGCTAACTCGGATGTGGTTTGCGATGGATCCGCTTCCACAATAGCCTTCAATTCTTCATTATCAACTTTGGTCTCCGGCCGTCCACGGGGCTTGTTCTGCAGTTCGAAATTTCCAGAACGAAAACGTTGGAACCAAAAACGCACTGTGTTTTCTTTTGCGGCACCGTCGCCATACACATCATTAATCCTTCGAGCCGTTTCTGCAGCACTGGTGCCACGGTGGAACTCGTACTCGTAAATAACGCGATATTTCAAGTTTTTCATTTTGTAAACTGAGTGACGCAAAGAAAAAAACAATTGAGGAAAAAACAAATGAATTATAATTTTCAAAACACAAATACATGAGTAAATAGTTGTATAAATTTGGATTTGGAATTCCTAACCAAAAAGAAGATATTTGAGATCAAATTTGCCAGTACAGCAAAACGTCAATTTCATATGTAAGGACCTAATATACATTTAAGCTTAATAATTCAACTGCCTAGTGTCAATTCTAGGCCTAGTGTCAATTCCTGTAGGCCTGCCTAGTGTCAATTCTGTGTACACAGCTGCGGAAGGCACATGAAACACTGAAAATAAATTTAAATTTATTTATTACGTTAAGTCACTGGACACGAATTTAATCGGAGTTCCATTTGTAAATTCCCACCAGTTTTTTCTAGAATATTTCATACGGGTTTGCACTATTTCACGTCACTAGAATTTTCGCTGAACTTTTTGTCTACCGCCAGATCATTCCGTTCAATTTCGTGTAACTACTCACTCTCGCCGGGCGTCTGTCGCTTGTTTTATATCTCTGGTCAACTCGCACGGTTCGCTTTTCTGTGGCGTTAGCTCGCTATCAGAAAAAACTAACTCGGCGCGCGCGCTCAGTCGCTTTCATACAAAATGTTGGTTTCGCGATGCAACGAGAACGTTCAACTAGTTTCTCTATATTTCTAGAGTTTTATAGTTTCGTAGAGAATAGTGTAGTTGATTCTAAATTCATGTGGACTGTTTGAGAGACTTCGGTAATGCGTAGTTTCCACTCTTCTGTCCTGGCTCACAACTCTCGCCTCACCCACATTCATATGCACAATTCGCATGCAAGCTCGACGGTTGTTGAGGCTTCCAACGAGACTTTTCGCCCTCACTTTCTTTCAATACTTGCGTTATATATCTTTCCTTCCATTCTTTCCTCAACATGCCCAAACCACCTGAGCGACCCTTTTTTAATTTTATCAATTATGCTAAGAACAGCTTTACATTCATTCTTAACCCATCAATTTCCAGTGTCACCTTCAATTCAGTGTTATCTTCACTCTAACACAGTATACTAAGAACAGTAATACGTCTTCATACAAACTGGCCGCTACCCATTAGAATGCGTGCGTGCGTTGTCGGCGCCGTGTACGCACGCACACATTGACATAGAATATGGGGGCACAAGGCGGCGGCAGTAAGGGCCGTGCCTTCGGTGCCATTCGCGCTCACAGCCGCCGCTTTAGAAAAAAATGCGCTTCCTGAAAAAAATGCCTTTTTTTATGTTTGTGGTGCTTTACTAAAAAGGTGTGTTGATTATCACAAAGACTGTGAGTTTTTAAAAGTCTACGTTGATGTTAGTCAGCGTTCTTGCAATTTAAGTGCAGAAACTAGGTATACTAATTACAGAAATTATGCGACAGATCGAAATTTACTCACGACTTTGTTGCCAATATAGAGAGGATGGAGCAGGTCTTTCGCAAAGAGTTCTAAAAGGACCACATAAACATTAAAATCGGCACATCAATTTTTGAACAATTAAAAGAAATTGAATTTTATTCGGGCTTAGTGTCTACCTTATGCGTCGGAATCTCAGACGCTACGAGTTAAAAGAAAGGGAGTAAAAATAAAGTGACAACCCTAGCGTCAATGCAAGAGTAGGCTAATAACTCGCCGACAGGCCGGAGATAAACTACTGTTCTGGGTATACTGTGACTCTACTCTATCATAAATGGATACACAGAAAAACACCAGTAATAAATCAAGTATGTTTCGTTCTTTTTTTAAATGGTGCCGAATTACTCACGCTTTGGTTGTAATTATATTTTGACCGGATTCAATCAAAATGTTGGACCCGTTGCCACCTTGCCGGCGCTGCACGGAATGCGAAAGCGCCTTCGTAATACAAATGAGCGCCTTCATACTTCGGGGTTCGTGCTGCATCGAAGGCCTGGGTCTGGGCGCCGTTGCGGGCACCGAGCCCCTCTCCCGCGCCTCACTTATCTGCCGCCGAATCGGGAACATTGCCTGAATCCTTAAAGAGGAGATGCTTATCTTCTCTTGTCATTGAAACGGCCGAGAAGACCACATTCTCGCATGCTGCAATGCTTGCTCAAAACCATATAAATTCACGGGTAATGCAATAAACTATTGTAATATGCGTTGGAACAAAACGAACTTACGGCCGCCTTTGGAAACGGCGCCCTAGATATATTTTACTATTCATTGTTCAATTGTCTACTGTTTGATGAAATTTATGCACCAAAAATATAACTCATTTTTACTTCCTTTCTTTTAACTAGTGGCGTCTGCTTGCTTGCCGGCTTGCCGGGTGAAAAAACTTTGGATCAATTTTTAACCCTTTTCCCGTGATCCAATTGAGTTGAAACTTGGCAAGTAGACTCGTGGCGACGATCAAGAAAATCTATCAAATTTTTGTTAAAAAAATTTAATAATTATAGTATAATTTCGGATTTTTAGAAATTTTATTGGTTTTTTCAAATTGGAATCATTAGAAAAGTTTGATTACTAGCATAGCGGCCCGATAACGTCGCGGAATATTTTCTAAATTTGAATTACTCCGTCGGTATTCATAATAGGTACTTCACTACGAATGTCGAATATGTAAATTGACTGACAAATGTTTTTAGAATTTAATCTTCAAAGCATGAAACTCAAAACATCTGACATTTTAGAAATATATTTAATTACTGTAAGTTTTGTTTAATGTTATATGTTTTAAGTCGTCTTTAATTGTTGTTATATTTTACAAAGAAAGGGAGTATAATAAAAACTTGGTTTTTATGGGTTACTTTTTTAATTCAAATTTTATTTTATATCTCGAATAAAATAATTGTCAATATTGTCTTAATTTACAGACTATTGCGTAGGTATGAATAATACACATTTATAAGAATTCTTATCAAAATTGTAGGAGAATCCTGCTTCGGAAAACCCCTTCAGAGATATGAAAAATATCAATATATAAGTGGTATTGTTCAGCATAGCTGTAGATCTTCCATTAGGGATAACCATCTGCAGGTTGATGCTGTGTATTGAAATGTGAAACAATCTACATATGTTGACCTTATCTTAGATAATTATCAGGAACATACAAACCAATGCTCCGCATAATTTCAGGATTATTCATTGTACCGCGCGACAATTGTTAAAAATAAATAATTAAATATACATTCCTTCTAGTATCTAAACTACTATAGCCAAGTATATTCTGGAGAAACTCTATCTCCAGTTGATGAAATTGAGATTAACATTAATTGTATCTGAATTTATAGCCAGAGCGGAGATTTTTTAATTTGTGTGATTTTGATAAAATGCTTCTTAAATATATAAACTTTTTTTTAGGAGAAATTATTATGTGTCGGCTGACAAGCTTCCAATAAAAATTATTGCATTATTTTTATTCGTAAGAATTTCATGTATGCATTAAAAAGTATATTATTTATTACTACACATTAAAAAATATAAATATTCTATTATCCTTATGATGTAGATTGATTTTCCACGTAAGATGATGGTCCCTCTTTGAATGATAGAACAGTAACACACGTGTAATAGTAAGCTTACAATTGTTTTATCAAAATATATTATTTATTTTTTTAAATAAATAATGAATACTGAAATGTACAAAATGTAAAAATCCTAAATATCTACCCACGCAATTGGAAATTTATTTTATGGGACAATCAAAGGACGTCCAATATGCAGACCTTCACACGCTTGAAACAGTTTCCATTCCTTAATTGATTACACATTTTAAAATTTTACAGATCCATCTAGATGTCTAATTTTATGACAATGTTATTAATTACGTAAAAAAAAACTTTCTTTGTCAACATTTGTACGACAAAATATTTACATTGATGGAAATTTATATCCTACTGGCTTATTTAAATATCTCTTACCGTTAAGGCAGCGTTCGTAAAAAAACGCATTGTTCGATCATTTTTTTTGTCGATTTTAGTTGTAAAATAGGTCACCATGGAAAGCCCTTTTATTTTAACGGGATAATATATAACCTATGCCACCCAGAAATGGCCTGAAAGTCCATTCTAAATATTGGTACTATTGAAATCGTATGAGTAGTTTTGGAGATTACCTTCTACATCCAAACTTACAAACTTAACCCCTTTATATATTAGAATAGATTTGAATGTGGTAGTCGACAATACACAACAAGCGTAAAAATTCACACACCTCGTTTCGTTTTTTTTGCCGTGAATTTCAGGAAGTTACGGACTTACGGAAGAGACAGACAACGGCATTATTAAATGTAGATTAGAGGGCTTGTCTAAGACGCGAACCATTAAATTAAAAAAGTTTTAAATTAAAACTCGACAAAATATTCGACAATGATCAATGTAAATTTCTACAACTCAATAGTTTGAGCGTCGTTTATATACAATTTTGTCTTTATTTTAGTTTTTAAATATAACTTCTACCGCGTGTACACGAGTAAACGAACAAGTTTCTTTTATGTTTTGTTGTTGGTACACAATTTGCCCTCATATCATATCGTATAAACGATATCATCGAGAAAACGATGGCGTTTCCAAAATTAAACAAATGTGGGTGTAAAAAAATTTCAAGTACATTCTTAGGATGACACTATTATCAGTTTCAATACTCGTACCTAATGCTACTTAATAAAAAAATGCATTGTGTATGTAATTTGAACTGAAGTAAATTGATAGCGCTAATGTAATATGTATATACAATTTGGCAATCACAAAAGTATAACAGCAACTGGCTTAATATTTAGAAAGTAAAGCGATACCCCCAAACGAGTACTTTCGGTTATTTTCTTTCCGCATAAAGTGCCCGTCATCCGGCAGCCCGGCTCCACTGCTCCGCAGTTAGGGCTACCACACGACATCGAAAAGAAGAACATCTCCCCTTTTTTCAATTGAAATATAATGTCCGCCATCTGCTTTAAATATGTCATTTTTTTCATTTACATTGCTGTACACTTAACTCACCTGCGAAGCGAGATCCCCCAATTGACGAGTTGAACAAAAAAGGTGCTCTTATTGATAACGAAATAATGTGCGACCAATTTTACAACTTGGATTTATTCCACAAATCCGAAAAGTCAGGAATTAAGTTCTTTGAATATCACAGGGTGTTTTTGAAATCAAGCTCTAATATCGTGCCTTGGTTTTTCATATTGTGTGGCGCTTTTAGATCTTGATATAAATACCGGCCCCCAAATTTCTTTTGTCATGGCCCTAATACTCTTGAGCGGCCCTGTTTTTCGGAACCATTAAATGTGAATTCTATTTTTGTATTTTTTATTTTCTCCTTGATCAATCCTTAAAATAAATATTTAATATACCGACAAGAGAAATACATTTGATGTGAAGTTAGGGGAAGGCATTTTCACTCAATACAATTTTAAGGACGCAATTTTGGGTGGATTTTTGCAGTAATCTATTAAGAAAATAATTAAAACAGTAAAAATCCGAAAATTTCAATATCTCGGACATATAATAAGACATCCAGTGAAGTACCAGATCTGGTTTCTGATAATGCATGAAATGATTTCTGAATATCAGAGCCCTGGAAGAAGGAGAACATCATAGCTAAGGAACCTGAGGCAATGGTTTGGCCAGTCTTCTGTACACATAGACCTTTAGACCACGAGCAGCAGCAAACAAAGTGAATAAATTATTAAATAGTTAAATTGAGCGTTGTTTCCTTGACATAGTTTTAAGTTCATTATTAAAACAATTTAATAAAGGATAATAAATGTTAATCAATTAATAAATGAGACTTACAGATAAGGTCGATGTATTCACGGAAATATACAAGGCTTCTATAGCGTAATGGATAACGCGGCTGCCCCGGAAAGGAGGAGATCCGTGGTTCGAATCCCGGTAGCAGCCAAATATTTTTTCGTGGATTTGATTTTTCTGTATGTCTTTCTAATTGATTAATTAATTTGGTTCTAAAACAATTTAATTTTAAACTCAAAGTTTAATCCACTATATGAGTAATAATATTAAATCCTTAGCGCTTTCGATGTAGACACACAACATCCTCAGAGGCAACATTAGAAGTCTAAGTCAGTTCTAGTTAAGCTTAAATATTATTACTCATATAGTGAATTAAAACATGGTGTTAGGAAAAAAAATAGAATCAGCGTAAGATTGTTCTCATGTTGTCGTATTTTGAAATATTCACCTTTCTTATTAGGTTTATAGATATCAGAATACATTATCCTATTTTTATCCAATTCCATAAAGTCTACTATACTCTTATATTACTCCACATGCGGCTAGACCGCCTATCTTACAGCTACAAGTGATTTAGCGTTAATTGCTTCGAAGATTTTACAAATAAAAAGTAATAAATTTTGAGATTTTATATATGAATATATTACGATAACTGCCTTATTGCAATAAACAGGTTTATTATATTAATATACTGGAATCTGGTAATACCACAAAATAAGAGTAAAAGAATCTTATAAAAAACCCTCTAAACATTACACGGCAATTTATAAATATTCTCCAGTGTCAGTGTCGCCATACGTTAAAGCAAATAAAATCAGCTATAATTATTTATAATACACTCAATATTATTGTTTAATTATTTACAAATCATTTTAGGAAAGTAGTGTCCTTCTTTTTCTTTGCATCTGGTAACCCTATCCGCAGTCCCGACTAATATGCTAATATTGCAAATCGCGCAAAAAATGCCACACGCAGACAATTTGTAATCGTAATAAACGGAACCATTTATATAAACGGAATATTCATGATTCGTGAATTAGATTAAGAGTGTGCTTTGGTGTAGGACCACTTTGGGTAATGACCGCGCCGCGCTCTCCGCCCGCGTTTCATTGGCTGATACAATAAGTTTGGCAAATCATTTCAGACTCCATTTTAATCTCTTATTACACACACTGAAGCTTTTTGCGATATATTTCGGTTAATCGGAGGATGCGGGCGCTTAGGCGCATGCGTGGAAAATTGATGTACTAACGAACAATTAATGTATATTATGGATGTCTCACAGAGAAGAAACTGTATTTTATTATTATTATGGGAAAGTAGGTACAGAACACCCACAGATGTCGCTAATTATTTTTGATATCGTTAACGTCGTTCAATTACATATGCGTAAAGTGATCACTTAAGCCTACCATATGATCGGTCGTAAGTCCGATATACACCATAAATGACTTCTATACCTACTTTCCCATAAAAATAATAATAAAATACAGTTTCGTCTCTGTGAGACATCCATAATATACATTAATTGATTAATGATGTCTCTGTGACAAGAAATCCAGTACTACCGTTCTGAAAGATTTGAACAAACTCAAAATATTCTACTAACGAACAAATTAAGAGTGAATGCACGGGTAATTATGGTTGTACATAGCATAAAAGATCAAATAAAGAAAAGATCGTCGAGATGTTTTGGTCTTTTGGAACGTGTAAGCAAGGAGAGGGTGATACAAAAATATATTTGACGACTTTGAAGCCAACAGAAACAGAGAGTGTGCAAAAGATATGGCATATCAGTTGAACCAAACATCGGAGGACCCGTTATAAACTTCAACAATCGAAGAGCATGCATGAGAATGTGGGTGATCACTTAGCCAAAACAGCGCTCGTAAACTGTCTAAATTTATTTCGAGAATCATGGTATCGAAATCATATTTAAACACTAATGACTTTTCGAATAAAGGAAATTACCACGATTTTTATGTGTTTTATTTTATTTTATAGTTCGTTAGCGTGTTACCTCTAAAAAAACACCCTTTATTAACGTCCTTATGGACTTTTACATCAAATATCTATATATAGGATTTTTTTTAATAGTAGATATGCGAACACGGAATACGTGTCACATCAATATTCTTACTATTTCCAAACTAAGCTAAATGCTTGTGCTATGAAAATAAGACTAACTTGCTGATCTGGACTGAGGTTCGAACTCTCGGTCTTTGGATCACGAGGCGAGAGTCCTAAGCGTAAGACCAATAAGCTATCATATTATTGTGAATGATTTACTTACTTAATATTGCTAATGAGAAAAGAATCGATAATCAGACAAAAAAATATGTTAAGATACAGAACGGCTTAAATTATAAGTAAAGGTACGTACGTTAACATAATAAATGATTGATACACTTTTTGTGTGTGGAAAATTTACATCAATAACATAATTTAGTGAAAAAGTGCGCGTTGCCTCCGAAAACAGAAGGCTAGTTATTCCAGATCATTGAACCAGCTACACAAAATATCCTATCATAAAATCCCGCTAATCCACAAAATGTACAAAAAAATCAACTTATTGTGTGTTTTATAACTCCAGACAATGCTTACACAGTGCATAGAAACATAGTTAAGTACTCAGAAAACACTTTGTTTAACCCAACAAAGATATATCTACATCTATGTAGATATTCCGTCGAATTGGATAAAACAAAAAAGATGCACCGTTTGGAGCTGGGGGCTATTTTCGCACAGTGCCACCGTTCAACCATTGTTGACTCAAACTCAAACGACACTAGCTGCACTCAAAGCTGAAATAACACTTAACATCGGACGGTTATTAAAATATTTATGACACTCAAAACAAACATGAAAAAGGCAGATTAAAATACCCCCTACTCATTAATTCAAAAGCTGGTTTGTGTGATGTCTGAAGACAATAATTGATCACTAGTAAGGTAATGAACTCTTCAATGTACCGTAGGTACTACACATGTTCGATGGAGTAAATAAATAATGAAACACCACACAAGTCTGTATGAAATGGTGCGTGATGTTATGTCCGGTTCTCCCTCACGAAATGATGACATATCCAAAGCGCTTGTGAATAGCCTTCCATCGAATCGTGCCCGATACAATTATGTAGCGTATAATTTGAATTTACAGTACACACTTGCTAGTCGATTATTCTCAGTAGACAGACACAGCGTGATAAATCAATCGTCATATCTGGTATGTTTGCCTTTAGCTGTACTAAGGAAATTTACGTACACCAGTATATGTTTATAGCATAGCACCATGAGTTTTTTATTGCATATTTGATTGCTAAAATGATAAATAAAAAATGCGGTCAGTTTTTAGGTTAAAAAACAGAGTTGACTGATCGAATATGAAAAACCTGTCGAACTTGTCCAGTATGGCCGCGCCATTTCTTCATTGGTGTAGGCAGAAAAGACTGGAAGCTAAACTCTTCTTTTTCTTCTTCTTCTGGTGCCGTATTCAGACGGAGGAATTTGCTCCATTTTCCATTTGCTAGATCACAAACTAAACCAGAATTTGTACAAACTGATGTCTGTCCTTGTAAAAACTAGCTTGATGTTTTGGATGTTTCGCAAATAAATTAGATTGTTTCTACCCATCTAGTGTTTTATTTTCTCTTGAATATTTGTTTGTAGGGGCAATATTTGTGTCCACACATTATATAAATAAAATATTTAATTTTATAGCACTTTTAAATTTAAATACATTACTTATTTATACTAATATTTAAAGAGCTAAAGTTTGTAAGTTTGGACGTATGAGTTAATCTCCGAAACTACTCATCCGATTTCAAAAATTCTTTCACCAATATTTAGAATGGACTTTCAGAGTGAACATAGGTTATATATTATCCCGTTAAAGTAAAATGGCTTTTCGTGGGGACCTATTTTAAAACTACTCAACGAAAAAATGTTACAGCAATGCGTTTTTACGAACGCTGCCTTAACGGTAAGAGATATTTAAATATGTACTTTCTAGAGAGAAGTTGTAGAACTCAAAATGCGCTATAAAAAAGTCTTTGACGATATATATTTATATGTTAAGTTAAGTTAAATTGATAAAATATGATAATTTATTAAAAACCTACGCGTGCAAAGCCGCGCGGGCACAGCTAGTGGGATATAAAGGCAAATTGCTTTGATATTGCTGCCTTTGCTTTTAAACCCCACACTTCACCTTCTGGGTGGAGGTTATTTTGTCCAACCACAAAAATATTCCCTCTTCACTCATCGGTGGCCATCCTCCAGTATTTGATGCTGTCGGACATTTTCTGTAACGGAAGCAATAGCATTTTGGAGACCCGATATGACCTGTCCATAGTGTTCATCGCTACGAAAAGAGGTTAGTATGTCGCCCTATTTGCAACTGGCGTTCGGGAAGAGTACTAAAAATAACTATTGTATACCTTCATGTATAATTAATTATATATTAGTACGCCATTAGTGTCAATATGCGTACTAAAAAAAAAGTAATCTAAAATAGATTAATTAAGATGAATTATAGAAGTCTCACAAAAACAAAGATACTTATATGAGAAACATGTATGAAAGTTTCTTGTACGATGGCCCAGGGCTTACAACCTGTCTGAGCTGGCTTAAGTGATCACTCTATGTGTGGAAGTTATGATATTACGATCTACTGTACGTGTGGATGTACTTCCGATGAAATTGGTTGAACTTGTGAATTGTGTAGAGTGATCACTTAAGTCAGCTCATGCAGGTTATAAGCCCTGGGCCATCCTATAAGAGACTTCCATATACGCTTTTCATATAAAAAGATTCGTCTCTGTGAGACTTCTGTAATTCATCTTAATTAAATAATAATCCCTCAGTGGACAAATCCACTCACTGTGTGCTCAGAACATACACAAAAAATAGATTATTTTTATACCTACACATTTTTTAGACATATCGCCCGCAGCGAGTATGATAACTTGGAGTAGCTGGTAGAAACTTGAAAGGTGGAAGGCCAAAGAGGAAGAGAGAGATTTATAACTCAATGTGTTGACGAGATCGATTGCTATGCTACTGGAACGACTAGAGAGAAATGCGAAGAAGAATTATCAAGGACGACAACAGGTCTCGGTACTCAACGAAGAAACCGACTGAAGAAGAAAACCAACATATTTATTTTAAAAAAAATAAGTCCAACGGATTAGCGAGCTTATTTTATATTCCACCAGCTACATGTACAGTTAGGAAATATTTTTAAAAGGCAAAATGGTAATCACCTATTCGTTCTATTTCCATAGTTTACCATAACATAAAAAACTTCAATAAGCACAGCGCCAAAATATTATCGTCGCAGAACAACACGTAGGTACCAGTGGTTGGTGTTTATGATTAAACTGGTCACTAAAGAAGTACAAGAGTGCACGAGCGAAATTCACTACAATTTTCCAAAATATTAAAGTGTAAGATAAAAATTGATTTATATATCTTATATCCAGTAACATATGCACATATCTGTATAATCAATCATCAATCAATATATATATAAAAAGAAACCCCTGTTTCCCTACCCACCAAGTTTTCTACACAACCAGCCATAACCATCCACCGGTGGTTATGGTGGTGTATAGCCCTTGGTGTCACATCGAAAATATGCGAGTTTGGTGGGGGTGGCTGTGCGTGGGTGGGAGTGGGTGACGAAAACGTGCATTGTTTTGTTATGGGAAGGTCGCAAATGCTTCAGATTGTTTCAAAATAGGCACGCCGACTGTGTCGGTGAGTCTAGAAGGTTCCGGAAAAACCTGTTCTAGAAAGTTCTGGAAGGGGAGGAGAAGGTTCCACAAAATTTTCGAAAGTTCTATAAGGCTCTAAACTGAATAGCGGAATGTGTCGGTGTGTCTAGAAGGTTCCTGTACATTCGATAAATTTCTTGAAAGTTCTGGAAGGAGAGTGTTCTAGAAGGTTCGCGAAAGTTCTACGACGATCCAAACAGTGTACTAAAAATCTACACGTGCGAAGCCGCGTGGGCACAGCTAGTAATGTGTATATTTGTATATATCTAACACAGGGGTGTCAGCTAATTTTTCAGCAGTCATTTTTTTTTTTTTAATCATATCTTACTTTGGCTTGTAATTAATGAAAACACATTTGTTTGAGAAGTTGCAGTTTTATAAAAAAACATTTTTTATGATATTAAAAACCTATTCGATGAATAAATTACATTATAGATGTAAAGAATAAATATTTGGTTACCACCGGTAATATACCTAAATCATCATCACCATTCTTGGCACTACAACCCTTGGTGGGTCTTAGCCTCCTCAATATATACCTAAAAATATATCTAAATATATGTTTAACGCGACGTAAGGCAATTTCTATCGGCTAGAGAGTTTCGGTTTCAAATCCCGGTGGTTAGCAACTAGATATTCTGTAAGTCTTTCTGATTAATTCATCTTATTTTCTGAAAACATTAAAACTATTAGGGCTCCACATTTAGACTACTACACTGCGGTCTTATATTCGGCTAATGAATGAAACGTTATTCAAAACAAAGTTATGAGACGCATTCTACGGAAAGCTAAAGAAAGAAAACTAAATCAAATGATTAATGAAAAGAAAGTTTAATTGGATCTAATCTGAAGAAAACAATTGTTCATTTTATTATTTAAAATTTTCATTAACTAAATACCACAATATTTTATTGGTGAGAAATAGAATAAGATTACCATACAGGAAAAAACAGAGTCACAGAACTATTTAATGTATAGAAGAATGAAAAATAAATTAACAACGAAGGAAGAATACGTGTGAGTGAGAAAAATATAGATAGTGACAGCATAGTTGTATCAAATATGTATAATAAATTGCATAAATAACGTATAGGTATTATTATAAATAACTTTCAAGAATTTTATACATGTGTGGTCGCTCTTGGGCGGAATCGGTGAACGTTGCATTGTGTAAAGTGATCATTTACTCAGCCAAGACTGGTTGTGAGCCCTATGGATGTCCAATAAAGCTTGCTTTCCCATATAAACGTTATGTCTACTTTCAAAATCGAATATTATGAAAATGATTTAAAACCATATAGGTTATTAGTGATTTAAAAATAAGATTAATTATAGAATTCTCACAGAGACGAAGCTATTTATATGAGAAACGCTTGTGGAAGTCTCTTATAGATGGCCCAGGGCTTACAACCTGGTTATGAGTTGGCTTAAGTGATCACTCTACACAATTCAACGTTCACCTATTTCATTGTAAGAACGTTTTATTTTTAATTAGACTTTTCCAAATATTTGTTTCCATATGCACACGTTTTAAGAGAAACGTGTGCGTATGGATGGCGTAATTATAAGAATAGCTTCGTCTCTGAGAGTTTTCATTTCATCCATTTCATTCAGTTCTTAGAACATACATTTAAAAATATTTTAAAAATTATTGAAATCGATATATATATATTTCGCAAACAAAGGAAGCAAGACTAGCGGTACATAATGACGTAGTGCCAACGCTGATGTATGGAATTGGCAAAGAAGGAATGAAAGTAGACTGAATGCGGTAGAAAATATATGAGGCGAGCGTCGAAGGCAACAGGAACAAATGGGCGTCCGCGAAAGACCTGGCACGATAAGATGCTACAAGTATTTGAGGATGGCCCTGTTAAAAGGCTCAACAACTATGAGAAGATGTACGAATGTAGCCAAAGCAAAAGTGGTGTGCCAAGATAGAAGAATATGACATTCTATCCCCTCTGCCTACCCCAGCGGGGAAACGGTGTGATGGTTAGTTAGTTAGTTTTACGGAAGCATTCAGGCCAATATTACACACTACTTATAGAAATGGTATCAGAAATATAAGCGCGTATTATTGGCGATCGACCAAAAATCACTACGTGATCGATGGATAAATCGCGATCGATATCATTGATATCCCTGCTGTACTAAGTACGTAGGCAAATATTTGATGATTTGTGCAGAGTTCAATAAACACCTCATCCGGAATCGAACTGCCCCAATCGCCTTGTCCTAACCCTTGTGGCGTTAACACCATTAGGGTGTAGTCACTATAAACCGCATTCAATTAATCAAGGGTGAGCGGTGTTGGCCCGCCGGAAAGCGTTGCTCGCCATATCACGTGATATCGATTCGCCGCCGGTGTTTTTGTCTCCGTCGCACGCACCAGTGCCCGCGCGTCGGTCCCTTTCGCGCAAACTGGCATAAAAACCACCCCATCCCCCGGCACCTCCGCCCCCCTCAGGGCTGTGACGGGCTTTTTATTTGGAAAATTATTCCCGCCGAATAAAGCAGCCATTGAAAGCAAACGATCAACGAGAATAATAATCTGAAAATGAAAATATCGGAGTGGGAGTGATTTAATTTGAATGAGCAACATCACGTTTTAAGCATGAAACAAGCATTTTCGCTGTTTCGATTTAAAAATGTATATTGCAATTAAATTAAAGATAAGCCGTGTCCGGTCCATATTTAAAAAAAAATACAAGTCCGTACCGTCTAGAAATACCCGTTCACAAATCTTATTTTATTATAACAAAATCAATACTATTCCTCAAAAATACTCTACTATTTATAGACTTTTAATATAAGGTAATGAGCATGCATAATTAGCAAACATGTTTTGTGTGAATTTGAGTCTCTGCCGGTATCAGCGCAATGACTATTCCACTAGTAATATATTCGCTAAATCTTTGTTATGTATATCTCATTTAATTATACAATATTGTGTAATGTTTTTATTGTTTAGTTTTTCATTACATTTATGTATATGTATACACATGTGTATATATACTATATACACCGTGTTATATAGTAATAAGTTATATTATAGTGTTAAAGGTATTAACCGTTGAAATAAATAAATACCAAAACTTATTTGACATGTCAATATTAATTTCTTCTGGTGAATGCTGGAATTAATGAATTTGACCGTTGACTATTTGACAATAACATAATCTATTGACAGACAATTGGCGTACACATTATCGCCATAATGGCACGTTAATAATGTGTCGTCACCTATTTCGGCCTGTAACATTTCTTGTACATATTAATATTTCTGATACGATAATAATCCAGACATAGATTTTATCTTTGCTTCTGGATTTTAACACTTCATATTATTTTGATTGGTCTTGTGAAATGAAAATTAGCTAGTAGTGCCTCTTCCCGCCGTATTGTCCGAAATTAATTAAGGTATGCGTAATTGTAGGGGAACATTACTATAGTAGCTACCAAGACCCAGAGGGGCGGGTTCCTCATAGTTATAATCACGATTAAAAAATGTCAAATTAATGATCCAGTTAACCTAATTTACAAGCACATAACTTAAAAAATGGACATACACATTGCGTGTATTATTGCCCTGACCCACGTTCTTATTTTGCTTTTATTATCAATAAAAGCAATGAACAATTATGTAATCATTATATTGTAATGCATAGATAATTTTTGCAAGTAGTTACGTAAGTAAAATCGCTAAAAAGTGCCATCCCCGAGTTGCTCATCCCTTTCCGTAGATATTTTCGCGCCCTTTCAGTCAACTGAATGTGGCGGTTTCGTACGATTTCCCCAAAGGAAAAACGCAATACATGTTATTCGTGTAGCGATATAAATCTGGAATTTTTAACAACAGTCAACCTACTCACTTATTTCCATAAAAACAGAACATAATGATTTTCGCGTAGGTTCGAGGATTTGTGAAAAGACCAGCAGACGTTCAATAGCCTAATGTAGAAATGTTGAATTAGTTTATATATTACACAAAACATTATTGGAAATACCACGAAACAGTGTAGAGGTTGAACAATGTTTTTATGTATTTATATTATTTAATGTATCAAGAATTATTTTAATGTTGAAAGCATTAAATCTAAAATTGGTTTATCTTTGGGGAAAAAAATACATTTCAGTCAGGCGGGAACACAAAAGTAATATTTCTTTTTGATAAATAAATACTTAAATAGTAATAAATTTCATTCGAAAGAAGCCATTAAGAGAGTTAATCTGATTGTAGGTATTTAATGTGAGGACATTTTGAATCTTCAGTTCGTTATTTCTCGTGATAAAAAATATACCAACGTCGTTTGTTCCAGACCTAAAGTAGTTACATCGGTCTCGCTCGCGCTAGAGGGGCAGACGAATGCGTCCCTGTCTCTCTCGCAGGGTAAATAGTGAGTGTTGAACTTAGTCAAAGTCTTTCAGGAGAGGAGTTCACGGAAAGGAAGAAAAAGTGGGAGATTACCTCTTCTCTAATACTTATGTTTTATTTATAGCAGTCCTGTCTATATTTTATGTTATATAATTTATCCATCAGCCTTTTCAGATGATATATGGAGTAAGCAAAAGATAGAGGTTTTCTTTGAACGTTCCACGTTTCCCAGGAGCACATAAACTAATAGTAGATATGATACAACGAAACTTTACTTCGGACTGGGAAGTTTAATAAATATTATATTATGTAACACGAGCCAACCCGTGGTCGCCTTGTGCCGACAAATTTAACTATTTCTGAAGATACATTATTATAAAAAATTCATCGATGATGTCACACAAAGAATAATGTATCTACGCAGATATCTAAACTTTTAAAAACTGACACTAAGAATATAATTTAAACAAATATAAAAACATCAAATTTTATTTTCGTTATCATGTTTTTGTGATTTAAATTGCAAACTCGGTCTATATGGTGTAATATACAACACAGTTTATTACGTATAATGTGTGGCCTTTGTTATTTGTTTTTACGATCTGCATAACATTTAGATGTTAGGTCAGTTATTTATCTTCTTTAGCAGCTTTGCTAATTATGAAGCAAAAACCTTAATAAGAAGCTAAAAATCACGAATATAACAAATTCAAAACTGCGAGTCAATTTTTCAATATCACCTATGATTCTTGTCCGAAAACATTGTAAAATAAATTTTATTTTTATTTTATTAAAGAATTTAATTTGTATGCGGTGTTCTATATTTAGGAATCATTTTTCTTTACTTGTACTGTGCCAGAAATTTATGAATACTATTTAGGGCTGGTCGCATCACCTTGAAAAGTAATCATTATTTTAAACCATCAGTAGCTTGTTGGTCTTGTGGTTAGGACACTCGCCTCGTGATCCAAAGGTCGCGGGTTCGAACCTCACTCCAAACTAGCAAGTTAGTCTTATTTTCATAGCACAAGCGTTTAGCTTAGTTTCAAAATAGTAAGAATATTGATGTGACACGTATTCCGTGTTCGCATCTCTATTTGAAAAAAAAATCAAGTTCATAATTACATTAATTGTAATTAATTCACCGTTTGTTAACTTTTTCATACGATTGAATGTATATTGTTTCTTTTTACTCCCTTTCTTTTAACTCGTAGCGTCTGCTCGCTTGCCTGACGAAAAAAAATTGGATCGATTTTTAACCCTTTTCCCGTGATCCAACTAAAACTTTGCAAGCAGACTCATGGCGACTATAAAAATGATGTAACAAATTTTCGTTTAAAAAAATAAAATTTAATAATTATAATATAATTTTGGATTTTTCGAAATTTTAATGTTTTTTTCAATTTGGAATCAATACAAATGAGTAATTAACCCGACGCGTGTATAGACGCGAAACCTGATGACAATGAGAAAGAGAGTATAATAAAAACTTAGTTTTTATGGGTTAGTTTTTTTATACTTTTGTTATTTCATATTTACTCTGTATTTAATATCTTTTATCTTAGTAATCTTGTACATACTTTTATTTACTTTCTCATTTTATATTATAAAAGGTATTTATGTCACATCAAATTACTGTATTAATTTTTGTAACCGTTGAAATAAATAAATAAATAAATCAAGTTGACGAAACCAGCCCTTAGTAATGGTGACCTAATCCGTGATTGTGAGATTTGTGTTCAATTGTAAGGACGATTTGTAATTCGTACGATTACTAATTCGTTGAGAAATACAGCCACACTAGAAACTAAACCTTCACGGATAAATCTGAATTACCAATCATCCTTACAATCGAATACCTAACAATCACAATCGCAATAAGGGTTTCACTCATCGCTACTATTTAGGTGCTAGTTTATTTCGTTGTGTTGTCTTTTATCGTAAACATCTGATAACCGTCAACAGTCATAGTTTCCAGTCACTAATATGATCAAACATCAATCATGACATATCCGACAATCATGATATGATCAAACATCGATCATGACAGATCGGTGAGTCAAGAGTAACAATTTATCTCTATACTAATTAACATACAAACACATTTAAGCTTTACAAAATAGTTGGTTAATTCGTGAATTCTGTTTCGGCATTTCAAAGAAAATTCCGAGAAAGGAAATTGATCACAAAGATTTTCACGCAATCTTCGAGCACACCTATTTGTTGTAAATCATTAATACAAGACAAACAATATTCACATTACTCCGTTACTCATCACCGCTTTGACAATATTGGTTTCGCTTTATGAGCGGGTGGCGTTCGTTTTGCAGAAAATACAAAGAGGAATTCCGCCACGGCTCGCGCGGCCGCTTTAAAACTTCAATTTGTATTGCTTTAAAAGTAAACGTAATTTGCATATTTCACTTCTGAAAGAGAAGCGCGCGAAGCGACTCCGCGTACCTTTGCCGCCCCGCTCCCCTCATTCTGCGCGCCGCAAATCTCGCGCAAAGCTAATTGATAACTTTATTTTCATTTTTTAAGTGAATTTTCTTTGGGAACGGGAGAGTTAATTCGAACGATCAAAGGTCAACGTCACACGGATACAGATTACTTTTGCCATTACGGAAAAACGCGCACCGCAATATTAGCTTTGTGTAAGGAAATTTACCGCACTTAGCGCAATGATCAACCAGTAGAATCCAGCAGTCGAATCCTGGCAGAATCAAAATAGTTTTTGCAGTCGAATTCACTGATTATTTTAATATAGCGATATTGATTTTATATTATTAACTAGCTAAACATAAAACTTGTTATGAAAATTATTATTTATAATATAATTAATAAAAATGTACTTTGTTTTCACCACTTATATATTGAAAATATCAATACGTTTCAGGGCCAATGGTCCCTTCGTCAGGATACAATGTAAGTTACAACTAACAAATTAAAAATAAAAAATCTAAGTATGCATAGACAGTCAAAATATAGAAAAATAATATGTGGGAAATTAATAATAATTAAGTACTAACATGAAAACAAATTTACTAGGTAACTTTCTTAAAAAGGACCTGGTTATTAATAATATTCAATTTAATATTAACACTTTTTCTTTTTTCCGATATTTCTAATTTATCAAATATTATTTAAGATATTTTTAAATCATAATCTTTAATAAAATTAATATATATTAATAATACGGCGATTCTACTCACATAAAAACAGAGCATTAAACACTCTTAAATGTGTAAAAATTTGGGTTTTTATTTAATTTGTACGACATTTATGAAGAATGAACCTCTTTTTTTATTTTATGAAATTCGACGAAAAACACTTTTCGGATCCACCAACTGCCACCAAATAATGACTTCAGATGTACATACTTGTAAAGTAAAAGTTTAATATAATAATGCAACATTAAATGAGGCTACATCGGCTGGGAATCGAACCCGCGCACCACCTAATTATCATAATAAAAATTTATTAGCCCGCAAATTAATTATTAGAGTTTTATCAAATGTATGCGTCTGAATAAGACACAAAAAATATCACCCCAATTATAATAATTTCGTCGTTGTCCGTCCGTCCATCGTAGCTTCGTGTAACGTCCGTAACTTCCTTACAGTATGAACACTTTTTTTTCATATTTTTATTTTTCTCTTAGTTTTTTAATATAAATAAATAAATACTTATTCTTTAGGAACTGACTGTGAAAGTGCCAGGTTTTTTGACGGGTTACAGCTACTTTTATTTATAAAAGTGAAAATAATGCTGCACTTATACAAATCTGGAATAACCTTTCTTGATAATAAATGCAACATTGCGTTTTTGGGTTTTCGTAATATTGCAGTATTTATTTTCATTTCGAAGCGAAGTTCAAAAGATTCCGAACTGGTCTGGGTGTTTATTATATTAATAATCGCCAGGCGCGACTTACTAAAAGTTTATTCTACGCGAGTCACGACGGATTTATTGTAGACCTTCATTACAACTCAATTTTCTTCAAGGGTAGTCCATTTATTTGTCAGTAAGATCGTGGGTTCTTTTACCGTTATTAAACCTCACTTTTGATAGCCCTACACACAATAAAAAAATACCCTTTCTATCTCTGGTAATCTGTACGCATATTACCTACGAAGTAAGGGACAAATAGTTATAATTGTGGAAACGTGATCACTTAGACCAAAATGAGCAAAACTATTATACAGGGTTATTTGGAAAACATTAATAACCCCGCAGGACTATATTCCTGCCTTGATTTGGGTCGAAAATATTCAAGCAGCCATGGAGATATGCGACATCAAAGTTTGCATTTTTTTTCAATATTTCTGACTTATTTTTTGTAAACGTTGGACTATCAATACAATAACTTAAATTAAATATGAAAATTCATTCCCTTTAATACAAGTTAAATAAAATAATAAAAACCTTCGTATTCCAATTGGAAAACATTCTAATTGAAATTTATGGAGGGTTCTTAGCAATTTATTTAACATGTATTGAAACCAATGAATTTTTCGTAATCGATATAAGTTACAGTAATGATAGTTCAATGTTTTGTAAAAAAAGTAAGAAATATTGAAAAAATGCAATCTTTGATATTGCATAACTCCATAACTATTGATATAATGTCATGGCTGCTTGAACATTTTCGACTCATAATCAAGGCAGGAATATAGTCCTGCGAGGTTATTGATATTTTCCTAATAATCCTATACACTGAATATACTTTTAGCATCGTGATAGTACGCCAAAATACCAACATTTTTTTTAGTGGAGCACATATTAAATTTGCAATACTGACCATAAACCGCATAAACTGTACATATACATTTAATTTTTTAGAAATAGACAGTTTACTTATCTATCTATTTATGTATTTTTTAATTTTTTAAATTCATTTTTTTTGATATTATGAAAAATGACATCTAACATTAATATTTTATGCTGCCAAAAAATGTACGTCATTTGAATACTTTTTAACTCTACAGTAGAGTACAGTACAGTGAGGCCCAATTATTATAGCGAAACACATCACAAAAATACCCAGACTTGATTAAATCACGTAGATGGGTTGTGACCTCACTGGAAATCGAACCCGGAACCCTCAGTGTCATTCCCACTGGGCTACGAGGACCACTAACAATATGTAACGTGTGCAGTCTAAAATATTTTAAAAAATAATGACCAAAGTTGCTTCATTGGTCATTTAACCAAAATCATGAACATGTAACTACCGTGCTCTATATAGCCGATATAGCCTATATATCTATGATTATGTTAATTACTATCCATAGCCCATCAAAAATCACAGTCTTTTTATGTTATAATTTCTACTTTACATTAATTAGTCACAACAACAAAAAATATTGCGAATTTTTTTACATTGACACACATTACAATATGAACTCACGATTTCTGTTAAACTAAAGGACTTATAACCTCTAAACGTTGAAATTTTGATTAATTTTTTCAGTTTTTCAAAAAATGATAGTTAAAATGTAACTTTCACAACAAATAAAATTATCGCTAAATCGTAGTTTGTGTTTGTGTGCAAACGTTAGTGTGGTTTCTGCCGCGAGTTAGAGCTGTCATCCAGCGTCTTGGTAGCTTTGGTGGTGCACATCGTAACGTTAGTAAATTAAATAATAGACATTTTTACATAGAGAATTATATATTTCGATATACATTAAAATGTATTTAGTATGCGTCTTATTTTCTTCTTTCCTTATGTATCAAAATAAATTATTTATTATTGAACACATCCAAAGTAGGCATCTATCTATCGAGATTTTTCATACGTGTATTTTACATAGAATTATTGAAATATGCGCGCGTTCGATAATATATTTGCAGACCATTAAGTGTGTGACATTAAACAAATACCATAATTATTTTAACAAATTTATAATTAAGATATTATAATTAATATGTTAAATAGTTGCTAATTAGTATATCTATGATAATTAATAAAATAATTAGTAAGACAATTAATTAAGATATCTATAACGTTTTAAAATTTGATAATTTACATATCTGTGACATTTTAAGAAATTAAAAAAAATATTAGAAAACCAAGACGATATAAATTAAATATCCAGCCACATCATCAATAATTTAGAAGTAGTGTTATCTAATTATGTTATTTTTAATGGCGTATACTTAAGTTTGTTAGAAACAAATTTAGAAACTTAAAAACGGAATATTAAATAGCATCGTCTATTAGTGATGACATTTTAATCGGCTACGCAATAATCCGTACCGTATTTGATTTGTATCTGATTGTATCGATGATTGGTAACTGGTTTTTCGCAGTTCGACGGGTAACCATTGGTACTAGCGATGGTTGAACCGTTATTTTAACCGGTCATTTTCGGTACAGCTATTTGGGGTTTGTATCTGATTGTATCGATAATTGATAACTAAGATATTTATAATTATTGTCTAGTCGAATTGCAAAAAAAATCAGTTGCCAGTCAATAACGCAATCAGATACAAATCTCAAATAACTACCTTGTGTAACCGGTAAAATAAAGGTTTGTTAACATTACTACTATCCATATATTTAAATGTATTCCAAACATGTAGTTAGATATTTAAAAATAACCTTCAACATTTTTAAAGATATATGAGAATTTTCACTTAGCAGCGTTAATGTATTGCAAAAACAAAGCTCGCTTCGCTCTAAAGGATTTCAAAGGATTTGTATATCCATTCTGTTCTTTAAGTAACAGACATGTATATGGAGAATGTGGGTGGTAAAAGAAGTCGGAATCCACCGCGGTGTAGTATATCTACCTACTTTATTCATAAACAATAACATGAACGGAATGGAATATTTTTATCTTTATCGGCAAACATAAAATCAATTTGATTGATGTGATTAGTCTCGCCATCCACATTGAAAGCTTCGTCAGACTATCGAAAAATTTTTAAACAATATTTTTATATGAAAGTATGTTCTAAGAACTTAGTTACTTGATTCTGTCTTCAGAGGGGTGAATAATAAAAGTCTAAGAAACTAAGCTAATTTATATATGAGAAAAATCTCTAATACTCAGGGCTTACAAACTGTATGAGTTTGCTTAAGTGATCACTCTACATAATGCAACGTTCGCCAATTCCATCCACACTTTATCAAATTTTGAAAGATCTATTATAATATATGTTCGAATCAAGAAACTTTCATATATTACTATCTATGGTCTCTGCTAGAGACATCTGTTGATTGTTTCATTAACAGGTTAGTATACACAGTTTTCGTAACTAGTAATGATACCTCAATATTTTATTAATAATGATAATTATATAATTATTCGTGATAATATCTCTATATATCTTTAATTTATCGATATATTATTTAAATCTTTATGATAAATACTTTTCGGCACTATATAATGATGACGTTTGAAACTTTAAGTAGCATTTTAGATATCCTAACGAGAATGTCGCCTTTACTATTTTTTATCGTTCCTAGCACAATTTTAGTATAATATATATTTTTAATATGAAATGCACTAAAACGAGAAAAAAAGCGCAATTTATTTAAAATGAACCCACCCACTACCATCGGGTCTTGGTAATTTTGGTAAATACATTTGGCAGCATCTTTGACAAGTGTGTAGATTTAGCGTTTAATTCATGCCGTTCTGCGTGCCGCCATCCTCTGCGAATCATCCCAATTATGATTCCGTTGTCTGTCAGTCCGTGTAACTTCTTGTAACGTCCGTAACTTTTTTATAGTAAAATCTTATTTGTCGAAATAAAAAAATTTCGAAAAATTTTTTTTTCGTGTTTATTAAAAATAAAATAAATAAATACTTATTCCTTAGGAACGGACAAGTAAAAATACCGTCATTTTTGACGGGTTACATCTAGTTACAATATAATTTTTCATTGCTCATAGATATTTTCTAGACACATTTTCTGTCTGACTACATTCGCACATTTTGAAGAAATGGCCCCTAAAACTGCCCTTTAACAACTTTCTCCGTTTTTTATTCTTCTTCTTCTTCTCCTAGTGCTCGTCCGGTTATAAGCGATCGTGTTGGCCATCATAATCTTATTAGTAGCAACTCCAAATAGCTGGACCGTGGATTTCTCGGACCATTACCTTTTTCAGCCAGGACTTCCATCGCCTTCCAGGACCTATTCTGCCGGCAATTTTGCCCTGAATGAAGTGACGCGGGATCAGGTACATTTCTGAATGTCTTATGATATAGCTAAAATATTATAATTTCCAGGTTGTGATTTTTTTAAGGATTTCTTTTTCCATTTGCATCCGGATCATTACATCAATATTTGTAACCCCATCAACCCGGTTTATTTTTAGAAGCCGTCTGAAGATCCACATCTCAAATGCTTCAAGTCGCTTCAGCGTCGTTTCAGAGAGCCGAGCAATCCACTTCGTTACTTGGATCGACGTTACGAGGATGAGATACAAAATTGATATGTGTATGTTTTTTTTTAACTCTGTTACACCATTAAATTTAACCCCTCGTACCTTCTCAAAATAGTCTGTTATCATCTATTCCAATACATGTACCTCGTCCTGTACTTTTTAAGTATCTTCAACTACTCTAGGATCATCTGCACCATGTATTAAACTGCTCGACCCAATCTGCTTTGGCTGTTCAAATTGCCAAGGTCCAGGTACCTAGCAAAGGCCTTACAACAAGGAGACTACTGGCCACTCGCTTTTGTCGCTTTCGTTCAACTCCAGAATAAACCCTCGGAGCATATACTATGACTTGAAATTTTTCACTACAGAGAGTGGACCATATGATTTCAGAGAGCTCTTTTGGAAACCAACCAAACTAACTAACCATCACGACGTTTCCCCGCAGGGGTAGGCAGAGAGGATTGAACGCCATACTCTTCTATCCTGGCACACCACTTTTGCTTCGGCCACATTCATACATCTTCTCATACAAGTTCTACGGTTGTTGCGGCTTTTAACGGGGCCATCCCCAAACACTTGTTGTATCTGGTCGTGCCAGGTCTTTCGCGGACGCCCTCTATTCCTGTTGCCTTCAACACTCACCTCATATATATTTTCTTAACCATCCTTTCTTCGCTCATACGTTCCACATGACCAAACCATCTCAGCATTCCTTTCTTTATTCTATCTACCACACTACAGCCAGCATTGCATTCACGTCTAATTTGTTCATTCCTTACTCTATCGACCAAAGATTTTCGCGTCTTAGTGACCTCATTTCTACCGCATTTAGTCTACTTTCATTCCTCTTTTGCCAATTCCAGGCTTCACTTCCATACATTAGGGTTGGCACTAGAACGCCATTATGTACCGCTAGTCTTGCTTAATTTGACAGATTCTTATTGGCCATAATTGCATTTAGAGCACCATTAACTTTGTTTTCCGCAGTCACTCTCCTTTCGATATCATTCTCAGCCTTGCCAGCCAGCCTTGGAAACCAAACAAGTTTATTTTAATTAAACAAATTTGTATTAACCACTTAACTAGTCATCTAGTTATAGTTATATATAACATGGATATTTAAGTGGATAATACAAGGTTGTTTAATTAAAATTAATAAGTATGTCCATCCACGAACTTTTTGCTATAAATATCAAAAATACCAACAAGTTGATTTCACTTTATAGAGAGTTTTTCGTTATAGTGAGTTTCGTTAAAGAGAATGAAAATTTATTTTAAATCCACTGTTTACATTCCGCCCCTAATTTTCTGCCTCTCGAACTTTCCACCTTCGAATATCGCCTTACTTGCCTATGCCCACGGGACATCCCTGAAACTAACTACAGGTAAAATCCGAAGGACAAAAAGTCTCGAGATTAAACACAAAGGCACGTTTCACATAAATCTTTCAAACTAATATTCTTTATCAACCTCATTGTTTCATTTTTAAAAGGTACGATTTTCAATGAACATAATAAAAATGTAAGTTAGCGTGGCTATCGGTCGCGTGCCATTACAACGGGCGTTGCAAAGAAACATTACAGGGTCGGTGAAATTTAAATTCTTAGTTTTAGTAGTTTTATTTTTCATACTTGTAAAGTCGATCCAACCATAAATAAAAATATTACAATGATAGAATCCATTCAAATAAGAATTACTAGAATATTAGTTTATAGAGAAGGTACCAGCAATCAATTTGAATCACACGGAGACAGATTAATTCACTTTCATCTACTGTCTTTATCTAATGGAAGAATAATTGCTGATTTAATTATACTATATAAAATTATAAACGATTACCTTGATGCACAAAATATTCTTTGCGAAATTAAAACAATAGTTCCATTCAGAATCACATCAATACGCAGTACATATACTTTAATTTTTTTAAATGGAAATGTGGGATACTACTCCTATTACCGCGACACATTAGAACGTATAAAAATATAATTTCGTCTCTGTGAGACATCTATAATATATTGATTGATTAATGATGTCCCTTTGACAAAAATCCAGTACTGTTCTGAAAAATTTGGACAAACTCAAAATATTCTGTATAATATTCTTCATTCACAAAGCAATATAGACATATTTTCAGATGGAAAATCAAAATTCAAAAAGAAATTTTATTGCAATTGACAATACGATCATTGACGCAACAGATAAAACAAATTCCTTGTATGATAACTTTTGTAATATCCCAATTACTATAATTTCGTTGTCCTCCTGTCTGTCCGTCCGTCCGTCCGTCTGTCTGTCTGTTCCCGTAACTTCGTGTAATGTCCGTAACTTTTTATAGTAATTTTTTTTCAATTTATTTTTTCGAATCGGTTTTTTCCAAAAAATTTTTTTCGATGAATTTTTTTTTCGAATTTTTTTAAATAAAATGAATAAATACTAGGAAATAAAATGAATAAAAAATATGAACCGACATGTTAAAGTACCGTGATTTTTGGCGGGCTGGTCCGATAATAAAATATTTAAATTTTAACTGTAGTAATGTTATGTGTTATATGTTGTTTAAATGAAAAGCAAGGGTTGGAAACGAATGACTTGCCCGCCTAGTCTTACCAGACATTCGCGCTCAACTCGCTCGATCCGTTTCTCCTCTACTGAAACTATTTTTTCCCTTCGCACCCATTCCTGATCTACATCTACATTTGTGCACATGTCCGTGAGATGCTTACTATCGAGCAGTGGGCGGGCGGTGAGCAAAGACTGCGGTCGCCAGACTTGTCAACATGTGACTTTTATTTGTCGGGACACTTGAAGGGGTGCTAACTTTCATTCGCATTACTTAAGGAGAAAGTTTAGGGTTAAATCTGGTTTTAAACCAAGTGAGATGAGGCGGCTGTTCATACTCAAACACTGTACATGTACATAATATAAGCACTAGTACGAAAGCAAGTCAAAAATCATGTACACATTTCGTTCTACAATTTATTGAAACGTGTACACCATTTTTCTACATAGTCACCTCCCTTGTCAATGTACAAGCTTGCGTGTTCCTTCAATGAAGAAGATTTTCGGTTGTTCGCGAAGCCACTTTTGCACCGCTTCTGATAGTCTAAGTCTGTGGTAATCCGCACAGACTTTACGGAAGCCAAGCTCGTTGTAGATGATTTGTGTGGTGTATTCAGAGATTTATTCCGGGTTTTGTTAGAGCCGGTCGACACATATTTATCTGTGAATATATTGGAGAAACTAGTAACCTCTCTGGCTTTTATTTGGTCTCCATATACCGCGTTTGGGATACATAAAATTTGATGGGCAGAACCGTGACTTAAGTTCTAAGACGATGGTAACTCGCCTATTCGCTAGAACCATCTCTTGAGCTTGCTGAACCTCGTTGTCCGTGACGGAGGTTGACGGGCTCCTGCTTCCTCTTCGTGCGTCACACTCGCCCGACCATTTTTAAATTTCTCGATCCACAAAAAAACACTTTTACATGATAAAGCACTATCCCTATATTGTGATAAAAGTGTACGATGTATTTCAGCCCCTTCCACATCCTCCGACAAGAAAAATCAGATCTCTGCTTGTTGTTCCTCCTTGGTGAAAACTGCTGGCAGAGCAGAAGGCGAAGGCTAATGACGCGATCGTGATCAAATTTCGCATACGTGACTGTAGTCGTATCAATTCTGAGCATGCAAGCGCAGGAGCCAATAAGAGAACCGTGAAGTGTAGATACGTTTTGACTCGCCTTCGTAGGTATATGTTAAAAAATATTGAGGTTATTTTTTACTTCACTTACAAAAATTAGAAGAATATTTCTCTCACAATTACCTCGCTTACTCACTTAATTGTGAAACAAAGGCTTTTCTCAATACACAATCCCTAAATTAATAATTTACTTCCCTTACTGTTATTACAGCCATTCATCGCTAATAACCTCCCTGTTTGTGGGCCGATTCAGATAAATTGTAAATACTTACATTTTGTTTTTAAATTTATTAGACTCTTAATTTTATTTAGACTATAAAAATATACTGACACTATAAAAACAATATATAAACTTGCTTATTAGTGATTATATAAATGCTCCTATTTTTCTTAACAATTATCTATCTGTGCTCGCTGTAGGCGGTATAGGCGAGTCCGAGTATATTATTATGCAGTCGTAATGTTATATATCGTAATCTACTCTATACGGATAGTCAAGCATTTAATTATAGTCTATTCGACAGCGCCTAGATTGCACAGAGTTTGAAACTCTCACTCCCAGCAGATTGATATATTCAACCGCGCTCTGACTGGATACAGCAAAGTGATTAAGTTATTGGTGGAGTTGATATTTGAACTGGGTGGTTGGTGGTTTGTGGTATAAAGCGTCTATATTTATCCGACGTTGCATAATTTTGTTTTCTATCTATAAGCATAGTTTGAAATGTCCACATTGTAAAAGCCATCAATCAATACACTGTACTTTGGTCTTTACTAAATATTGTACTTGCTTGCAACGGTAACAAATCTAAATGTAATCACTGGAATTACAACAAAAACTATGATGAGGCGCGGGCGTCCGAGTGTGACACGTCAATCAGCGTGTCACTTAGGCAACACACAAGGGTCGCCCCAAAAAATTACGTGGTATGGACATTTTTATATTAATGTTTTATTGTATTTAGTTTTGGATTTAGGCGAATAAAGTCAATTTATAAAAACAAATGTTTTTCTATCCGTGATTTTTCACGGATGTACGGCTAGTTAAAAATGGGAGATTGAATAACACTTAAAAAAATTATAATAGTAAAATAATTAGACTAATCCTATACACGTTAATAGTAGATTCGAAATAGGCATATATTTTACTATATAATACAAAACATTGTAAAAACTAACCCATAAAAACCAAGTTTTTATTATACTCCCTTTCTCATTTCTCTTTGAAACAGGTTTCGCGCCTTCTCCACTTGAAAAAACCGTTAAAATTTCGAAAAATCCAAAATTATACTATAATGAAATTTTTAAAACGAAAATTTGTTAGATCATTTTTATCATCGCCACGAGTCTGCCTTCAAAGTTTCAGCTCGATTGGATCAAGGGAAAAGGGTTAAAAATCGATCCAAAGTTTTTTCGGCAGACAAGCAAACGCTACGAGTTAAATGAAAGGAAGTAAAAACTAATGATAATTTAAAATGAAATATTGTACGTAAGTGTATTTCAATCAATGACAATTAAAGTGGACCCAATATTCGTCGTTTATCTGTTCCCGACGGAAGGATGTTTATCAAAAAGAACGAATATCAAGCGATTTTTTCCCAGAGGAACTTGACTAAAACTATTTACCTAATTTTATTTATCTATACTTTAACAACAAAAAATCTCTCAGAAATCATCGCCAATATATACGCCGAGAAACCGCAAATATACTGTAGGCATAGATACATAAATAAAATTTTAAGCAGAAATGTATCTTTTGAATGAAAAACACAATGACCGTTGTTAAGAGATTTTCTTTTACAGAGGTCGGGCTATTGTTTAGAATGGGAGTCACCTTCCATTATGACATCAGGTAAAGTCAATTCTGATGATTGATGTCCTGATGGTTCACCAGCATTTCCAGACGATTCACCGTTTTTTAAAGAACTTATCCAATGTTGTTTGTTGTGCGCTGTTTTTAATTTTCTTCCGAAAGTATTCAAAACATCGTCATAAAATGAATACGATGTATAATTACAGGGATATTTGAGCGACCCAAGTGGCCTTAATTTTAGCAGTTGGGAACGGAGCCGTCATCTACCTTTTCCTCGTCTTCCTCAAGAAGAAAATAGGCTTTTCAGCCGAATATTAAACAAAAGTTACGACGAAAACACATGACGAGTATTTAGTGTCCATTTTACTCCGTTTACGACAATTAAACGTAAGAATATAATGAATTTGATTACGATATACACATTAATTAAAATTATTTTTTAAATAATACTAATGATTTTATGCATAAGGCTGGCGCTACACTACGCGGTGATTCCGCCGCGTCTCTTCGGTCGCAGAACGCCGCTACATTTCTTTTCATACTAACTAACCTAAACTAACTAACCATCATGCCGTTTCTCCGCAGGGGTAGTCAGAGAGGTTAGAACGCCATATTTTTATATCTTGGCACTCCATTTTTACTTCGGCTACATTCATACATCATTTCATGCAAGCTCTACGGTTGTTGAGGCTTTTAACAGGGCCATCCTCTAATATTTGCAGTATTTGATCATGTCAGGTCTTTTGCACCCTATTTCTGTTGTCTTCAATATTTTCCGTCACATATATTTTCTTAACCATTCTTTCCTCGCTCATATGGTCTACATGACCAAACCATCTCAGCATCCCTTTCTTTATTTTGTCTACCACACTATAACCAACATTACATTCACTTCTAATGTGTTCATTCCTCACTCTATCGAACGAAGATTTTCCACACAAGCGCCCTAGTGACCGCATTCAGTCTACTTTCACTCCTTTTTTGCCAATTCTAGGCTTCACTTTCATAATAATAATAATAATAATAATAAAAGTGGATAATTTCTATAGCACCATTTTCGTAAAAAAAATCACCTCAAGGGCGCTTTACACTAACATCGCTTTACACATACATCAGCGTAAGCACTAGAACACCATTATGTACCGCTAGTCTTACTTCTTTTGACAGATTCTTATTGGCCATAATGGTATTCAGAGCACCATTAACTTTGTTACCCGCAGTCACTCTCCTTTCAATATCGTTCTAATCGTTCGTATTCTGAAATAAGCAATATTACTATTTCTGTATCTTGACAGTATTGTATATGTAATGCATTGTATATGTATTTATAATGCCACCAATTTTGAATGAATTTGATCAATCGGAGAGCTCTAACACGTAAACAAAAGTTATTCGCAATTATGAATAATGAACTTTCTAATTGATTGAATTCATTAATTTCAAACCTGTCTAACTCAAACTTCAAAATTGACGGCATTACAATGTTATACAATAACTGTCAAGATACAGAAATAGAAATATTGCTTATTTCAAAATACGGCCGAATATGCGCTTATTAAGCACACTACGTGGATGATCTATCGATCCAGTTAAGGTTGTTATTACGGTTGTTAGACATATTTAACTGTAAAAAGTTGCGGATATTTTATACGAACCGTATGTTTTTCCGAGAAACGATTCTCGACGTTTCGTTGAATGCTTATTCAACGTCATCAGGAAGGAGATAGAGATGACAGTTACAAACTATCAAGTATTTGGCGCCCTGTTCTAACGACATTGATTCAACCCTTGAGAGACGTCACAGTAAAGTCCACCGACGTAACTAGTACATATTGCACCCTGGCGACCTCTACTGTAGAAGAAGTGAACCCTCCACAACAAAGTGCATACAATTTACGCCCTAGAAAGCAATAATCAGTCTGACCTCCACCTCCGCGGGTAAAGGTCGTCCTCCTGATGACGTTGAATAAGCATTCAACGAAACGTCGAGAATCGTTTCTCAGAAAAACATACGCAACTATTTACAGTTAAATCTGTCGATCCATTTGCTTTGCCGATTTAACGAGGCGGAAAATGCGCGCAGTTTGGCGCCGGCCTAAGAGTAAAAATGGTTCAATAAATAAAATTAATTGATGTGATGTACTTTTTACTGTTAAAATATTTACTAATTTTTTATTAAAATAATAAAAGCCCAGGTATGTGTGACTATCATGGGACGTTGTATCTGCAGAAATCTTCACGAGTAGGTATTCCACAATGTTCATACACATGTAACATTTTATTTCACTATCATCTGTTTTTATGATTTTTTCTGCTAGTGCTATTTCTAATTTTGAAAATTATGGTGACAATGATAATAAGACCTAAGTGTATAAAAATATTCTAATGTTATATACCTACAACATGTCTGATTTTAAAACGTCTTTGGACAGATACAATATATATCTACTAATATTATAATAATCCAAACGAGATAAATCAATTAGAAAGATGTACAGAGAAAATCTACCAATTTTTCCCATCCAGAAAACCTAAAAATGAATATTAAAATATACTACTAGTTAAAAACGTTATCAGGTTTTCACGGCCGTTCAGAATCTTCTGTGTGTAGTTTTCTGGGATATTCTGGGACCTCTCTGGCCGACCACTGCAGGGTCCATCATCAGGGCTGATGTGACGTAACATACACACGACATAATATCACAAAAAACAACACACAGAAGAAGTTATTATACTGAACTAAACTTAGCATAAAGTAAGTAAACTATTAGTTTCTTGCTAAGAAACCATAGTAAAACTTTGCATTGCGTGTTTTATGAACTCAAGTGCATAAAACCTGCGCTGCGGATAAATCTGATACTGTTTCACCGGCGAACATAAAGATTAGAAAAAACGAAACTGTTCTACGCGTCTTCCCGTTTCTGTTCACAAGGCGAAAGAATTAAATCCAGAACAGAGGCGGGGAAACTGTATTTAATCCAGCGAAGCCCAGCAAACTATTCCCGCGATAAGCCTCCCATTAAATTTCCGGCTGCCGTCGTTCGGCCGAGGATTTTACATTATACAAATATGGAGGTGGGAAATAAACAAACAAAGGGAAGAGGGTTTGTTAACGAGACTCGATTATTAAATTTAATTGAAAAAGTTCCTATTTTCCGTCTGTTGTCAAACAAGATGGCGGGCGGAGCCGCGGCTGCCGGGCGTGCAGAAGTTGGGGGAGATTCGTCCATTGTTTGACTGCCGAGTATGTAACTTTATTTATTCGAGAGAAGGGTTCAAATTTTAATACAATTAAAGAGTTACACGTTATTGCTTTATGCGATCGAGTCAAATAATATTATCGCGTATAAATTTATAATTTAAAATGTTGTTTCTGAGCCTTTGAGTGCTAATCACAGGCACATAGATATTGTAGAAAATAAAATATGTTAGCATTTTAGAGCTTACTAACATTTTCGTGAGTGCGTGTGTAGCAGGTCGACCTCTTTCCATTTAAAAAAGACAATCTAATCGGTATATGTGTAAGTCGTGCGTACGAGGCACATTATTTCGTTGTGTTGGTGTTATACCCGTAAACACCAATACAACGAAACAATATGCGTCGTACGCACGGCGTACACATACTAATTCGATTGTCTTTCTTAAATTGAAAGAGGTCTCTACGCACGGCTTACACGTACTAATTCGATGGTCTTTCTTAAATAGAAAGACCCATAGTGTGTTTATGCAGATGTATGCATACATATGTATTTCCCTTTAATGTTATCTTTATGCCATATTTTCATATTTTTTTTTACATTTAGATAATACTTTCCTCCCCTGAGTTTATATTGTAATATTATTGAAAAAAATACATCTCGAGAGGCCCTTCAGTCATAAAAGACCCACAAAGTACAGCAATTTTCTTCATTTTTAAAACATAGTAGGTTTGGTAATTTATTATTTTATAATATAATTTAGTTTGTGCTATTTTAACAAGATATTCGTATCTGAAATATGTGTAACCTGATTAATAAATTTTAAAATGATATATTTCCTTACAAAAATGCGATTAAAAACGCAAGAGAATATATAAGAAAAAATTGTGAAATTTGCTCACTCTGCCGGACGATCACCGTAATGCTTCACATATACAAAGGGGACTTACGCCTGACGGCCTGACGCTCTGACACACAGTTTTGAGAGTCAATTCAAGGTTGATTCTCCAAATTTTAAAGTCAATCCTAGATTGTCCAAGATCTGTCCGAGACAGATTTTTGGACGCGTCGTACCTATGTACAATTGATGATAATCTGGAAAAGCACTGTATTACTTATTTATGACATCATTTTCCTTTGTCAAAATATTTTTTATCACCACCATCTTCATCCTCTTGTACTAACTAGGAGGGTCGGGAGCTTGCGGCGCTGCTTCGATACTTTAGCCGACCAGTCAGGGCTCAATCTGTCTTCATACAATATCTTTAACTGTTTACCCAGGTTGCCCTGGGCCAGCCAAGAAGGTTTGAGGATTAGCAGAAGCAAAAACAAATGTATTGGTTGTAGAAAGCAGGTATGAGCAGTGATAAATATACCCCTATTCTCAGGATAACAGCAATACAAAACACAAAAGAGACGGGACATACCTACTCATTTATGTACACGTAAAGTTTCTATGAGATATGTCAAGACACCTGTTAAATGAAGTGTGCAATATTGTATAATAGTGGTCAAGGCACGATTGTTACGATAACGCAAACCAACTAAAATACGATACAGTGCTGTGATAAGGTAATTCGAGTTATCTGTAAAGACCAAATATTGTTTATAGAGTCATTCGGGGTAAGAACATTTATTGAATATTTCACCCAATTTTCCTTGATTTACTTAATTCCGTTCATTTACCCCATATGCGAACTTTTACCCGCCAAGCTGCGAACCATTACCCGCATTAAGGGTCAAGAGTTCGCATTCTGACCGAGTTTCATCATTGTCTAATTCTCAGAAAATTATATACCTACTTAGCTAGCTTATACACTTACTTATTTAGTAAAGCATGAAATGCCCTATCTAATTATCACTATTCTATTACAATTATTACATTATTTATGTTTTGGTGTGATCAAGAAAGGCTAAGTGCGTGCTCTTGACCCGAATGACTATACTCGACGTAATGGATAGATACATTTGTTCATTCCATTTTATAACGTCATATACTTTGCCTTGTAAAAATATCCTCACACAAATGGCACTTTTTCACAGTATAATAAATACATACAGTATGTTATCTTGGCAGTGTTCTTGAAATAAATACCTACGGCCGCTTGGTACTTAAACTTGGTTAAAAACGCACCAGGGCTGCTCATTGACTGACTGTTTATGGTTTGGGGTGCCATAAACTGACCTAAATGTATGCGTGGGAGCATCTCACCCTGCTTGCGTCCGTACGTTACTGCAGCCCTGCAGCGACTGAGCAGTTCGAAGTATACCGAGATTTCGAAGGGCGTCGTTTCGGCTGTTTGTATGAAGATGTAATACTGTATGCTTTACTATACTGTGACTTTTTGGTATAAAAATAACAATAACCTCATTATGTAGCTACAGATGCATGACTATAGACAATATTATATATATTAATAATTTAGTCATCAGCCTTTCTGCATACGGGGGCCAGTTGTATCAATGCTGGTTGTACTCTCTGAAGTAGTATAAAGCCTATGTAGTCCTGGCCGTATAGAGCAGCGTTGTCGCTCCAATGGCCGCGATGGACGGATAATTTGGCCTCCCCACTACCCCAATTAGCATGTGTAGCTTAACTCAATTTTTAGTTCCGGACGACGCAGACGCGACGGTCCCATCATATCCGGAAACGCAACTTGCAATAGGAAATGCTATTATGGAATTTTTTACTGCGTGTAATAAATGTCTATGGGCAGATTTTCTAAAACTCCTCGGAAAGATTTGAAAGAAAGAAAGTCCTAAACAGGATGATGGAAAAGGATAAATAACGGATGTTGTTCGACTCTCCAAGTATCCCGAGGGTATGAAAAACAAGGAGGTTGCGATGAGAGTGGACAAATCCAAAAAAGAAGCCTTTCCATGGAGACATTTTTGTCTTCCGCGCCTGCTTTGGCGTAATCGTCTTATAAAAAGAGTAAAATGCTAGGTAATTGTGAAACAAACGCACCAAACAATTTTTCTAACCAAAGTCAGAACATGAATTCGTTACAACAATTTTGAATATGGAAAATAATTGATCGACGTCGCGCCTTAGTTCTTACTTTCTTATAGGTACCTACACATTGTATTTACATACGAGAACACATTGTATTTACATGCAATAAAATTTCTATGTGTAATACTGTCATAATATCGATTTTTTGTATGATCAAAATTTTACTGCTTATTATATTTTCATAATTACTATTTAAATTTAATTTTGAAATATAATTTTTCTGCTGTGATAATCTTAGAATACCGTACAATTTATCTCCAAAATGATTAACGGGACGCTTTTCAGATAAAAAATGTATTGAATACTTACATAATAAAAATATGTTATGTTCAAACAATTAAACTTATATTATATATAAAGATTTAAAGGTAAAGAATAACAATAAAATAAAAATATCTTCGAAAGAAATAAGGAGAAAAAAGCCAATAAAAATATAATTTTTCGTTGGAATATGTTCTGTAGTTGTAGGACGGAAATAGCTTATATATTCAATAAAAAATCTTATATGTCCATAATTATTAGAAAGTACGAGTACCTATGCACAAATTAAATACCTACACACGAATGTTTTATACTGAAATATA
Source organism: Agrypnia vestita (assembly GCA_016648135.1). Lineage (NCBI taxonomy): Eukaryota > Metazoa > Arthropoda > Insecta > Trichoptera > Phryganeidae > Agrypnia > Agrypnia vestita. Next base: position 347,707 of record JADDOH010000864.1, read on the forward strand.
TCGCATGTTATTCTATAGTTACATTGAACATCAAAATAGTCCCTCGATATCAAATTCGCTCATTTTACGATACTTCAAACATAATATAACTCTATAATGGTAAAATATTGGATCGGATCCCCACAAGTTTATCAATCATAATATCCCATATCTTCCTGGGCATGAATGCAATAACACATATTCCTAGGAATACTCAAGACAAGATTCAAAATTTTAATACGCATCTTCCTGGGCATGAATGCAATAACACATATTGTATTCCTAGAAATACTCAAGACAAGATACAAAATTTTAATACGTATGCATTCATTTTGAATTTAAAACATACAAAAGACTAAGAAAACTAAGTACCTACTCGTACATAGGACATGATTTAAAAAATGACCTACCTACAATGAAGCAGCATTGTAGTTTTCCCAATTTAATATTTACCTGACATTAGAAAGGGACATTTTTTTCGTTTCGAAAAATAACATCCATTCAGAATCGAACATATCCATCCAATTAGGCAAAGCGGTAACTTATGAATATTGGTAAAGAAAAGTGTGCCAACAAATGACATGTTTATTGTCTTTGTTCCAACGAGATAACTAATTATTATGTGATAAAGACCACATAAGAACGTTTTTTAATTATTTCAATTTATATAGTTACTGTGATTATTATTCATTATTCAATAATTAATATTTATCCATGAAGTTTTATAAAATAATGTGTGTGCGTTGTAATATGACCTACTTCCTTCCTTCTAGACGTTCTTAAAAGGTTTGAGGTTGGTCGCGGACAAGATGTATGTATTATACGGAGTATCTGAAGGCTGAGTTAAATAAATTATTATAAATTCGATAAATCGAGGTTTCAATATGAAACTTTATTTAGCGTATAAATATTAATCTGAAATTTGATACAAAATTAGAATACAGAAAAATAATTATTTATGAATTAGAAAAATATTTACGAATTCATCAATTCGTAAAGCGAAAAATATTTAAAATGCAGTTAAATTATAATAACGGTTTAAATCATTTAAACCTGTGTTTTTAACTTGTTCAACATTTTTCAAAAGTAATGGACAAGACATCAATAAATAAATAAACATTTTTATAAAAACTTACCAAAATGTTATAGATGCGACTTGGTAAACAATCCAAAGAAAATATCCAAAGTTAAATAATATGATACTGAATTAATCCAATATCGCTCGCTTCACAATAACACAAAATATTAATTATTCACACCACCTTGACTTTATATTTTACGATAAACCACAATTCCCGTGATTTTTAAATATTTCAAAATTACGTAGGTACCTACTTAGAAAAAAATATATTGTTGTAGATCGGCAACTACCTACTTTTATTGAGATCGATCAATTTATTATTTATAGATATGTCAAATAATATTGTGGTAACTTCCAAACTTTTCGATATTTGACCATTCAAATAAATGTCACAACTAAAAACAATAATCTGTCACCAGAGAGCAATGTAAACAAAATTTGCTTTGATTTTCACGAGAGCTGTCAAGAGCGTTTTCCCGCCGACACTAGCGCCACAACGGCCCGTCCGTGCACTACAAGCGTCAGAATATTTTATCGCCACTGTTCATCCTTCTCTTTTCCCCGCAAGCTTTTCCTAAATTTTCAACCGGGGTAAACGGGATACAACGATGTTGTAAAAAAATTAATATTTTTACGACATTATAATGTCTCTGATAATATTATATGTGTGATATCAAAATAAAGAGGAAAAACAAAATTAATCATGTCTTGACATTGATGTACGTATATAACTAAGGCATATTTTGTTTCCAAAAGTTACGTACTGTTTTAGCAGATTACGAGAAATATATTTTGTTTCTTTTACATCTATAACCTTAGAAGATATGCTCGTTGGTTTTTACTGATTCTGTTTTGCCTTGCCTATACAATACGTAAGTAATACAAAAAATAAAGGCGGCACAACATAAATACAAAGTTTGGGCGTGAATTTTGCTTTTAAGGATAAAAGCAGATCCTTAAGGCGAATCAAGCTGCCAATCTGATTGGGAATTAAGAAATAAGTACACTCCAATTCAAGTGCAAAAATCAACCAAATGCAAGGAAATATAATATAACAAGGTAAAGGCGGTATCTATTGCTTTGTCTTCTTTTTCGTTCCTTCATGTCATACAATGGCCTCAACCAGATTACACAGGGCTTCTAATACACCTCCACAAGTCTCGGTCATGGGTCTGTCCTGCCAGCCAGGTACAATTATTGGGTGTAATGCAGAATGTGGGTTTGGGAGCTGTATGAAATATTAACTAATTTTCCGGTATAGTTGAGTGTCCTGATCCCAAAAATGTCATAAAATAATCCCGCACTCTTATATTAAACGAGTAATTCTTATTTAAAAATCGTTAGTAAGTTTGACAAATGAGGCCTTTTCCTTTGAAATTTTACACGTATCTATGGAAATCATTGAATAATTGTCTATGGTTCACGTTCATATTCATATCTGATAGCTCCCAAACCCACATTCTGTATTTATCCCCAATTATTCATCTTAGCATTAATCTACCGTCATCGTATTCCTCCAGATCTTCGATCTGATGTTGTGCCTAGAATAGTTTCCTTATCTAGGCAGTCATATTGACACTTTTGCATCAATGTAAGGACTGAAAATATGAATAATATTTTATGTACTTCCTAGTGAGATATAAAGGTTATTTTGTGTACTAGGTACCTACTGAGATACGAAGAATATTTTGTGTCCTACCTACTGAGATAACGCTGGAACTCACCGTGGCTAGATTTGTTTCATTTTTACGCCACGCGCATTATTTCAGCATGATAATTTTTAGAATAAATTAAAAATATATAAATTTGTAAAATCAGTAGTATATCTTTTATTTACGATGTCAGGAATGACATGCTATTGATAATTGATAAGGTCAATTTCCAATTTGTTTGAAACTTTAGTTGGTACCTACATTTAGAATTTCTATATCAAGAGACAAAAATACAACCTTCTTCACTCAAAAGCTGTCTAATAATACGAGTAGTTATATATTATTTTTTAGTCAACCCATACAAAATATTATTACTGTTAATTATATTAAATATTTCCCAAATTAATAATTTCTTTATTTTTTACATAATTATTAAAAAAATATTGCAGTTAAAATCGGGTGTCACCACAATACAATTTAATTAATTTAACGTCACATAATTAATACATAATACATTTTTAAAAAATCAGAGTCGTTAATTACCTATGTTAACAAGCTTACCAACGTTCTCATGTAGAGCTCTCCGTGTGGGCAAAAGTAGCTTAGAGTGAAGAATAATTTTAAGTATCACCAGAATTTTTAAAAACAGAAAAATTATAATATAAATATAATGTTACATGCGTAATATGTGTATCGCGAAATGCCTTTAAAGTTTTTAATATACATTAATTTACATCACTTATGTATTATAATATGATTAATTAAAAATAGCTAACCCAGCGAAGATTTTAATGTTCATATAAATAAAAATTGTTTTTGTGTTAATTTAGATTGATAACTTTTCGTACAAGTCGAGAGACTTCTTCTTTAAGGAAAGATTTTCGAATTTACTAAGTAACTACATATTTCCAGTTAATTTTCGTCCGCATAGCATGGCATAATAAACGCTGTAAATATATCGCGTCTAGAATCTAGAACTTGGTAACCGTAGGTAGGTACTTGTGCAGAAAAGATGGAACGCCACAAATGCACGGTCCTGAAATAAATATTTCGATTTTTCCACATTACATTCTCTACATTAGATTCCTGATATTCCTATTCTTCAGAATTGATCACAAAATTAACATCAATAAATCTAATAAAACAATGCAATTAAGGAAGATAAATCAGGTCAAACAATAAAAGGTTTCAAAATGTGAGGGAAATGAGAAGAAGCGAGTAATTTTTGTACAATTGCCAATAAAAATTAACAGGAGAGCAGAAGTGAAACGTATCCGAGGAGGTATTTAGTCAATTGTCCGCAAATCTAAAACCAATTACGCTTGCCATTCAGCCTTCTCCGTCAGCGTCTCTCTCTAGATCTCAGGAGCGAGAGGGACGCCAACTAAATTTGTACTCCTTTGTCTACCCTGAAAGAGTGTTACTTGGTGGAGGGGGGGTACGTTTCGGGGAGGCCTTGGGCAGGGGGAGGGGTTGCGGAGGTCGACAGGCTGGATGCAGGGCTTTCGATACGCCGATTGCGGATCTTTGTCTATGAAATTTAATCAAAATATCGGTTGTCAAGAGTTAAAAATGATACGAAATTTATTTTGCAAATACGTGAATATTTAATACGTGAACGGATATAAACATAAAAAAATATTGAGGTATCAATAATTTTCTACTATAATCTACTATAATCTTTAAAACAAATTGAGATAAATCACTTTGAAAACAGAAAGAAAATATCTATCTAAAAATATGTCATCATCGAGACATTATGTTGCCGATAAACAGTTGTATTCAGTTATAAAAGAACATACATATAGAATGTACTCTAATTTCATCTATACACATTTTCAAGAGATAAATCTATTTTTCGAAAAAAAACATGTTTTATCTATCATGTTACGTACTGAAAAATCGTAATTTCGCAAATAAAATGTGATTTAGTTAAAATTATATATTATATATTAATAAGTGTATGTATAAGTTTCACTATAGGTTTCGCTATAAGTTTCACCTCAGTTACACACAGTTTTATCGTGTCGAAAAACCACAACTAAATAATCATAACTTTATCGCACTTTGTAGCGATAAATATTTACTTAAAAATAAAACAAATTTTATTGAAAATTTAAAACAAAATTGAAAGATAAGCATTATTAACTCTGAGTTTAGATGGATGATATTTTACCATTCAGCCAAGTTTATTATAAAGCCCTAATTTGTAGATAATAGTGATGGTAAAATCATTGTTTTAACCGATTATTCATGGTACTGTTAGTTGAGATTTGTATAAATGATTGGTAAATAAGATATAACTGTTGTCTGGTACCGATGATTGGCCGTCAAATTGCGAAAAATCAGTTACCAATCATTGATATAAATCTCAAATAGCAGTTATTGTGTAACTGGTTAAAACACCATCCCTAGTAGATAATAAAAACTAACTTAATTTTAACTTTTTTCGTAGCTGTTAGTATGTTAGTATGGGTCATTTTCGGCACATTTAAATTATTAAACACATACGTACTATATTCCATAAAATTATTCTAAAGATAAAAATAATTTGTATATTAACATTTCCTGTTTTATGACAGGCTTTATATCTGCGCGGGGTGGAAGAGGGATAACAGTTGCAGGGTAGGCGGAATATCGATCGCTTCTGCCACACCCAGCCCTGCTCTTCCCCACGTAACTTTAACCCGCAGCTTCACGTGGCACATAATACACAAAATAGATAATAAAATATATGTCTCTTGTAAAAAGGAAAATATCAATAACAAAAGCTTAAATAAATTTAAAGAATATAAAATTCTTTTTTTGTAACATCCAGGATGTTGTGCGCACAGCTTTCCGAGTTCTAAACGAGGGGATTATTGCCTGTGACGTTTTCTGTGCTCCTGGTAGCTGCTCGGCGCATTTGCTGGGCCATTACGTCACCAACCTCTCTTACCACGCGGTTTCATGCAGGCAGATGTATCAGGGTAGCAGGAAATTTAGGGATACATAGTGGGAAAATCGTAACGCGAATTCTTTTTAGAAATTTGGGAGTCTACGATTCCAGAAAATATAAAAAACAGATGTTAAATTTTTTATTGCTTTCTGAAATAATTGTTGGACTTTCAGCATCCCACACCGATTATTACAAGCATTTTTTGGGAAGATAAAAAACAGTTAAAATTATTTTTGATGGGGTCACAATTAATGTGATTTACCTGGGTATTTTTTTATGTGTTTCGCTTCTATAATTGGGCCACTACTCCTTTTGAAACTAAAAAAAACACTGTTTCTAGGTATGTTTGACATTAAAATAAAACATATTTTAGAGTTTTTTCCCAATAGTTTTTTCTGAGTAAGTAATGTTAAGTACTTACTTTTATTTGCTGCAACCATGAATATTTATTTTTTTTGCATACCTACAGTTTATTACAATATTTTTTCTATTCTATTAAAACAATGAAATACATAACCTTTCCATTTAAGAGCATTGCTCTTGTACTTGGACGGGGTACTTTGCATTGTTACATATAATAATTTACAATACATATATATATATTATTATTTTACATTATATTATATATATGGGATGAAGTAGTGGAGTGAAACGTTTTTGATTTTGAGGGTAATGGTGTCTAGTTGTTTTTATTGACATGTTTTCTTATTTCAGTTGTTTTGTATTCTGTATATTTTTTATTTCGATATACTTCAAATGATAAAGTTTAAGTATGGGAGGCCTTCAAATACACTCCTATTGATATTTAATATAAAATAGATCACCTGAAAAGCATTGGACTGACCTTCTCCAACGTTGAAAAATGGATATTCTTCTTCCCCGGAGTTGAAGTTTCAACATTAGCAAGATCTGAAAGTTGTAATTGACAAAGACCAGCACAATTTTTATGATTCATTGACATTTGAGTAGCTTGTTGGTCTTGTGGTTAGGACTCTCGCCTCGTGATCCAAAGGTCGTGGGTTCAAATCTCACTCCGGACCAGCAAGTTAGTCCTATTTTCATAGCACAAGTGTTTAGCTTAATTTGAAAATAGTAAGAATATTTATGTGACAATATTCCGTGTTCGCATCTCTATTTTAATTTTAAAAAATATATATTTGAATAATAAAATAGATATTGGTATTATTTGATGATAATGAATCATGATAGGTTCATTTATACATTCAAAGCAGTTATTCTTAAAACTATCTTTATAATACCATTATTAATTTATATCTGTTTTATTACTTCCTTTCTTTTAACTCGTGGCGTCTGCTTGCTTGTTTCCTTGAAGAAAAAACTTTGGATCGATTTTTAACCCTTTTCCTGTGATCTAATCGAGCTGAAACTTTGCAAGTAGACTCGTGGCGACGATCAAGATCTATCAAATTTTCGTTAAAAAAATTAATAATTATATTATAATTTTCGATTGTAAGAAATTTTAATGGTTTTTTCAAATTGGATTCATTACAAAAGTTTGATTACTACCAACGGCGGCCTGATAATGTCACGGAATATTTAAAATTTGAATTACTCCATCGGTAGGTATAATAGGTACTTCACTACGAATTTCGAAAATTTATGACAATTTGTTCACAGATGACACACTTCGGTTTTTTGGGAAGAAATCAAATAATAAAGAGATATTTTTAGAGATTTTTGTCTAAACATGTTTCATTTTCAGTCAATCAATTATTTAATTACATGATGGTAAACTTAATATACAAAGAAAGGGAGTAAAATAAAAACTTGGTTTTTACGGGTTAGTTTTTTTGATCTCTATTTCACATACATGCATGCCCATACGTTACATCAGCAATATTAAAAAAGTAGTAAGTACCTTAGTGTATAAATCATATGCATTGACAGAAGTAATAAGGTTGTCTAGTAATATACTTTACTTCGATAAAAATTAAAGATTATAAATTCTAATATTTATTAAATTATAATGTATATAAATAAGTATATTGTAAAATTAATTACAGAAAAACAATTTTCGAAATGTTCACGAGTTTAACATAATTAATACATGACAATGACATCTAGTCATTATCTTATCTACGCATATACAATACAATGTAAAAGGTGATTCCTTCATAAAAAATTAACTGAATTGAAGTTACATTTTTACCTTCTCCTGTGGAGATATACTTACCTACAGTTTATGCCTCGGCTAGGTTGATAGGCTGGCTCTCAATATCTCAGGTAATAGGGTGGATTCAGGGTTATTATTATTATATTGACCAGTTGATAGCAAATGAAACACGTATTATATGTAAATTAAATTTATGAGAACTTTAGGAAATTTACAATTATATTATGTTGTGGAATATAAAAAATTTACGTTTCTTCCCTTAGACTGGCAGAAACACTGGTAACGCTGCACATGTCTGTTTAAAACGAAACATGTGGAAGATTCAGGAATGTGGAGTCTGGTGGTCCAACGAAGAGAGGGGTAGCTATTGCGTGGGTTAAGGGACAATTGGAAGAGAAAGGGGCCGAAATTGTTGAAACCAGATGTTTATTTTTTAATGTGACGGATCTGGGGTTGACAAAGAGAAGCGTGTGAAGAAAAATTTTTCATTACGGTTTGATTTAAAAATAATATGAATTGGGAATTTTGAGGTGACGTTCATAACACGACAATGATCAATGCATAGAATATAAACCATGTGAATTTTTTTTTGACAAAATATCACATAATGTCTTTACTTATAAAAGCATTTATAATTATTGCTTTTTATTTATCTATTTAATAATAGTAAAAAATTATTACATATAGGAGACTAGGGACACTTGATTCTGCCTTTTGTTTTTACCTCTAATTCTCTTGCTGTATATCATATTTTAAATGTTTTTATACTCAAAGTTGCGGAATTTAATTGGGTGTACATTTACGTACATTGGTTTTTAAATTTTGTAATTATCTCACCAACAGCAGAGGAAGGGAATGGTACGAAGTGTCTCATATGTATGGGAGACTTGATCCCCACACTATGGATGACTTGATCATGTCTCCCATATTTTAGGGACACATGATACACCTAGGTAGGTATGCAATTACGTGTTGAAATAGTTATTGCGTTCATTAAACTAATCTTTAACAACATGTTTTCTTTTCGACTATCATTTAAAGTACCTGGGTACTTCATTGTAACAAAAGCACTCAATTTCCTCTAATCCGAATCGAGAAGTAAAAAATATATATTAAAATTAACAAAGCATTACAAGATATGACTAACTATTTTTTACTATATTTATTTACACTTTACTTATTTATAAGTCACTGAAATACACGTAGGTAAAAAAAATTATCTATGAAAAAATATTTGCAACAAAATTTGCTTGCTTTCCATCATGTATACAAGTTTAATATCCCATAAATATTAAATATAAAGTAAAAACTGATCAGATGTGATATATTGAGGCGAAATACCAACAGAGCAATACTGCAATATTTTTGTGATGTTATAAACATATATCGACAAAACACACCCAGTGATTAGTGTACATTTATATGTATTTGTATAGACGTACGAGACACGCTAAAGTGAACATTTTTTAAGAGAAATGAGATGCCCAAAGGATGTTAACATGAGCAATTCTTTTAAAATATACATGGAGATGTTATTGCTCCTTGTTGGGTAAGGATTGGGAATAAAACTTTTTTTATTCAACAAATTTTTTTTTAAATCATTACATTTAATTTGTTATTTGACTTGGCATGTGTCATAGTATAATAACCAACATTTTTCAGTCTCCTTCTTTTAAATAAATATATTTATACACACAAACACATTAATAAATTAACAGAAGGTTATAATAACAAAAATATATTTTTATTTATTGTTTTAGAGGAAATTGTAGAACTTCTAATCACACATTTTATGAAAATAAAAACACACTGGTGTTTTAGTTCTACTTTTTTCATCAATGTGTTACAACATTTGTCTGTATAAAAATAGAGATAAAAATATTTTCTACTAAACTATTCTTGTTACAGTTGCCGGCAAACTTCTTGAAATTTTTTGGCATAGTGGGGGAATGCGCAGAAGACAAAATTTGGGTCTCGTTGGTGGAATGGTACATGCGCAAACTTCCCCCCACTACGCCGTAATATTTCAAGATGTTTGCCGGCTACTGTACAACTTAAAAAAGGTGCAATTAGTTAAACTTGTAGGTAGATACCAATGCATTAATTTCCCCACCAACCTTGAGGTAGAATGCAAGGCTCCCCTGCAGAGACCAATCTGTTTTCCACGATTTAGAAAATGAACAAACGATTCATAATGCAAATAATAAAAATGGATACCTAAGAATGGAAAACTTAAATAGGGACACAACAGTGGTTACAAACGAATGAAAACAAACAGCCACAAATATTATAAACTTAAAGATAAAAACGAATCATAATAAACGGGCCATTAAACCGAACATTTAGAAAGAATATATAAATGTAAAAAAGAAAACAATTAATAAAACAGGATTTCAAAAAAATTTAATAACGGAACATGTAAAGGTGTTAAAAACAAATGAAACATAAAAACAGATTGTTGCAAAACGAAGAAAAAAGATTTTTTTTTTATATTAATGTCGTAATATAAAAATTGGGTGAAAAACGAATCATAGAAAACATCAACGAGCGACCATAATAAACGGAAATTAAAAATATAACAATCAACAACCAAAACGGAACATACAAATAGATCATTACATAAAGATAAATAAGTTGTTAAAAACAAGATCACAAAGATGGAAAAATAATGATTTATAAAAATCGAATGTTTAAAAACATAGTAATGAAACATTAATAGGGAAAAGAACGATTCACAAAGATAGCATATTGTAAAATATAAAAAAATAATATAAAAGCAAACAGATCTTTACAAAAGGAAAAGTTAAACCAGAATATAATAACTGGGAAAAAACGAATCATAGAAAAGATCAGTTACTGACCATAATAAACAGATTTTAAAAACATAACAACAGACCACAAAGATGGAGCAAAAAAATGGATCGTAACATATAAAAGATGCAAAAATTAGTCATAAACGGATATTTAAAAGAAATCAATGATAAAAACTGAGCGTAGAAGCGTATCATAACATACATAGTATAAAAAAAGTAAGTGAAAAAAGAATTATAAAAATGAAACAAACAACGTTTCATAAAAAAATGGATATTAAAAAACAAAACGGAACATAAAAATGGGAAAGTACAAATAATAATGATATAGGATATTAAAAACATTATAACAAATATGTATATATAGACATATAAAACGTAAAGAAAGCCTTACAAATAGAAAAAGGGATTCGAAATATAAAAACTGGGCGACTGTTATTAATTATTGATTCGTGAGTAAAAAGGTTGATGAAAAAATACTTATTACAGTTAGAAGAAGCAGTATTAGCCTAATTGATATGATACATCAGATCGTTGTTGAGGTTAGTGTTTAAGAAGAGTCTTTGTAAAACTTTGTCTCCCGATCAACGATTTCGTGAAAAAATTTCTTCACTGAGAACAGAAATCGCAACCACACACAATCCTTTATTCATGGCTTAATACAGTCTAGGAAAAATATTTTCCTTTTCATCCTGCCAAATTAAGGGATAGAAGTTCTTGTACGCAACGATTCATCAAAAAATGTATACGCTTAAACACGACTTGCAGCAGTTGGATGATCGTTATGGACCAGATTATGTACGGCCGCATCAAATTCTTGCCAGTGTGAAAGGGAAAGCTGTGATCTCAATAGAACATCGTCCAGGACAACTTATTCTTCGATATTAACACCACATGCAAGTCTTAATATCCGTGAATCTGCGTTTTTTAAATTTCGGATCCAATATAGTTGCCTTAGCTATAATCAGATATCTTCAATGTTGTGGAACTAACTACTGGGGACTCTAGTAAAATATTTGCCATATTTCATAACATAATGTCATCTTGGCGAAGAAATTTTTGGCAATATTTTTTCCTAGCATTAATGAGGATGATTTTGGAGAATGTCACTTTTTTTCACTACTCATTACCTCAGTGATATCCTCACATATACACAATAAATTGCACACATTTTGCATTATAATAATATCCTCAGGCATGACCTTGGTAATGCTTTGATGACATGCTATCGTTAACACTTCTTTCACGTCCAAAATTCTCTGGAGCATGTCATGTGAAGTTCCACCGAGTAGGAACATCTTGTTTTAATGTTAGGGTATCGTCTGCTCCATCTGGTAGAAGGGATGCCAAATATGCATTTTTTTTATCAAATCTCCCTTATTGCCGGTACTCTTTAAATAGTATTTCTTGATCACAAAAATTAAGTTTGTCTTTACATTTCTTGCAACGTGCACTTAAAGCAGTGGTCTCCGTCTCTTAACAAACTTCGATTCCGTTATTCCTTTATCTCTTTCCTTAAAGCTATTGGTTTATGCTATATTCATATTCGTGTCTATGAAAATAATATGGAACAATAATTCTGCCTACAGAAGCAAGTCGCTGTGATAAAAAGCGTTAAATACAAGCTCAAGTGTGTTTCAATTTAAGTTTAACAAAAGCATAGTGACTTTCTTGAATTTATGCGATGCACATCTTTCATGTCGTTATTCAACGCACTACTCTCTCCACCACCTTCATTATTTGGAATTGAACTTTGTTTTCCATTTACAAGGATATTATTGAAGCTATTGCTGCAATCACTTGAATGAGAGGGTGCATAACTCATATCCATATCGCTGTTGCTGAATTCACCCAATGACCTATCTGGCTCCAAGTCTTGGTAGGGAGAAGATGTAAGGAAACCTGTAAAATAGCACATAAATTAAATAATCATACAATAATCTCCATCATAAAATCGGAGAAACAATTATAAAATAAAAATATATGTATATTTAAATTTTTACAGCATCTTTAGTAGAAATTATTTCATTTAATACGTCTGCTTAAATTTGCGTGTCATTATAGAACCCTCCCTGATTAGTTTTTGTTTATAAAGCATTCAGAAAGGAACTTTATTTCATTTAACCTGTGCAAATCACAGAATATAGACCAAAAATATAAATAACCGTACACAGCACCATGAAGCATGACAATTTGCATAGAAAAGAGAATATATACATATATATATATATAATATATATATATATCTATATATATATATTATATTATATATATTTATATATATATATTTAATACGAAATAAATAAATGAAATAAAGAGAAACACACAAATATCAAATAATAAAACTGAAAAATTAAATGCTGGAACCTGGATTCGAACCACGGACCTCTGTGTTTCGCGCACAGCGTGTTACCAATTTCACTATCCCAGCGACTTAACAAGTCGTCAATATTTGATAGTTATATGTTTCTCTTTGAATTATTAATTCACTTATTTATATTATTCCATTTTTATTCGGGAAGTAATCGACTGTTTTACGAGAATATCAAACGAAGCTTTGACGTCTTCTCGCTAGTCGATTTCCGAACAATGGAAGTATTCTTTGCTAAACTGCAAATAGAGTATATATATTATTAAACATATTTTTAATTTATTTAAGGAAACGAGTCCCGTAATATTTAATACGAAATACAAGTTACAAAAAATCATAGTTAATACTCCCGTCCCGGAACGGGGCACAACTTAACCCCAAAAATCTTATTTTTTAAAACTATTTAATAATTTATTATAGATGATATTGAGTTGGTATTTTTTGTAATCCTCATAAATGAAAGAATACAACGCCAAAAGCAAATTAAATGATAATGTAAAATTAAATGATAATGAAAATTAAATGATAATGCAGTCAAAAGTAGAAAAAAATATGATTTTCTGTAGACAATCGACAATATTCTATACGATTCGGTTACTTCATTATGCTCGCAAAGCTTCTGTCAGTCGGATGCTTGTGAGTTATGAGACGTCAAAATATTACGGCTTCTTATAAAATGACAACAAATTTAGTATAATTTTGTTCGTATCGTATAAGAAATGTAATTTAAAATATTTTAGAATATTTTCAAACCATTATACTTAATTAAAACGCAAATTTGACTGGGGTCCCTTTTGTCCTCCGCTCCGACCCTCGATTCTATTTTCGATCTTCCGGTACCAGAAGGTTAATTCGAAAAAGTATCGATACTCTTGTTCCGTACAGAATACGCGAAGATATGATGCGCAGGTCTCCCGTACTTGACTCGTAGAACAGACCAAGACTGTACAGCGGTAATCGTAAACCCGCTGACAGTGGTTGTTCTAAATATTCACAAAAGTGAATTATCCGGTTGCAGGTAGTCCAGTTGAAGTTCCAAAATCCAAAAACAGTAGGTAGAGCAGAGGTCAGAGGTGTTGAGTAAAAGTCAGATGAAGTGGTCCAGACGGCGTATAAAGCACAGAACGGAATGAATCTGTACGCCGACGGAAGTTTAATTTATACACAAATTTAATACCTCCCGGCTTATTTCCGGGAGCCAATCACAGAGAGTTTTTATCGCGCGTTCGCGCACGCGAAATTGTCTAAAAAATAGCTCGGAAAGTTTTATTTACAGAATTCAAAAATTATTTAGAATTTTTACGCCACCCCCCCGGGGTTTTCATCACGTCATTTACATGGTGCTATGTCTTGCTTATAGCATGACGTGATTGCCTGGACCCGCAAGACCGAAGTTAATTTTTTATCAAAAAATATATACCGATCGCAGCGGTATTTGCTCAGGAAAATTTCACAATTAAATTTATAAAATTTGTTAACTATGGTTTATACATGTTTGTTAATGCAGTTTATAAAGAGCCCACATGGGTGTAACTTTTGATATCAGTTTTAGTTATGTACAATAAAATTTCAGTCACTTATAAATATTTTAAAGTGGGTTGCAAAAAATTAATTTTCATTTATTTTTCAGGTGCGCCCCTGACAAGGTAGGTATGTAAAAACATGTAAAATGGATAGATTCTTATGCAAGGAATTCAACAAAAAATATTTTAAGTTGATCCGGCTGTTGTAGCGTCCGTAAGACAGTTTCAAAGTTTTGACTGAAAAATGACCCTTATTGACATTGGACCACTGCTGATAGTGGTTACGTAAAAAATGTGAAAAATTTTACTTTTTTATTTACATGATTTTCTTTCAGATTTTAGTCTAAATGGCTTTGTTTAGCAAAAATATTATGGTTTGATACCAATTTTATTGAAAAAACCCTCGTTTTTCGTAAATATAAGAAAATCAATTTTGGGTCGAAAATTCTCGTATTTGTTGGTACAAATACCGTTTTTCGGTGGCTGTCGCGCCCGGGACCTTATTAGTGATGAGCCCCGTCGCTAGGCCTATAAAACACTGTTAGTTATATGTAGATTTCTCCGAGATCTGACAAGATATGGCTTCGCGACTTATCGGAAACAATCGGTCTGCAGCCCGTTTTTGCAGGCCATACAGTTAGCCGTAGGAAATAATATTTCCTGTATCTGTCTTTCCGCCATACAGTTGGCCGTCACGCGGAAATATTCAATAATATTTCTTATATCTGTCTTTATGCCATACAGTTGGCTACACTCACCACCCCGGTCTATCGCAACAGCGATTTTCTCGTTTATTGAAAATAAACATGTGACAAAGTACATTCATATATGTCAATATTTAGGTTCTTACAATAATATGTAATAATTTAAACATGTCACAACTATTTTATTTTCATAAATTTTCATACATAAATTTGTTCACAAATTTATCAAAGCATAGGACCCGTCTTTACGGTCCTCAGGGTGGTGATGACGCACCGGCGTCCTGCCCGGTCGCCCGTGAATAAGATGACGTCACAGGTCCACCTTGATCGGTGTCCGCAGCGAACCATGGAACTCGGCAATGTCATCTTCTTTGAGGAGGCCCTTTTCAGGGCTATCATTCATCCTGTCCGTTACAACTCTTATGAATACGATACTTTTCCTAGACCTCTTTCCATTTAAGAAAGACAATCGAATTAGTATGTGTAACTCGTGCGTAAGACGCATATTGTTTCGTTGTGTCTGGTGCCTGATGCACACGTTCTTGAATTTACTTATTCGATTGTCTTTCTTAAATGGAAAGAGGTCTACTCATCAGTATCGATACTTTTCATTCGATTTCTGCCGTATCCCTAGTAGTGATTGATCTGCTCTATACTAATTACTACAATGTAATACTACATTAGATTGAAGTGTAGTGTACACTACAAACTACACACACTTCAAAGTTATTTGAAAAAATATACTTCATATAGTACAATAGCCGGCAAACATCTTGAAATTTTATGGCGCAGTGGGGGGAAGTTTGCGCATGTACCATTTCACCAAAGAGACCCAAATTTTGTCTTCTGCGCATTCCCCCACTACGCCAAAAAAATTCAAGAAGTTTACCGGCAACTGTAGTATTTCATTTTAAAGTGCACACACTTCGAAGTCACTGTAAGTACATACTTCAAATAGTATATTTTTTATGTGAAATTTTTGGGATGTCGATGTAGATAAATGAAGAAATATTTGGAAATCGAATCAAGCCCCCTCCCCTATGGAATAGAAAATTTCTGGAATTGAATGATAAAATGTATGGAATTTTGGGATTGAAGAAATTTGTGGAAACTCAAACAACCCCCCCCCCCCCCCCAATGGTCACTCAGTACTAAGTATATATATTTAAAAAAAAATAGAGATGCGAATACGGAATTCGTGTCACATCAATATTCTTACTAAAGTCCGTCCAACTTATCTGGAGAATAAAGGAGGGCGTCCCAATCGTTGTGGTACTGCCCATAGTGTAAAAATTATCTAATTTGTAGGGAATTTTATGCAAATTCGTTTTTTCTTAAACAAGTTATTAAGCAGTATACGACACAATAAAAAACAAAAAATGTAAACTAACGTACAAATAAATTTATCAAAATATACATTCGTAAAATACACAACGTCACAAAATGGTGTTTTTTCAAAATCAAAGAAAAATACCATTTTCAGGAAAAAAAGCAAACAATAATAATTCTTTTAGGCTGGCGCCACATTACGCAGATCTTCCGCCGCGTTTTTTCCGTTGCGCCAAATCGGCAAAGCAAATAGATCGACCGATCATCCGCGTAGTGTGTTTAATAAGCGCATATTGTATGGAAAGAAATGTAGCGATGTTCCACGACAGAAGAGACGCGGCGGAAGATCCGCGCAGTGTGGCGCCGGTTTTATTCGGTGTCTCATACCTAATGATCATGACCACCATGTTTAACTCAGTAACACCTAAGGATATCAATCGGTTTAGGGCCGTTGTATCAACTTGGTTTATAGTAATCTTTCGTTCAAAGCATAGATATTTTGCATTTTCCACCGATCAAACAACTTGCTCTCGTAAAAATCTATGCTTTAAATGAACTATTGCTATAAAGTAAGTTGATGCAACCAGTCTTTAATGTGCATAAATAAAAAAGTTTATTTTTGAAAAAAGATGTTTATACAAATGAACTCGTTAATGAATTTTGTAATAAAAAGTATAAATAATAAAAATTCTATGTAAAAAATTATCGAATGAAATATGTTCTAAAACTTTTCTCATCTTACGGCTTCTAATTCAATTTTTCCACTTATCCTTGTTCTTTTTTTTCCGGGTGTAGATATTTTAATGCCCTTTTCCACGGCCACTTTACCTTCTTTAACTATTTTGTAAATTGCCGATTCAGAAATACCTGAAGAAATTGTATAATAGTAAATAAAAAACTAAGTATGGAAAAATCATTATAATTGCATGGCAGCATTTAACCTGAAGTGGCGGCAATAAGTCTATGAACAAAATCAAACGGTATAATTGGGGCTTTTAGACGTTGTTCCTCTTCAAAAAACGTGTGCATTTTCAAGATTATTTCCCGAACACCGCTTTTAATGGTTTTTGGCATGGTGACAATCTAAAATGTTCTTAAAAAACTATCGAAACAGTCGTGAACCTCTCTGTAAACAAAGTCTGTCAAAGGTCCGTCAGCTGTAGATAATCCAATATGGCGTCGTTAGTTCCAAATTTGGCCATTCTTCAGATAAGTTAGACGGACTATATTTTCAAATTAAGCTAAACGCTTGTGCCATGGAAATAGGACTAAATTGCTTGTCTGAAGTGAGATTCGGACCTGCGACCTTTGGATCACGAGGCGAGAGTCCTAACCACAATACACAATCCTGTTTATATTTGTATCTCTTTTACACGTATGCTGTGCTATAAGAAAGAAAGAGAAAATACCATAGAATAAATACCGCAATTCGCTACAACTTCATATGCATTGGTTCTTAAAAATTGTTTTATTGTCCTTTCTTGTACGTGGTTATGAAAATAATTTCTATAACTTTCTGACTGATACATTTAGTACGAAATAGAAGACAGTAGAGACTAGATGTCTCAGGTTTGTTTTTCAGTGACTAGTCTATATTTATAGTACGACTATGGCTAATCCCTAGCAATCCCTTGGTCTATATTCTGTGGCAATCCCTAGTGACATTATTTTTAACCGTAAACCACAGAATATAGACCAAAGAATAAACCATAGACATACAATACCAAAAATATGTTGACGAGCATAGATTATCCTCGAATATTTATGATTTTCTATGGTAAATTTGTACGATCGTGATTAGTGTTTGTGGTCTGTGTTCTTTTCTATGGTCTGTGTGTTCGTTCCTAGCGTTCTGCGAGTGGAAAAATCATAACATTATTACAAAGATTCTGGGCTTTCGTTATATTTTGTGAAATTGTGCAAAATAACCTGGTTAATGATTCTACCATCCGCCATTTGATCAATAAGCAGACAAAATGAGTAGATATTATGATTACACCAATGGAATTTCGTGGTAAGTATTTTATATGAATCGAGTTTTTGGTTCAATTGAAACAAGTGTTTCAGTTTCTTCTTCGATGTTTATCGCATATCCTTAACCTTATATGATTTTCTTTGACTTATTTTAATACTTAGTAATATTCTTGATATATGTGCGCCTCTGTTTATGCAGTGAGATTATCGAATTTTCAACGTGTCAGATCTTCGTTACCTTTTGTATGTTACTTGCTTAAAATGCTCGTTAATGACGTATTTTAATGTGAGCTTGGACTTATAGAGCTCAAAGATTGTTGGTTTTCAGTATTCCTTTATATTATCGCTAAAATAATTTTTACATGAAACATGTATTTTTGAATTCAAGAGTCGAGGGTGAATCTCTGTATCGACAATTCCAACATATTGACCTCGTTCCAAATTGTAGAAAGATATTCTGAAAATACTTTAAATTATATAGGTAGTTATTGTATTTTTCTCTTATTAAAGGTTTGTGACTGTTTTCCCTTGTTTACAAAGTTAATATTTATTGAGCACATATTATAAAATCAACATTATTGAAAAAAACTCAAATCCTCATATATATAAATCTTCTTATTATCTATTCATTAGTCTATTTTCTCTTTAATATATTCATTTTTAAATAATAATTGCGCACTGCTATATATTATGCTTTATGCCTATTATTAGTTTATTTTTACTGTTGTCTCACATACAACGAATGGGGACCCACCACTTTCCCAGGGCCGTTCTATGAGCCGACGGCTCCCATATCGGCCCTACTCTTGCGTCGCCAGGTTGACATTTTTCTTATTTAAAGCCATCCCCGTGCGGCGTACTGTCTCACATACAGTAGAGCGTCGATTATCCGAACTAATTGGGGGACATGGGTGTTCGGAAAACCGGTATTTTCGGATAATCTAACTGTACTGATTCAGCCATTTTTACAGTACGTACAGGTGAATGAAAACCATATTTACATTTATATCTTTAATGGCAAATAGGAATTAAACCCAAAAAAGTGCACTAAATCTTGTAATAAAACGTGTATATATACATATTAGGTAAAATTAACGCTTAAAAAAAATTCAATCTTTGTCTGCCGAAGCAAGCCTACCCACATACGAGCGGCTAGGTCACATACTTTTTTAAGATATTTGATACTGGTCGCTTTCCGCTTATGTTTCAAACCAATGCAAGGCAATATCTAAGCAAGTAAACGCTTCAGAAGCACCAATTATGTTTTCATCTTCAATATTTGAACTTGTAGTTGATTAGGTGCTAGTGGTGGCGTCATGACTAATGAGGTCTAAAATTTCGCTATCTTGCATAATTTAGTACCCGGGATCTTCAATGTCGATATCCATTCATTGTTGAACCTCTTCTTCATCACATTCATGGCAATTGAGCTTTTTTTAGCATATCTGTCATTTCAGAAATATCTTCCTGTTTCTCATTTACACATACATTTTGAGGATTTTCCACTATATGTACACAAAACTTTATTCCACGCTTTTATTCAAATTCTGTTCTTTTACATGCTGCTCTGATCATGTAGGACGCATCTTTCAAATCAATCTTTTTATGATTTCTTTTTAGGCTTTTCTCTCTCCACTTTTTTTTCCAAAAGTAACTTACGTAACAATTCTTTTCTATAATACCGTTTGAAAGTCTCAATAATGCCTTGATCCACGGGCTGTAATAATAAAGGCACGTTAGATGGAAGAAATATGACTTTTATAAACTCATTAAAGATGTCACATGATGGATGAGTTGGGGCGTTATCAAGAAGCAATAATGTTTTCTCTTATCATTTTTTAGGCTTTTACAGAGGGTATAAAAGTTTCTGTAAACCATTCCATGAAAATTGTACCATCCATCCAAGCACTCTTTTGCGTAGTGTAGCACGGGAGGCGGAAGAGGGTAGCCATGCGCGGGTCGGGCGGACGTAGTAGTTGGGATAAGCGGTCGTTCGGTTGATCGGTGTTTGGATAATCGACTCTACTGTATTTGCATTATGATTATTGCATTTTTTATCTTATATTTAGGTACATGCTTCTCTCCTACTCATTAGTCACGTTACTCATGTAGAAGAGAAATACCATTGTTAAAACTGTATTGTATCTATTAAATTTAAAAAAAAAAATGGGTGTTCACATGAAAATAGCACTTCTTACATTTAACAGTGCTATTAAATAAAATGTATGAAAAGGAAAAAAGGTAGTATGTAATGTGATTATCATAAGTTTTCCTGTAGTATTTTAATCTACACTCTGGGTAGTAAAGAGATCAGGTAGGCCTGATCACCTGCATCAAAATTGAAAGGTCGGGTTTTAATGACACAAGACTGCTGTCTAAGCTGTCCTCTCGTTTTCATAATTTATTTGTATGTTTTGCATATCATGCTTAAAATGATTTTTTTACACGTGTTGCTGAATGATAATGGAATACCTTTCAAGTGTTCAATATCACTTGTGTTCAGAAAATTGTATACTGCGGCAAATCGGAGTTTGTATTTTTTCGCAACCCATGCACCCCCAATTTTCTAAAGATTCTGGGCAAGCGTTTTGAAAAACACAAAATAAAATATTACGTACTGCATAAACTGATGACGACGTTGATCATGAAAATATTTTTTAATGTTTGTTGATTTACAGTTCATCATTTACATTGTAAGCATTTTTTGTGGAGTGTCTGGGGGTTTTGACCTCAGACTTCTGTTAAGTGAATGAATTTTTATGATAGAAGCGGGATTTTGATTTTTTTAGTATAAATCAGGGTTCGAAAAAATCCGATTTTTATATTAAAAATCAACAAATCGGATTTTTTGATATATATCGGATATATATCAAATATTGGATATATATCCAAACTTTTTTCTTCTTTTTTGCACACGTCGATTGATACACACTTGAAATAATTTTGTACATGAATTATTATTTATTAAATAAATGAATTGCATATTGAAAAAAGCTAATATATAAATTATTATATATAAGTTACAAAAGTTGCTCTTTCTAATGTAGTGTTATGAGTGTTTGTTTCTTTGTGTGAAATAAAAAATGGATTATATGAAACAAATTAAACCAAATATAACCGTAGTACTTTTTAAAATACAACTAGCGCCATCTAGTAACAACTGCAGATATAAAAAAATCTGTAGCACTTTTTAAAATACAACTAGCGCCATCTAGTAATAAACGCAGATATCAAAAAAATAACTTGTTGCACTTTTTAAAACATATCTAGTGCCATCTAGTTACGATCGCAGATATTAAAAAAAAAACAATCCGTAGCATTTTTAAAATACAACTAGCGCCATCTATTAACGAATGCAGAAAGTTTTTTTGGATATATATCAAAAGTAAAAATCAAGCCATAAATATTGTGATATATATCTGTGATATATATCCTCGAACCCTGGTATAATTTCAAAGTTTACCAAAAAAAAATTGTGCTTTTGATATTTTCATTATTTAAACAAAAAACTTTAAAAAAATATATATTTGAGCATATAATTTTATTCCAAATAATATTTTTTTATGTATACGTTTAATTACACCTAAATAGAATAGAAGAACATCTTTTAAAAATACCTGAGTGTACCAAGGGAGTATATACGTGCAGGGGAGAACAGCAGCGGCAGCTGCAATGCACAACAAAACTTTTTTCTGGCTAGTTTAATTATAAATGACATGTGTCCCGTACATGTTGTGTATGTTGTTTAACGGTGAAAATTGTGTAATTTTATGATTTTTTTTTTGCATATTGCACTTTTTGACGAAAGTTTTATTAAAGACGATTTTTTCCTATTGAACTTCTTGATAAGATTTTTTTGTTACTTCTTTTGATAAGTAATCTGATTAAACATTTGCAGTTAATTATTAGATGATCAATTAAATAAAAGATAAATAGATTAAAGACCAATAATTGAGGTAAAAAAAAATTATAAACGCAAAAATTAATTATCAGAGTATTGAATTGTTTTCTATTATAGAATAATGCATAAACCAAGGACCAGTAGCATGACTGATGAACATAGCTGCATAATATGTTCATCTTCCGAAACCAATTCAGATTTGGATGATATTATAAAAATAAGTAGAGGAGTAACCACGTTGAGAGCTGCTTCAATCGAATGACAGGATGGATCTTTGCCTCGCTTAGAATATCAATTTGTTTATGCTCATACGAGTTGCCGGCAAAAATATATTGAAATGCATAAGAAGAAGCCAAATGAAACATCATTTTCGCCTCCGAAAAGAAGCTCCGAAGTGGCACTAACTTCGATTAGGAAAAAAAATTGTTTACTTTGTAGGCAAGAAGCTGATATAGATAAAGAAGAAAAATTGAACAAAAATCGGCGAAGAAAAATTTCATACGTCAAAAATCCAAATTTAAAGGACTCCATCGTGTATTTTATAGCTGTACAGAAAAATGATTATTGTCGAGAAATTCATAAAAGAATTTCTGGTATAGCAGATTTAGACACTTCAAGCAAAATGTCATGGAGATTGTTATAATTTGCTTAAAAATTCTATTCACCTGACTAATGTTGAGAAGAAAGTTGGTCCGAGAATTTTGATGAAAGATACAGCAATTGAGCAAATATGAAAATACATAGAAGAGAATGACACATAATTTACTTATTTTTCTATCCGTTTACTATTTTTATAAATATACAGTCAAACTCGGTTATAAGGAGATCCCGGATAATTAGAAAATCTGTGAATTCATTTTGATTTGTGCATATTTCCATACAATCGGTCTTGGCTATAAGGAGCACGATTCCCGGATATACGGAGCAAATTTTAGAAACTCTGCAAACATATTTGCTTGCATTATAGAAAAAAAGACAAATACGTAGTCATAACAATGAAGTTTTTCACTTTGCTTTTAAAGCGGCTCGCACTTAATTAGGGTTCATTTTATGATGTACACAAACTTGTGTCCAAAAATCCCTCGTGCGCAGGCGAGCAATAGTTTACTGAAGGTCGAGAATACTGGTCATATAACTCCGATTATTGGGGGTTTCCAAAATGTTTATGGTGACAGTTTATTTTATGCGGTTTACTGTATTAGCATTTAAAAATTAAATTTAAAAAAAGTTAAACGCACATCGTTCTATCGGAAACATGTTCACTAACAAATGAAAGTGTCTCTAGGTTCGCGAAAAAGTCGAAATTATCGGCGTCAAAAAGTCTGTAAAAAGTTTTCACAATCGTCTTCTACAGTTTCATCGCTCTGGAAAGATAAGGATGTTTATTTAGCTGCTCTTGAAAATAACATCACACAATCAAAAAAATTTGTGAAAAAAGTGAATCCCGGATAAGGAGCAAATTTAGTTGGTCCCGTCGCGTTCGTTATAACCGAGTTCGACCGTATTACTTTAACTTAATTTTGAAATACAAAGATATTCTACAGCCTAATACATACCTTACTATTTTAATTATTGCAATTATCTATTATTATTTTTTAAATCAAAAGCACATTTTTAATTAGAGACATTCCATCGTCACGGGTGGGAAATTTTTCTAGTAAATTGTCAATTATTGATTGAAGATAGAATAAGTTGCTTTCTTCGAAAAGTAATATTAAAAATTGCATATATGTAGGAAAATTTTAACATATCTATGAGAATTTACTAGAAAAATGTCCCACCTGTGACGATGGAATGTCTCAATAGGTAAACTTTTTCATATATATTATTAGCTAAACATCCCATTTTGAATTTTTAAATTTCATTCACTCCAATCAAAATCCGAGGTTTTCATGTTTTTAATGCCCCAGGCGCTTCACTATTTGAGTTTGCTAATTTTCTTAGATCTTAGCTGTACCAGATGCCATGATAATGTTTCTGATGTCTTTGGAACTCTAGATCCTGGCTCTTTAATTAATTTTAAACATTCTTCAGAGCTTTCATTCTTTATACATATTAGTTAATTTCAACCTTTGAATCTTCCTTCAATCAATGACTGAAGAAATCATGTTTTGTTTGATCGGGGTAATAGTGTTGAATTTTGAGTTAATTTTTTTTTAATGTTGCCAGGCAAAACCAGGCGATGGCCGGGAGTCAGGGAGTGGGTGCTGGCAAGGACGGGGGTCGGCCGCAGCCCCCTATGTACAGCCCGCATCCAGCGTACACCTCGGCTGCTCAGGATGCCAGGGTCACTCTCCCAGTTGCGGTGAGTATTTCAACCATTTTATTTTGTTTTTCGCGTTCGCCATACAATGCGTGATGATTGTACATTTTGAAACTGAATAATCCATTTATAAAAATTGTATATTTTTTTATGTATAATTATGCATTTATAAAAATTGTATATTTTTATTACAATTTGTAATATTTTTAATTATGCAATATTTTATTACTTTTTCATGAATTTGATATTAGAATGTCTACAAATTTATCAACTGATAATTTGGAAACATGAAATTTGGAAAGAATTCCTAATATGCATTTCCATCTGCCAAAGTAAAGAAATATCCTTAATTATCACTATAAGGGTAGTATCCAATAAAACAAAGTGTTTATTGGTTATTATTTTTGTAAACACTCATTGAATACATTAGACAATGTCTACAATGAATACAACGTCTACAATAAATGCAAGTTATGATAGTATATTGTATAAAATACACAGCAAACTATATAATGATTGCACATGTGCATTTACCACTATAATATGATTTTTTTCTGCATTTCTGCATTCTTGTCAGAATTGCAATTGGTGACTTTAAATTTTCAATTTAATTTTCTAAGTGACTTCATTTTATTGTTACAAATTTGTGCTGCAGATTCTATATTTAATTATCAAGTCTTATTGTTTATTTGATCAACAATGTGGCAAGGATGGATTTTTAAAATGACCAAAATTTATTTCAGTTCCTGTGTGCATGTTGATAAGTGTCTTAGTAGCTGCAGTGGGTTTAATGTGTTATTTACTTCGTGTTATAAATGAACAATTTTTATTTAAAAATGCAAAGTCTCAATAATTTGACAGATGAGGAAAAGCAGAAAATGCGTGAACTGAAAAGGACTGGAGTGACAGTGAGAAAGATATCTGAGCTAATGAACATAGATTACAAAGTTGTTTGTTTTTTTTTTCGAAAACAATCAGTACAAAATCCTCAAGTCTGTCTGTCTCACTCACAGAGGCAGTCGACGAGGTTGTCACCTCCTGTCCAAAATACAGATCGAAATGATGCATTGAATATGCCGAATTTAAGTGCATTGTTATATGGATACCCATCTACTGCCGAACAAAATAGTGTTGCTTGTAATTCTTCCCTTGTAAGTTCATGTAATGTCGTATTCAAATGGAGTGCCCAACCGAGAAATATTACAGAAAAGGTTCATTGAAACAATGAGAATCCTAGTCTTCCAATGTTTGTGTATGAGCTAGATGCTTTGAGCTGTAGAATTTGTATCTGCGGTAAATTTGACCTGTAATTTCAGTACTTGCACTGAAACTTCCCCATTGTACAAGTGTATTGCTTCAATAAATAAACATTATTGGTTTTGCATTTTACATAAGAATATGCTGTATCATTACTAACTTTTCTGTAAAAAAATCAGTGCGATGATGAGAGTGGACATCCTTTTTATAGAATCAAAAGCAAATGTTTTATTATATGTACAATGATAATATGTATGCATTGAACAGAATGTTTGTAATGTCAGTACTTGCACTGAAACTTCCCCATTGTACAAGTGTATTGCTTCAATAAATAAACATTATTGGTTTTGCATTTTACATAAGAATATGCTGTATCATTACTAACTTTTCTGTAAAAAAATCAGTGCGATGATGAGAGTGGACATCCTTTTTATAGAATCAAAAGCAAATGTTTTATTATATGTACAATGATAATATGTATGCATTGAACAGAATGTTTGTAATGTACATATTATCTAATAAATAAAAATTGAAATTGAAATTGAAATTGAATATACAATAAAATATTGGTGCTACTTTTATACAGGGTATGTTTACTTTTTCGAGATGCTTCATTATCTTGCAGCCTGTGATGAATGAATAAACGAGGCAATTATAAAAATTTGTATACATTTTTCACAAATATTTCACTGTCCTTCAGGTGCATTAATTTGCTAATAAATTTATTTTCGTAGTAGACATATTCAGCATAAATTTTCAAGAGGCACCTGGGTGAACTTCTTTTGCAAACAAGACGAGGCTAAACTTTACTTTATGGCTTCACTCGATTTTCTTAAAAAAAAAAGTATCCTGGTGTAGCTAAGTGCCCTGATGGCAAAACTGAAATCAAAATTTGGCGGTCTTAAGTATTTAAAAAGTTATTACACTTTAAAGTTTGAAAATTTTCCATATATATTTCGACATTTGAGTGGTTTAATTTACGAATAAATCGTAGACATACTGGTGTTTTTTAAGTGCCCTGATTTCAAAAAATAAAATCAGATCGTTTTGATAATTTAAAAAGTATTTAAAAAATTATTACATTTTAAAGATTAAAATTATTTAATAACTTTTTGACATTTGAAATGCACTTTCCACAGACAACATTACTTTACGCAAATTATAGATGGGACAAAAAAATGAATATTATAAGGTAGATTAATGTTCTTTTTTTGAAAATATTTTATTTTTCTTTGAATTGGACAAATTGAAAATTTTTGCCTTTTCCCAGTATACGGGGGCACATTGTTACGAAAATATACATTCATATTGAAAATATATTTCATAGTTATAAGGAAATAGGCACAAAATGACGCATTTAAAAAAAATATGTTTTATAAAATATGATAATGTTTATAAAACATATTTTTTCTCAAATCTATGTATTTATTATTACATCATGATTTTTTTCTTAATTATGGTTTGTACCTTGCTAGAATTATTAATGATTTTTAACAAAAAAATATCTTGGTGAAAAATTGTCTATGGTTCGTGTCATATATATATTATAGATAAAATTATTGAAATCAAAACCTATGAAAAATTTTCAAACTTTTAAGTGTAATAACTTTTCAAATACTTACGACCTCCAAATTTTGATTTCAGATTTGACATCAGGGCACTCAACTACGCTAGGATACTTTTTTTATGAATATCAGAGTGAGGCCATAAAATAAAGTAATACCCATGACAGTTTTGAGATGTCATTTATTCTGTGAAATAATTCTCTTGGTGCATTTTATCTGCAACTTATATTTATAATTGAAGTGTTATTTTATTTAATACTTTCTGTACTGTGTGGATTAGCTATTGGTGTTCTTCCTTTAATTATTAATGCTACTGCATACCGTATACAGTAGGTGCTCGGTATTCCGGTGCTCACCTATCCGGCATTTTGCTACTCAGCTCTCCTGCTCTATAATCCGGCAGGTTAGACAATAAACTGTCAGATTACAGAGTGGACAATGTATATTAGGGTGTCATTTTGTATGGCGAAAAAAAAGTTTTTTATTTTTAAGCTTAATAGTTATCAAAAGTTGCATTGCATTTATAACTATATAAAAATGCAAAAAAAGTTGCAATTCAAGTATACTTTTGGCTCGTTGTAGCGAGCCAAATATTCTGAAAATGTTGGTTTTTAGTGATTTTTCAGAGATAATAAAAGTGCTGTTTTCTTCTACATAATTCTTATCAGATTACTTAATTTCATTAATATATATATATTATATAACATATATATATATATATATATATATATGTTATAATGAAGGTTTTCACGGGTGTTAGAAATGTTAGTATTGATTTCTTTGGGGGTAACCCGCGTCAAAATCTGGTCCTCAGAAGGACCATTCGTCAACTGACGTTTCGCCTGAATCACAACAGGCATCTTCAGGTTGCTTGTTAATAAATTTCCGTCACGAGGGGCAGTGCGAACACGTCCGTTCGTATCGGAAGCTTATTACCAAGTGAGGTCTGGTAAGTCAAAGTCTAAATTTGGGTACTGTGGTCATTATTGGCCTTAATGATTTTCGGGAATTTTGTATTAAATATTGGGTGTTCCCGGCCGTTGCTGGCCTTAATGGCGTTTGTTTGGCTCCTTGTGATGCGCTTTGTACTTGATGTTGCTTCTATTGTGTCGGTGGTTATATTTAATTGATTTTTGCGTGCTAATATATTATTTTTTTAGAGCCACTTGAGAAGTGATGACTTTTGCTTGTGGTTCTAAACTACTTGACTGTTTCATTTCATGACGCGCCCACTCATAATGCCTTTCAACATCTCCATAAGTTGGTAACATAGTACTTTTGAATTTTTTGGGATATTTCTCAAAAATACGTAATTTCGTACGACCTCTGGTTTCTTTTGAACTTGACGGATTCAATGCCATTGTGATTCGTTTCATGAATGAATTACACACTTACATTTATTACGTATATGTAGAAACTTTACGACGGTTGAAAATAAGTAACCAAACAAATACAATCGTTCGGTATGGAGTCTGACCTAATGAGGCGCGCATAACGGGAGCGCGACCCGAAACAAGCCGAAATTGCCCGAACGGGGGTAGGTATTTAACGCTACCAGATTATCAAAATGAACTAAAATATGGCGTTATCCTTATGCTGGTTATATTATTATTAGAAAAAAGCATGTAATTACTAATACAATTGGTAAATACAAAAAATATATCGTTCTGATTGGAACGTTATTTTACAACTTTTTCTATATTTCAAGGCCTTTTAACTAGCCAAAAGTACCAGTATTAAGGAAAACTGTAAATACAGCATTTAATAACATATAAAAATGCAACTTTTGAGAACTATTAAATTTGAAAAATCGAAAGTTGAAAAAAGTGACACACCCTAGTGTATATGCACCAATTTTTATATGATTACATAAACTAATAAAGATTTTTACTGTGCAAATGTGTGATAGAATTATCTCCTAAAGAAATCCAATAATTTGGCATTTCCAAAAATCTGGCTGCCGGATTACCAAGCGCCTACTGTATGTAAGTAATGTTGGCACTGGAACCTTAATGAACCGTAAAGTATGATACTTTCAGCCTCGTACAAATGCCCTATATGCCCAGAGCATGTACCATCAGTACCAGCAGCAAGCCAAGCCTCAAGCTGCACCTATACCCAGCTATCCAGTCCTGCCCGATGTCAAGTTGAAACGCCTCCCGTTCTACGACATTCTCGGAGAAATCATGAAGCCGTCATCCCTACTTCCCACCACCACACAAAGAATACAGGAGACTATGTTCTCATTCTACCTGACTCCGCAGCAGGCTACCAACATAGCAACCGGAAGGGATTATGTCGGTGTCAACCAGAAGTTGGACAATATCGTGCAGGTAAACCTATCTAGGTTGCTAAAGAAATTCTCAAGTCCAATTGTTAATTACATATTTATTTATTTATTATTGTCATGCAAAAACAATCCTACGCTAAAGCAGGATGCATTATAAATTTGCTACAAAATAAACTGAATATATTTTATGAACAGTAAACTTTCATTTTTTAACGAAATCACGCTGTGTAAAAATTGCATCAACAACTAGATTCAACGGATTTTGTTTGATGAACAATGCCTTTTATGATGATCCCAAAATATTACTTATCAAATATGACACTTATCCTGTGCTATTCTGAAAATAGCAATATCGAGATGTTAGACCTTTATCCCAATCTTGACAGGTATGTATAACATTGTATCTCCGCCAATTTCGATGTTTTAAATTTGACATGTTTGAAATTAATGAATTCAATCAATCAGAAAGCTCTAACGCGTAAACAAACCTTAAGTTATTCACAATTACGAATAATGAGCTTTCCAATTGATTGAATTCATTAATTTCAAACCTGTCAAACATAAAATGTCTAAGAGTCATACAATAACTAGTTACACAATAACTGGTTATACAATAACTGTTAAGATACAGGAAATAGCAATATTGCTTAGTTCAGAATACGGATGATCATCTTTCATTTTTAGGTACAATTGCGCTTCTGCCTTGTGGAAACTTCCTGTGAGCAGGAAGACTATTTTCCCCCGAGTTGCGGAGTTAAAGTCAACGGAAAAATATGTCCACTACCTGTAAGTCACCACTATCAGATAATACTTTTTCAGATTTATTGTGTCACTTGTGGGAAAACAAAATTTTTAAATAGGGTTTATTTTTGTGTTTAAACTATTCATTGAGTTTCCTTCATGTTATATGTTATATGTTATGAGTTATGAAAATTTCTCAAGTATCCCCGAAGACAAAAAGGAACACTGAAATCTTTCAAATAATTACAAAATAACTTAAACAAAATTGAATATGGTAAGATAGCGCCACTCTATGTCAGCTCCGTAAGTTGTGATATTTATGTGTACAAGAGTGAAGTGGTGTTCTGCACAGGCACTGATTTTTAACACTATTTACAAATTTCTTAATAATCCCTTTCAGCCCAGATCAATACGATCGTGCGTTCACATTATATATATATATATATATATATATATATACCACTAACTAAACGGTTTGAACCCAAGAAACGGTTTAGTTAGCGGGAAATATTTTTTTATGTGAACGCACGATCGAATCGATCCGGGCTGAAAGGGTTAAAACAATATTTATCTGAAAGAATTTCTAAGAACACAGTTACTGGGTTTTGTCCCCAGAGGGATGATTAATTAAGGATAAATTATAGTTTAAATTTAAATTATAAGTCTCACAGAGACGAAGCTATTTATGCATGAGAAAAGTGGATGGAAGTCTCTTATACAATGGCTCAGGGCTTATAACCTGTATGAGCTGGCTTAAGTGATCACTAATGATACCCCTATATTTTATTTATTTTAAAATAGAGTTTTTTTTTTAATAATTTTTTATAATTATAATAATTTTATAATATGTGGATGTTCTTACAATGGAATTGGAAAAGCTGCATCGTGTAGAGTGATCACTTAGGCCAGCTTATACAGGTTGTAAGCCCTGAGCCATTGTGTAAGAGACTTCCATCCACTTTTCTCACATATGAATAGCTTCGTCTCCGAGACTTCTATAATCCTTAATTTTCTTAATATTCATTTTAAATTTTTTTTAAACTTTTTCCTTAATTTTAAAGATATTGAACTATGAATTAATTAATTTTGGTTTTTGATAATATTTCAGTCGCTTCTAAATAAGTCCCATGCAGGACTCTGTTGGTATGCGGAGTCTTTTTTTGCACGCACGGATACCGGCGGGATATTTAAAATAACTGATTGATATTGTGTTATGTTAGGAATTTTACTACTTTGTTTTTTTTTATAAGATCACTTTTTTCATAAGGTCCTGAACAAATGTAGACAGATGTTGGTGGGATAAAGATTTTGGATATTTTTGGTACCATTTTTACCGCTCCTCAGTGCGCGTGCATGCAACAGTAGCGGTCAGAACTCGGCAACTCATATATGAGCTAAGAACAATGCATTCCATTTTGAATGTGTTAAATACCAGGGTAAAATTTTTATTATTGCAATAAAAAGGGTAACAAGTCATCTAACAAAAAGCATGGTTCACATTTTAATTTGTCGATTTAGTATCCAAATCTGTATTATGAACTCATTTTTCTATTTCTGCTATTTATTTATTTATCTTAATTATTTAATTCCACACATAATGTTGTATGGGCTAATACACAATTTCATTTAAACATATTGCATTCTATCTAGTCATTTAAAAAATTTTGCACTCCTGTTTAAACCTTCTTATATTCACTGTATTTTGAATTTCTTTTGGCAGGCTATCAAAGGTTTTCAAACCTTTGTACATCAGACAATTTTTTGAGGTGTTTTTCTTTTTCTTCTGAAGTCTTATGTTGGCGCCTCCTCTTGTATTGTAATAATGAAAATATCTATTTATTATATATAACAATATATTTTGTATATACATTGTTATATTTAATAATCCATATAACATACATTTTCAAATATTTTTTACCAAATTAAGAGCGTTAATTGGAAGCAAAAAAGTTCTATTCATAATGCAACATCACAGATTTTATGTAATTTTATGTAATGGCATGTTCATTGCAATTGCATATTTTGGAATTTTTTTCGAAAATATGGGTTTTCATTATCCATTTATATCAAAATGTATATGCTAGACTACAATTTTTTTAGGACAATTACTTAGGTGTATAATATTTTTTATACAATACATATTATTGAAAATTGAACAATGGTGAAAATAAGAAGCCAAAAAATTTTAAAATGGTATACATACATAAAAAATGAAATGCTGTTTTTCAAAATAATTAAAACAAAATCATGTTTTATTTATTTATCTCAAAAAATGTGAAATCAAAACTTGAAAAATACCTTAAAATATAAAAATCTATGTAATGATTTTTTTTTTAAACTTTTTTACACATTATTATTTACGATAAATCCAAACCTTATACACTTCATCCAGGTCAATCTTTTTTCTTTCAATATACATGTAATGTAATTCTTATGCCGACCATCCGTGTGGTGTGTTTGATAAGCGTGAAAATTATATGGAAAGAAATGTAACACGGTGTAATGCCAGCCTAAATATTCAATATTTAGTTTGTCTCTTTCGATCATAACTTTTCACTCTAGCAATTATCACGGCATATATGATGAACTCTCATGTTCACTTGATATTACATTCAGATTACCTGTCACACTCATCTTGAAAGAGCACAATCAAATCATGGAATAACTCAAATTTCAAACTTGTAAGGTGAATGTCCAGCCTTAAGGGTGGGGGTAAGGTTAATTCGTACAAAAAAGGCATGTTTTTGTGACGACACAGTTAAAATCTCTTTATTAAAACCAATAGTACATTAAAGAATGACATTCTGAGAATATTGTGTAAAATTTTCAAGAAGAAATATTAAAAAATACGGCAATGGCAGCAATTATTCGGACGTGTCTCGGAAAAAAGTACAATTGCGGTGTCCCTCATAACTTGGTGCTGGATCATCTGAAATCAAAAAATCAAAGTTCATTCGTTAGATAATAGGTTTCCCCAGGTAACGCTGGGAGGGTTTTTTGAAATTTCAATTTTTCATTTTTTTGGAACACTTTGAAGGGAAAAACGCGTTTTTTTGCGAAAAAAATCAGCTAATTTGTTATTAAAAAATATAAATTATTAACAAATTTGAAAAAAAGTCTCCAGCATTACCTTGTAAATTATGTACAGAAATAGTGTTCAAAATTTCAAAAGGATCGGTGCAGCAGTTTTGAAGTTATGAGGGACACCGACTTTGAAAACGTGAGATGTGGGGAAAACGCTTTAAAGTTTTGCACACTGTAAAATTCAAAATAAAACTCGACACTTATTTTATACTTACACTTAATCGTCGATGCCATGTTCACCATGGCATCGACGCCATCTTTTTGTCCTTGTCTATGCAAAACTTTCCAGTACAATAGCACATCCAGTGTCCTCAGGTGAGCGCGTCTCTCAGCTGCCCGAGCAGGTATAGAAGATCAGTCTGAGTATCACTCAAATGTTCATAATTTCGTCAATTTTGCTCCGATTGACTTGAAATTTTGACACAATATTCTTGCGATGTTATAAATTCATTTAAAAAATTAAAAATAAAATGCAAAAAAAAAGTTAAAAACCTTACCCCCCCCTTAAATGAATTTTATTTTAGTAAGCCAAGTTTTATTAAAAATATTATCACTGGTACTATTAATATCTTAACCACTGACTTCACCAGCTGTCACATTTCTATAGCAAATGATACCTGCTTCTGATGGGAAGATTTCGCACTGAAATGGTGACCAAAAGGAAATATACTAAATAATCGAGGGATCGAACTTGTCAAATAACAACAGCATTTAGTATTCATTATCCATTTTCAGAGTCCCATCCCAACAAACAAGCCGGGAGTAGAACCCAAACGACCTCCACGCCCCGTTAATATCACAGCACTCCTTAAACTGTGTCCCACGGTTGCAAATACAGTGTGTGTGAGCTGGGCCACTGACTTCACCAAGAACTATGCCCTGAGTGTCACTCTGGTACGCAAGCTGACTAGCTCGGAACTGCTTGCCAGACTCAAGAGCAAGGGGACCAAGCATTCAGACTACACAAGATCTCTCAGTAAGCACACTTTTTATACTTTTATGGGCTGCATTTCACTGGTGATTATTAAATATAGTGGAAACACAAATTTAAATTCCCACATAAAATATTTCACATTTTACATAAAATTCCATTTCCACTGTCCTTATTTTATCTAGTGGTAAAATACCTACCCAAGGACAAAATGGTCAGGGTTCATGCTTCATTTTACAAATGTCACAGCTCTTATATTATTTCCAGTAAAAGAAAAATTGCGCGAGGATCTGGACTCTGAGATAGCGACCACATCTCTCCGAGTTTCCCTCGTCTGTCCCCTGGGCAAGATGAGGATGAGCTGTCCGTGCAGGCCAGCCACGTGCGGCCATCTACAATGCTTCGATGCCTCTCTGTTTTTGCAAATGAATGAGAGGAAACCCACCTGGCTGTGTCCAGTTTGCGACAAACCGGCTCTGTATGACAATCTGGTAGTTGATGGGTATGTTGTATTTTCAGTATCACTGCGTCAACAAATCTATTGTTGTATGTAAAATTTGTTTAGGTTTGTATTTGGTAAAATAATGTCCAATCATCTGTACTTGCTTACAGGAATAGTTATGAATGAATATTTAAAGGTAATCTTTTGTGTGTAATCTCCGCACATATATTTTTCCCGCGATAGATGGAATAGTGACATAACCCCATAAATAACAACACCTGTCTCTGACACGGTATTACCGCAAGATACATTAACACATACACATTCTGCTTTCGACACTGTATTGCAAGCCGGTAATTAACGCAAACTAAGGACACACCCTGCTTTCGGCACGGTAATTAACGCAAACTAAGGACACACCCTGCTTTCGGCACGGCAAGCTAATACTTAACCTTAACATCAACATTTACTCGTCATATCAGCCCTGATGATGGACCCTGCAATGGGATCCGAAACATTGGCCAGAAAGGTAAGAGACGACAGAATGTCCCAGAATAACACAGAAAACGGATTGCTTAAGGGGGTATTCTAGTCTAGAGGCACGAATTTCGCGCGTTTTTTAAACCTTTGTTAAAAAGAAACAAATAATATTTTTGATATACATTTTTTTAAGATTCGTTTATTTATATTTTAGAAATACATCAAAAATAAAAAAAATATAAAAAATTCAAAACTCGAAACGTTATCGACTGGTAAAGTGGGGGGTCCAAAAAAAAGGGATGTCCTGGCGGACATGGTTCCAACCCTTGTGGTCATCTGAAACAAAAAAATCTAACGGATTCTTAATTAGTAAAGATGTCGCTATTGCCCCTACCTTGGAGAAATAAAAAAAAAAAATTATAAAAATGCCAGCCGTTTGAAAAAAATGTATCTTTTTTCGCTTTTTTTTTTAACGGTTATTTTTTTTAATAGTAAAAATAAAAATTTTGACTAATCTGGTAGGGGCTATAGAGGGATGTATAGAGAAGGTTCACACAAAAATTTTAATAAATCGGTTTAGTAGAACTTGAGATATCATGTCTGCCAGCTTGAAAAATGTAATTTCTAGAAAAACGCATTTAAAGTTTTGAGTAAAGTTTCAGTATAGTATACTTGCATATTTTTAATTGGCGAGAAAAATAGCAATTTCAATGGTCCGCGTTCCTGCATTATGTGTTTCGGAGCAAAAGTCCATATTAAAAAATTCAATGATTTTTATATTTTGACATATAACGAAAATGTTATATTTTGCTGACATGTAGAACACAGAATTAATAATGAAAGTGATGTAAAAATAGATAAAAATTCTAAAATGCAATAGCCGTTCTGTTATAACTTCTTCGTCTCCCAATCTTTTCAATTTTGCTGCGGATGCACAAGTGAAACTTATTTCTTCTTCTACAGTATGTTGATTACCTCTAAATTGTCTTTTCATCTTTCTATATGCACGCTTAGCACCATATGTATTTTGAACTTTTTTATTCATTTTACACAAAAACTATAATATTCACTCAAAATATTTGTAAAATATTCGCAGAGAACGCACGTCAACGATGTTTAAAGATTGACTCGATACTAACCTGAACTAAATAGTAGAACGAAAAGATTTCAAAAAAATATGTTAATATGACCTTCAGTTAAATATACATTATTTAGGTATATTATATAAAAAAGGTTTTATGGGGTAATGCATCCACAGGTAGTCGGCAACATCGTCCCCTCTATTGTTCGATTTGTTCTGGTCGGAGGACATAATTCTTAATGTCTAAACTTACGAAATATACAAAAAAAAAAAATTTTGATTTTTTTAAATTTCTAGACTAGAATACCCCCTTAATACTAATAAAAATTACCACCGCTTTCCCAGGATTTTATTCAAAAGAAGTGTTTTTAAATATGGAATACACATTATTTCTAAGGTTCTATGTTTGTGTCCGCTATTGTGTTTACTGTGTCTAGTTTTCCTCTCATGTTTTTGTACTGTCGGGGTGCAGAATTATTTTTTTTCATAATGGTGCAAAATAATATGTATTGAAAATAAATAGAAACCTCTTATGTTGAGAAAAAATATGCATATATAGCTGAAAGTTATTGGGTGCCCCTGAAAATTTTTCCACTGAATCCTTGAATTCCCTAGATTCTAAAGGCCTTTAACTTGGTTTTTAAGACAAAAAATTATGATTTGAGAATGTGTGCATTTTTGAACAGTTGTGTATTGCGAGGTAAATTTTGAAATTTTTACTGTGTTTAATTTTTTTAATTATTTTTTTACGCTTCAAGACTTCAAGCTTCTTTACAGGCCAAGAGGCCCAATTACAGAGGCGAAATATATCACAAAACACCCAGGCTTGAGTAAATCACACAAATTAATTGAGACCTCACTGAGTCATACCCAGTGTCGAGTGTACGAGGACTAGTTAGATTTACCTACCTTTTCATACTATGGATCATTTTTTAATTGTTATGTTATGTTGTTTTCCTGGTAAATCGAGAATCTACTGTATTTGGAATTTTTATGACTAAGGCCCGGTTGTTTCAAGTTCGATCAAAGTAAGCGGTCGATTAAAGCATAGATTTTTATGAAAACGGATCGTCTGATTGGTGGAGAACGTAAAAATCTATGCTTTAAAAGAACGCTTACTTTAATCCAACATGAAACAACCGGCCCTAAATAAATCCTTGTTTTTGACAAAAAAAAATTCTTAGAGTCCCCTTTTTAAGAATATATTTTTGAGAAATGTATAAAATATGAATGTTTTGACTTGCTTTTCAGTTACTTCCAAGAAGTGTTGAATTCTCAGCGTCTGGGGGGAGACTGCTGCGAGGTCCAGCTGCACAAGGACGGTTCCTGGAGTGCCCACATCGCCAAAAAGGAAATTGACTCCATAATGTCACCAGTCAAGGATGTCAAGGCAAAAGTGGAAGTTATTTCAGATGATTTAGGTATGTCTCAGAAAATATGGATATGCCCAGAGGTATTTGTAAATCAACAAATTAATATTTCAAACGGGCTGTGGATTAATACCTGAAAGTGAAATAATCATTTCAAGGTGCAGTTTAGTGATATGCCATCATTCCAGAGGGGGTACTTTCAACTAATTTATCTTTACATATATTTTTTTAGAACAATCCTGTAGGTAGGTATTTCAATAAATTATTTATTTTTCGTTTGATTAATTTAAATGACAACACATATTATTTCATTCCACAATTTTATCACGATAAAACTCCATTCAATCTTTCAATAGTTTGTCCCGAAAATTATGATTTGAGAAAATTGACCATATTTTATAAAATTTTTATCCCTTTGTATCAAAGCCTTTCCCTGACAAGATTCACTTAAAAAATAACACCCTTTAATCTTCAGACGATGTTGAAGGTAAATTGCGTAATATGCACAGAATGCATTGAATGTGGAAAAGTGAAGGTACCCCCTTAATGGCCTGCTATTAATTTAATGACTACACCAAGATGACTGAATACTCCTACAATTGACTGTTGCAGTTCAGAGATTCAAAACAATAATCTTTAAAAATCAGTATCCCATATTTTTCTTTGCTTTGTTCTATCTTATTTAATTGTGTTTAACTTATTCAATTTTTTTTTAAACTTAGACAGAGATGAATCGAGGATTTTATTGTCTTCATTCTGATCCATTTTATACAGAATTTTTTTTCACCATCTGTTTTCTTCATTCATTTTGTTTGCTGGCTCTGTCTATTATCTGAATTTAATCTTGCACCATTTCCAATTTATTGATTTCCCATTATTAATTTTTTATTAATATAGTTTTATTTTAGATTTATAAAATTCCGATCATTCCAAACTTTTCTCTTTTTATTATAATTTTTTCTCTTTTTATTTCACATTACCATTATGATTTGCCCTCATCGCTTAGAGGTTATCCCCTTGAGCGATGGTAGTAACTCTGGCGGTGGTCCTATAGCCAAGAGAGCGGCCGTCAGCCCAACTATCGTCCCGGCCGCTAACCCCCTAGCTGCATCTTCGGACGCTCCAGCCGCAGGCAGTGCCTCCGTGGTGGACCTGACCAGTGATGATGACGACGATCTGCCACTGAGAAGGAAGACTCCGCAGCAAAACAGTTCCCAGCACATAGAACAGCAGCATACCAAATATAACGGTAAGGACTTCATCTTTAATGTATGTGTGAATTTTTAGAAGTTTTCTTTTTGCATAATTATTTATTATATAATACTAATTTCAGATCAGGAATCTATATTCTGAAGAAAATTCCGCATGGCTGGCTTTCTTAAAATATATAGTTAATAATCTAACAAACTAAGACGTATGTTATGTTCTTAACCTTTTAATTGCAAACCATACGTGACAAATATAGTAGGGGTGCGTGTTAAAGGTGTTACCTTAAAATGTATATTAAAAGCTATTGAAATATCATCCACATGTGTGAAAATGATTCTAATACAGTGAACCCTTAATTTTTGCCCATGTTGATATTCGTCCAGTCTATTCATCAAAAGTTTTGTTTGATATTCGTCCCGCATGCCACGCAAGCCAATTCATATGATAACAATGTACAGCAAAACTCTCTTAATACGTTTTTCAAGGGACCGGCAAATAAAAACTTATCAGGCGTGAGAACATATTAACAGTGATTTCAATATTTTCATATATTATTTACACTTTCAAATTTTGTGTTTTAATTGAATTTTCGTTTATATAAAATGACAATTTAAGGACATTTCATTTTAAAAAATTAAGTAGGTAAATATATATATGTGTAAAATATTACCTATGTGAATACCTGAGGGTCGAAAAACAATAAAAAATTTAGCACTGTCAAAAAATATTTTATTAATAACCATACTAAAAAGAAATCATAAAATAACTTAAGTAGGTTTGTCACTACCTATGTGCAAACCTTAATTTTAAAAGAAATTATATAAGTTATCTAAATTATTATTGCAAAAAAATATCTATCTTAAACTAATAATAATATTATTAAAGAAAAAATCATCAGAATTGAAATATAAATCGGTGTATATTGACAAAAAAACCTCATGAATATGAAAAAAACACAAAAAAAAACACCTGTATTTACTTTCCCTGGCTTGGTAAAGATTGCAAATTTGTAAATAGTATTCTACTTGACTTCATTTTAAACATTTATCCCTTTTGATGATTTCTACAAAATTTAGGTGTACATTCAAAATATCGCATTGTACAGCAAAGTCCAAAGGACCTGTAATTGCAGGGGGCGGACTTAACACAATACATTAATAACATTCTTTTGTGATTAATTACGATTTTCTTTATTTTAATTACGTTTGATTAGCATTTTCCCGGGCGCAAAGAATATTCGGGGTATTTTTTATTGCTGAATTAAATTTGATTCGTTTTTTGTAACTCATTAAGGCTCGGTGACACACTACGCGTTTCTTCCGTAGCGTCTTTAACGTCGCGTCAAATCTGCAACCGAATTTAGCAGTCACATACTATATTCCGCGGCGGACCACGCGGAGAACAAACACGTGCGGACAATCTGTCAAATGTGGCGCGTTGCAATCACAAACACGAGACGGGATGTCACCGATTTTACGTTGACGTAAGTTCCGCGGGCGAGGAACCGATCAGACACCGAAGCGAGCATTCCGCCGGCGGAACGATCGATAAGGTATGGAAAGAAATGTAGCGGCGTTCCACGGCATCAAAGACGCGACG
The DNA here is from genome assembly GCA_016648135.1 of Agrypnia vestita. Taxonomy (NCBI): domain Eukaryota; kingdom Metazoa; phylum Arthropoda; class Insecta; order Trichoptera; family Phryganeidae; genus Agrypnia; species Agrypnia vestita. The sequence goes on from JADDOH010000864.1 coordinate 388,415, forward strand.
GAAGATACACCTAGTGTAACGCCGGCCTTAGAAAACAATAGGAGATATTACGTAATATTGCCGATTGTTTCCTCGAAGAAATACAACCAAAATAAAAACAGCCATTATTTTGCGCCAATGTTGATTGATTTTGCGATTGCAACTATATAAAAAATTATCGTAAATAATCGCCGGATAAATTTATTTATTAAATATTATTTTATTAGCCTATTCAAATACTACAGGGTTTTTTCACTTACACAGTATCACACTTCACGTACACCAGCTAGAACTTTTGTCACGCTGCCAAAACCACTTAATTTTTATTGCGCTTATTTTTCATTTTAGGAAGTTGAACAAAATTTCGTCTTCCGAAAAACATATTATGAAGGTTTATTTCTACCTTCTAAATTAAGTTCGGCTATAAATATTTTCACGAGAAACGAAAATAAGCGGGAAACATATGGGATTTGTTAGCCTTAAAAAAATATGGGATTTGTTTGGGTCTTTTTCGGGACCGCAGAATTTAAACTTTAGCGGGAAAACTTATTAAAAGTGAATTTATTTAGAGTGTTTCACTGTATTTGGATACTTTCGGAAAATTAAAAAAAAACGGAACACAACAAACAATATTGGAAAAGTCATTTAAAAAATGAGTACCGGTAAATTGTCTGAAAATGTTGGTGAAGCATGAGACTATCGATCACCAGAATTGATGTTACTTGATATCATAATGCAAAGGTGACACCTTCCAAACAGTGGCCTTAGCTCTTTAAACTAAAAATTTTTTAACCAACAATCATTTTTTCGTCCAAAAGTTAAATTTCTGTTTAAAATTTTATTTACATATATTATAGGAATGATGACTAGTAAATCTCTGTAATAAAAATAAAGCAATAAGGGGAAATCTATTTAGAGACGCCGGAAAGTAGGTGAATCTTAAAATTATTTTTTTTAATAAAATGTAAATTCAATCTTTCTGAGACTAGAGATGGTTTATAACACATTTCAATAATATAAATTATTATTTTCATTAAATAATAAAAATATTTACATAAATCTCTGTAATAAAAATAAAGCAATAAGGGGAAATCTATTTAGAGACGCCGGAAAGTAGGTGAATCTTAAAATTATTTTTTTTAATAAAATGTAAATTTAATCTTTCTGAGACTAGAGATGGTTTATAACACATTTCAATAATATAAATTATTATTTTCATTAAATAATAAAAATATTTACATTACATATTTTAGACGTTAACCACTTTTTTTCATACTTATTTTTGGTAAAAAAAATTTTTTTTTATTAAAATTCAAAAGAAGGCAAGTATGCATATTCGGAAACCATTTATATTTTACAGCGCCAAAAAAAAAAGAGATTTTATAAATAAAACTCGACTTTCTTTTTTGAAATTTTTTTTTTTTGACAAAATTTGATGCTGGGAACAGATTAAACCATTTTAAGTTAATTCTTATGCGAAACATTTGTTTGATATTCATCCCTTCCCTTGGGAACAGATTAAGGCGGCACAGCCGATTCACAAACATGCATAGCTGTCAAATTACATCGATAGATCATGTCCTTTCAAGCCGTGCGCGACATGTCATCTGAGCGCAAATCGAATAAAAATTACACATTCGTTACATATTTATGGTACATACGTTGCTAAAACAGTAAGGTTTGATAGAAAGAGATGGTCATATATTCTTCGCTTTCGTCCGCGTCAGGCATCCCCACAGAAGTACCTCACGTATCAAAATATTTACTTATTTAACTTTAGACAAATGATCTTATATTATTTGAGTCGACTTATTATTTTCCGTAAATAATTTAAGAATCATAGTAATAATTCTGAACTCCTTTTTAAATCAATGCATATCATAATATGACAATACAAAACAATCACCTAGCCCCACGTGCGTACTGCGTATATCAAAATGTATTATTTTATCCATCGACAAATTCCCGTATTTTATTTACATCCAATAATTACTTACTGTATAGAATTTAAAAAACGTATTAATAATTCTGAAATACTTTTCATATCATAATGAATACCTTTAATATTAAACAAGAAATAAATACATGGGAGACGCGAATGCGCATGCGCACGGCGCGTACAGTATGTATCTTGATACCTCAAATGATCTGGAACAATTGTTGAATTAGGATTATACCGAAACTGACATGTGACGCATGTTCAAAGTGTAAAAAGGATGAAACCGTTCAAAAATCTATATAAAACCTTAATATATGGGAGATATCAATTGATTTTGAGCGTATTATATAATAATAATTCATATAAATGTCAAATTTGGCGTAAAAGTACAATGAATAGTGAAATAAACGACGAGGAATATTCGGCTACATAAACACGACTGACCTCTGCCGTGGCCAGACGGCATCTAACACGGATTCTGACGTTGACAATGTCGTTTTTCATATTTTAGAATTTTTGTTTTAAAATAATAATTAACGTGTTTTTTATAAAAAAATTAGCTTTTTAATAGTGAATGAAGACTCAAAGTGCGAATATAGATACAATATATCGTTTAAAATCATATTTTTATATGAATAAACAACATTTGAAAATGACCAAAAAACGTAAATATTTAAGCATGTTTCAAAAATTATATCTTTTTTAATATTGAATATTTCTTAATTTCCTACGTACGGATTCTAGATAATTAAGTAAACTTTATATGTATGAAAAAACATATTATGCTTACATACAAATTTTAAACGAAACACTCTTTGCTCGGGAACATTAAAAAGGTTTTTTTTGCCACGGCCTGTGGATTAATGTCTATATTTTTCTTAATTATTATAAATAATGTTTAGTTTATTACTTTTATATAAGAATAAAGGTTCTATCTAAGTTATCGCCCTAAAAAAATTGCAATCTTTCATATACATTCTGATATAAATAAATAATAAAAACCCACATTTTCGTAAAAAACGCCGAAATATGCATTTGCAGTGAATGTACTGCCTTAACGATGAATATTAAGGGTTCACTGTACATGACATTGAAAATGATGTTTAATTCCGTCTCTGTGGGGTCAAGTATTCACGCCTATGACATGGTGTGACATGCAAATTTTGGCTTGTTAACAACCTTTTAGCATTTAAAAGGTTGATGTAAAGAAATAGTTATTTGTTTTTAGATGTGTCCAGTTCTGGTTACACAAGCCCCTCACCCCCTAGTGCCCCCGCCCCGCCAGCTGCCATCATCTCCCTGGACAGCCCCTCTCCGCCGCCGCGGCCCGCCTCCCCGCTGCCCGCCCACCAGGCTTCCGTGGCTCGCCCCTCGCTCTGGACCCCGCCCCCTCCCCCGCAGCACAGATATTGAGTGCACCATGGGTTTAGTTTTAAAAACAATCATACGCAGGGAATGTTACTCCAAATCTGAGTGTAAATTCATTATTTGTTAATGACACTTAACTGGCTGATTGGTATCAGTCGATAGTGGAGCAGTTCCTCACTCGTGGAATAACCCACTCTGCTTCTTCGAGAGAAATTTGCCGACTTATTGCGTGGTGAAGTTAGAAACTACCAAGTTTATTCAGCTGACTTGTAAAATGTCGTTTGAAGTTCAGCAGACCGTAACTGGACCGCAGTTAGACATGCATCAAGCAGTTCATTGATTGAAGTTGCTGATTAGTTTTTATTTGCATCACCAAACGAAATGCTTTAGCTAAAGCTTCCTGATTGCTCGGGGGTTTCTTCTTAATATTTTAAATGCCTTATAATAAATATGATTGGGCTTTGTAATGCTCTTTTGGCACAGTGTCTAGAATTTTTAAATTGAGACAACAGATGGAATTGTAAGAATAAATGGATTATACTGGAACAAATAAAATATATTTAAGGAATAGAATGTTTATTATCATTTTATTTTTCTCATAGGGTATTTATTGCGCATGTGCATGGATGAAAATTATCTCAAAAGTTGAGTAAAGGACAATGCAGTGATCATTCATTATTCGTTATATTTTGCATTCAGGATCTGAAAAGAACAAAGCGTCATCTATGTCCACGCACTGTAATATTAGGCAGTACATATTGAATATTCATCAAATAATTGGTGATGGAACAACATAACAGTTTTGAGAGAAAATGTTGAGTGCCAATTTTATCAGCTCTAACAAATACTTTGTTTATGAATTAATATACAAAGGGGGACTGTAATACTGTCTGTTTATTGATAATATAAGAATGTAAAAAAACAATTTTATTACAATAAGAACAAGAAAAATAATTGCGTAAAATTGTTTTATATATCATTTGAGACAATAATGTTGGCTCTTTCCAATTCATGACATGACAAAAAGTTTCATACACTTTTATAAATCCATCTTTAATATAGGTGAAATGAAAGGACATCAATTATTATAATGTTTTCTTAATTTTATTGTATATTAATATTTTTGTTAATTTCACTCTATTGTGCATTTTTTTTTTCTCAAATCTGAATTTATCTCCCATATTTTTTTTTTTAAATATTTTATTTTTTTATTAAGTATGTGTGACTAGGGTTACATTGTGAATTATATAATGTGCGAATTTTATATATGCAATTAAATTCAATAATACATTTATAAAAAATATTTATTTTAGTTAAAATTGTCACATCATAACTTAACATTCATTCAATTTATCTATGCGGATTATGTAATCTCAGATAATCTTTCTTTTATATTGCAGATATTTTGCGAAAACTAACTTTTAGAGTAAAACTCGTTAATTTGAAATTTGCAAAAAATCAAATTCAAAACACTTTATATTTACTTAAATAATGAATCAAGCTTATGTAATCTTTAAAGGAGTGGGTACATTGGGTTAGCATCCAAATCGCTGGCATGAAATCCCTTGCACAAAATTTCATTTCAATTTCAGCGTGGATTGGCTATCAAGCTGCTGTGCATCATTTTGCTTTAAGGGGGAATACCTACGAAGAACGAAAAAAGGCAATTTTTGCGAATTTTTTAAGGACGCTTATATGAATTATGATATTGGTATTATTTCTGCATGAAAATTTTTATGAATATGTTCAATTTTTTTATTAAAAAATATTCAACATTGGCAGGAAATTTTTGGGTTCTGTCGACTGCCGAAAAAAAAAGGTCCTCCGCGGTGACCACACCCATTTCATTTGTAACCATTAGAACTTTTTTTATCACCACCAAAAGACTATCAAAATTAACACTAATTTAGTTTAATTGTAGGAGTTTTTGAATATATTGATTTTTGACAAAATGGCAGGTGTTTGAATTTAAAATAGCATTTTTTAGGGAAAAATTCGGGTTTATTATGCCAATAAAAAAAAAAGTCACTTAACCTGTCAAGGGCCCGAAAAATTCCAAATGAAATAGGCATGGGCCAGAGATTTCGTGAATTTTTTAGTATTTTTATTTTTACAAAAAAACCATGAAAACATGCGTATATTAAAAAAAAAAACATACACTTTCATATTATCGTTAGTGTCGAAATGCAATGATTTTTTTATGGAAAATTTTTTAAAAAAAATCTTTTTTTGAATGCCGATAATGTTGCCAGCCCAACATTTTTCGAAAAATAATAATGAAAACATTGTCCGAAAAATAATAATTAATTTTTGTTTACTACATACCTAAAAATCTTCTTCTGTGTGGTATATTTTGTTGCACGGCACAACACACAAGGGAGCATTGCACTCAAAACACATAAATTGTGTATCCTTCCATTGATTTCGTGCCGCACACACAAAACATTTCCACCGCGGATTCTCCTTGTTAGCTGTTGGCGGCACCTTGCACATGAAGTGCCTGCCGATCAGCCTCTCCAGTGGCGTCTTCCTTTTTTGGGAAACCGTTGAAACATTGGGTGTTTGACACTGTGGGTATTCATTAGCTGCTCAATGACATTTAGCTGGAAGTTGGTATAACTGATATTTCTTTTCGTTTTGTTACGAAATACAGCAAATGCATTGAGCAGTGAGAGATCGACTAAGTGGAAAAAGACCTTGCGATACCATTTGACTGTTTTCCGAGAACAGTGGTAATAAGACAGCATCATGTCACTAGAGTCGACCTCCCCCATATTTTTATTGTAATCACACAGGTTTGATTACCGGCAAATTGGTTTTGAAGTTGATCTTGCCAGTATCCTTCATTTCACAAGTGTGAAGTGTAGATAGCATTCTGACGTCTTTCTTATCCTTCCATATTTGAGCCATCAGATTACCTGTGTGGTATGAAATGGTTTCACCCCTTTTTAATTTTACTTCTAATTTAGGATAACCGTGTCTATTTTTTTTCACGGTTCCATAAGCATTTGTCTTGCTCTCGTGAAGCTTTTGGAACAGTGACGGACTGGAATACCAGTTGTCTACATACAAAGTGTGCCCGAAATCTAGGTAAGGAGTAAGAAAAGACATCACAACACTGCCCGGTATATCTACGTGCTCATAAATGTGATTTCAGAATCTTTTCCGGTGTATATGATTAAGTCAAGTACATATCCAGTTAGACAATCCCACAGCACAAAAAATTTAATCCCAAATTTTTTGGCCTTCGATGATATATACTGATGAAAGGAAAGCCGACCTTTGAAGAGCAGAAGGCCCTCATCAACGCAGAGGTTTTGGTAAGGCGTCAAATTTTCTGCGAAGTATTTTTTCATTGCGTACAGCATAGGCCTGATCTTATGGAGTCGGTCGCCCGGCACTTGAAGTTCGTTGTCCGAAAAATGTAGCATTCTTAATATAATTTGAAAACGATTACTCGGCATAGTTTACGAGAAAATCGGTGAACTCAGCAATTGGTTAGTTGACCAATGCTCTGCTATCTTATTCCTAGAATTCCGGGCCATCAACAAGCACAGAGTCAAAAGCACATACACTTCGTCGCTTGTGGTGTCAAACCATCTTCTCAATCTATCTGACAATGGTATATTATTTGTGGAAAACTTAAATTGGCGGTTTGTTTCAGTCACAATAATATCGACCACAGCTTTATTAAGGTATTGAGGTACTTTATTGGGTACAACTTAAAAAAATCTATTTCCTGCGCGTTTTCTGAAATATCCGATTTAAAACCAGAAGTGTTCGTAAATGGATGTATATTTGGTAAGAAACTATCCGTCTCCCATTGGAATTCTGGCCTAGCCTCTGCACTTGTAGATTGATGGTTTTCACCAACAGTATCGTCAAGGTCTTCTTCAAAATCGTCATTCCCAAAAAAGTTGTCATCCACTTCAACGTTTTCACCGCCCTCAACATTTTCATCATATTCATCGTCTGATTCTGCCGTTGCGATTAGGAAGTCGGCGATGTCCCCCGAAACGAAAAAATCCGATGTATCCATTTTGTATAAATTTAAAAAAAAAAATTAGGAAAAAATAAATATCCTGTAGAACGGAAAAATAAATTATAACAAATACGCAAAAGATAATGTAAAATACTAAACACTCTACGCCACTGTTTCACTTTAAATTTTGATACATATGATATGATTGACATTCTTAAGACCTCAAGCTTTAAAAAAATTTCAAAATTGATTTTTCCGAAATGTCTAGGTAGGTATTCCCCCTTAAGCATAATATCATGGATGCAGAATTAACTGATTCTTACTGATTACTATAATTGCGGCCTTTAGATATGTATTGCGTGATATAAATTTGGATTCGCTTGATATTGTAGTTCAAATGCTTTTCAAATTATGTACCAATTACAATGTAGGAATGTGATGTTTCAAGGGTTTTACAATTTGAATTACAGGATTATCAAATACACAAAGTTACATTAATTTGGTCATATTGACCTATTAACGGGGACTTGTATATTACACACATATATGCATTGTAATTTTCAAGAGCTTTTTCAATTGCCGTCCATTTTCTTTTCGCATTTAATTTTTTTTTCTCTACTGTCTTCAAAATAGCCATTTTCCACATCTTCAAATGAGCCAAGTCTGATGGAAATATCAGATTGGATAGATTCACTGTTTGAAATAAATGTCTCTAGTTTTATTAAACTGTTGATAAAATGTTTCCACAGACTTTCATACATGGTTGGGACAATCTCTTTTTTTTTTAACTTTTGTCAAAAAAGTTGAAATTTTTCACTTTTTGTTTTGGCAAAACATATATGCACGCGATAATTACATTTTTTTTTACTGTGGATCGAAATAGTTGAACTTTGGATTCAACCATTACTTTAGATTCTTCAGCCAACTTGTCCTCCGGGGCCTTTTCCACTAGCAACTTTGCTTGAATAATGAAATGCGGTGACTTTCTCCTAGCAGTCATTTTCGTATATTGTGTATTAAACATCATTTATTGTGTAAATTCTTCACAATTGCCATACCGACTGATTAATGCATACAGAGAAAACTTAATTGAAACCCTCCTAATATTGTTTATATCTTTCTCCTTTCTGTCAATATGGGTCTCACGCACATGACCTAAATAAATCACTTAAGTAAGCACTGCGTTTTCCCATTGATCCGGGTATTGAAACTTTCTTGCCGACTCTGTTGATTGACACTCAAACTGATGTTGTAAAGTATAGAATCCCGGAAATGAATCTTTATGAAATAGAAATAAGTATGTATTTATGTAGAAATAATGCTTTACTTCATGGTTCAATGTTTCCTAAAAAAATCATAATATGTACAGAGAGCTTCACTAAATGGAAGTTTATTGTATTAAGGCGGGTCATACAATTTTCAAGCTGTCAAAAGTGGTGATATGCGTCGATAGATCATGCTACTTCAATACGAGATCGAGACATGACATGAACAAACGTCATATCAGATAAACCTCGCACAAGCGTATTATTTACATGTCCTTGCAAGACAGAAAGGTTGCGAGGAAACGAGTCAACCATACGGAGTACCGACGCTTAAAATATATGGGAACGCAAGTCATGCTCGCGTACTATTATTAGAAATTTAAATGTTTTAAGTCGAGAATTTAAAAAAGCATAATTATATTTCTCCAATAATTTATGTGTTGTAAAAAAATAGTAAACAACAATTTTTCTTATATCACTTTTTTAATTTAAAACTTATGTCGCATAAGCAGATTTAGATATTATTTTGACTTCCGACTGAAATGTCAAAACACATGTGAATTTAATTGAATTCAAATATTTTTTTATCTAAAATAAACAAAAAACTACTCCCAACAATACGTATTGAATTAAAAAGAAAATTATCTTTTATATCAGAATCAACCATTTATCTATATTTTAAAAATTATGTCGTAAATTAATATCTTACTTGACTTTATAAACTACAATGACATCTTCGCGAATATACCACCGCCTACAAGGTCACCAAAGCACGCATATGACAGACAATCTGACGTACGTTCAATGTGAGTTTATCAGTAGAAAAGCAAAATAATATTTAATTAGTTAAATTATTATTTATTGTCTGCGACGAATAAATTGCTTTTGAATATATAACATGGTATTATTTTGAACTAATGTCAAATTTGGCATAAAAACACGTTTTAAAGTGATTTTTTTATGAAAAAGTGTATGGGCTACAGAGGAACATCCGCCTCTTCCGCACGGCACGCGGCATCTGATTCAAAACTGTGCCATTTCTTGACACATTTCACACTTTAGAATTCTTATTTTAAAATAATAATTAACTTGTTTTTAATAAAAATGTAGCTTTTTAATAGTGAATGAAGACTCGAAGTGCGAATATACATACAATATATCGTTTAAAATCATCTTTTTATATTAATAAACAGCATTTGAAAAGCATCAAAATTGTAGAAATTTCTAGCATGGTTGAAACATTATAACTTTATTAATATTGAATATTTCTTAATATCCTACGTACGTACGTATTCTAGATAATTAAGTAAACTTTATACGTATAAAAAGAACATTTTATGCTTACATACAAATTTTCAACGAACGACTCTTCGCCCGGGAACATTAAAATCGTTTTTTTGCCGCGGCCTGTGGATTAATGCCTATATTTTTCTTATTTATTGTAAATAATGTTCAGTTTATTACTTTTATGTAAGAACAAAGGTTCTATCTAAGTTATCGCCCTAAAAAAATTGCAATCTATCATATAAATTCTGATATAAATGAATAATAAAAACCCACATTTTCGTAAAAAATGCCGAAATATGCATTAGCAGTGAATGTACCGCCTCAAAGTGCTTTCAAAGTATATTCATAGTTTTTGTTTTTTAAAAATATTTTCTTACGGTCAATTTTAATCCATACATAAAATGAATTCAGATGATACAAAATATTAATTATTTTAGAAAATAGACCAATAAAAAATACTCAAAATTTAAAAAAAAAAATCTTTTGGATGTGGTGTTCGCCATTCCTATGTTTTTTATTCAAATGACATAAAATCCATGTGCACAAAAATTCTAAACTTATTTAAAATATCATTGTTTTTCAATGAATGCGAGGCCCAATGGCTGCAATTTTTAAATATTTTGCACTGGCGTATGACGGTCATGAATGTGTCATCCTTGCCTGGGTTTGTTGGAGTATTAAAAAAACCAAATATGTACTTTGAAATTCAAAATTTTATGTTTGGCTTGACTTTTATTTTTTAATTGGTTTCGTTTTATCAGTCAGAAAGCGTAAATATTATTTGGTTAGTGAATTGACGTTATTTTAATTACTAAAAATAGGAAATTTAAAAAATTCATTTATATAACAATAGTAATAGTAATCCAAAAGGTGTAAAAAAAATTAAATTAGCGCAATTTTACATAATCTACATATTTATATTAACTGACATAAATTATTTTAAAATTCAGTGGCTTTTTTTTCTTTACTTTGAAAAGAGATAACTGTGGCCCTATTCACTAAGCAAACTGCTAAATTTTGGAGCCCGTTAAATTTTTTGTGCCAATGCCTTAAATTTTGTATTCTGTAACTGACATTTCTGTTAAAAATTTGTCAGACCCTCTAAACTCGGCCGCTAATCATTATAAAATATTCTTAAAGTTTCAGTTTTAAATTTAAATGTGTGTTGCAATTGTTTGCACACTGATTGCTAATTTAGACAAGTTGATTTAGGAACCGATCAGTGGAATGAATAATAGGGAAGGAAACACGCTCATACCATCTATCTTATGTTCTTGTCTTGGTAGCCTCCAGATCCATGGTGAACTGCTACACATCTCTATGGTCAAAAAGCTCACACAAGTCGACAGCCAAAGCAGTAATGTCAAAGTCATAGATATAACATTTTGATAGAGCTTTTTGCTTTAGGTGATCTCCATAAATGATGTCATAGGGTTTTCGTGAAATTTTAATCCTCTCCCTTGTCGCACAGTGCCAGATCCCCCTCCCCCCCATGCCACGTTACAGAACCAACATTATTTTGCAAAGGCAACAATATTGTAGGTACCAGTTTACCATATTAAAAGCTAACATCAGAGCCTGAATTAAAATAAACACTGCTTATAATTTTGTTAACATTTTAATATTTTGCAGATTTAAAGATAAAAATGTGTACCTTTATATAATTTAAAATGAGAATTGTTTATATTATTTTAATTAAAACTATTTATACATAATTCAGTGGCTGGTTGCTTTCTGGACAATAACATATTCAGTAGACTTGATTACCCAGGATGGTAAGGAACAGATAATCTCAGCAAAACAAAAAATTGGAATATAATTACAAACACAAGACTCCGAATTTGAAAAAAATATGTGTAATCTCACACAACTATACGGTATGGAGATACATAATTGAACACATAAAATAACGAGCACTAAATTAAAAATCTTGGAAGTGAATTTTATACTCCGCAGCTCCTTAGTTCTTCGACGTTTGACGAATCCCGTGACTTTTTTAAATCTTGTTAATAACCCGGATGACGCAACGAAATCTTTTACTAATTTCAATTATTCAAAAAAAATACTTTGCTTTTGCCACACATACATACTTTAAAACAGGGCTTTCACTTATTACGATATAACACTGATGCCAAATATACATAGGACTCAAATTATTAAAATGGTGAAAAAAATACATGTGATCACACAGTCATATAATATGAAAATATAGTATTGAGCATAAAATAAGAGTAAACAATTAATAAGTTCACAATACACCACATAGGTATGTATAACAATTAAACTTGTGGCCCGGTCTCCATCCGGTCTTTGTCTCAAAATAAATATGCTAATGACAGGGATTCCCGAAATTTTATGATTCAGTATGTTCACAATTTTGAAATTCTTTTTGGCTTACATATTAAAAGTGTTGAGTTTATAAAACCGGTGCCAAACATGTGATCAAAGTTTGAGCACATATTTTCAAAACATTTGAATCAATTGTATGTGGACAAATGGAATGCCAATATGCCTGCCAGACGTGTTTTCAAATTATTTGTGGTCACATTTATCGTGAAGATGTCTGACAGAACTGTCGGTGATTTTGTGGATGCCGTCAGTCTGTTTTACTTGAGTGCCTTTAATGTTTTGTTTCATTCATTCATTAATGTTCGACGATAATTGTATACAGAACCCGTATAATTGTGTATCCGATTCACCGCGTTGATTTAAAAATTTCATCGGCCTGCTTTTGTTGTGTCTTTTTCGAATGATCTCTGTACCATGTTAGTAGGCTACTTCTTTTCTTATTTAGTTCTTCCACAGTAAAAGGTACGGAGAAACTATTTTTTATTCTAAGCCATGCGTCATTTACAAGGTTACGGTCTTTATGATCCCAGTTTTTCGGATTCCATATTGACGGTTCTGCTTGAAGAAGCTCGAGAAATTTTATAATAACGTCATTACTCCACTTCATTGTTGACACTCAAAATACAACTGCTCCGTTCAGCGGTGCATGCGTTACCAAACACTGCAACAAGTGTGGCAGGCCGCACAAACTTTGAACTATGTTTAAAAACCGACTCATGATGGCAAACTACAAATATGTGTTCAAACTTTGCACAAATACGAAAATGCCCGCGCTACAATTCGCGACTTTGTAGGTTGTTTGCGTATTTGCTCACATCTCTGGCGCCGGTCTAATGAATTGTAATAACCACACAACATGAAAAGAAAATCTACATTTCTGTTAAATAGATTAGAATATGTGAATGGAATGACTTTTTAACACATGTGTTATTTAATAATTTTTTAAATAAATAACGCATTGGAATATTCCATTTAATCTGATATTTTTTTTTATTGGTGTTTGGAAAATCATGAAAATCTTAAATGGGTGCAGGTTCACACTCAAAAACCATAAAGAAGCCACATGTAAGTAAGTATTAATCAGAATCAGATTAGTAATTATTATTTCTATTTGGCAATGACATTCGCATAATGCTCATATGCACTTTTTTTTTAACAATAACAGTAAAAAACTGATCTTTGAGTTTGACCATTTTCCAGATAAATTTTTTTGATAATCTCATTAACGTCTCTTAAGCTGAATAAGTTGGAAGCAAGTGTCCTACATACTAGTGTAGCAGGCAGGGCGTCAAATCAATTTAGTGTTTACTTGCTGCCAAGACACTCAACAACAATGAAAAAAGCTTCATTAAATTTTGTAAACACTGTAAACATTTGTAACATTGAACATTGAATAAACATTTGAATTTTGAATTTTGAATTAGGTACATGTACCAAATTATTTTAGGCGCAAACCGCCTAGACAAGTGACCATCCGCGATCAGTAGTACAATCAGTATTTCTGAACCACAGAATGTCCTGTCTAAAAATTCTATCGAGAAACTAATTGTAGTACAGTCGAACTCGGTTATAACAAGCTCGGATATAAGGAGATCTTGGCTATAATGAGCAAAACTGTGAATTGATTTTGATTTGCGGCGTATTCCCATACTATCGTTCTCGGTTATAAGGAGCGCGATTCCCGGATATACGGAGCAAATTTTAGAAACTGCATACATATTTGCTTGAGTTACGAAAAAAAAAACAAATATGTACTCTTACAATGAACTTTGCTTTTAAAGAGGCTCGCACTTAATTAGAGTTCATTTTATGATGTACACAAAGTATGTCCGAAAATGCCATGTGCACAGGTGAACAATAGTTTGTCGGCATTTCTTATCAAAGGAATGCCGAACTGAAGGTCGAGAACTGTCATATAACTCCGATTATTGGGGGTTTCCAAAATGTTTGAGGTGACAGTTTGTTTTATGCAGTTGACTGTATTACTATTTTAAAGCCTAATTGTAATCAGTTAAACGCAAATTGTTCTATCGGAAACATGTCCACTAACAAACTAAAGTGTCTCTCGGTTCGCAAAAAAAGTTGAAATTATCCATGAAATAGAAAGCGGCGCCAAAAATTCCGATGTCTGTAAAAAGTTTTCACTGTCGTCTTCTACAGTTTCATCGCTCTGGAAAATTAAGGATGTTTATTTAGCTGCTCTTGAAAATAACATCACACAATCAAAAAAATTTGGAAAGTGAAATTTACCTTTCCCGGATATAAGGAGCAAATTTAGTCGGTCCTGTCGCACTCGTTATAACCGAGTTCGACTTTAATGTATCGTAAATAGTTATTTAATTAATTCTACTAGTTAATTTTAATGTAAGCATCGTTGACAGGCAAGACGTTCAGGAGAGGCAAAAATAGTTTTATATCAAAAGATTAAATCAGCTGTTATATTTGCATTCTTTGAGTGGCCTAGTGTGGTTTGTCTTTCTGAAGGAACAAGAGATTAGGTTAGTAATCTAGGCAATTCTGTCAATATCTATCATACAAACTACTGTCAATTAAGTTAATATTGTGAATGTAATTATTTATATGACATGTCTAAGTGCACATATTTTTAATAAACTAACACCTGTTAATTTGAAACAAACTATTCTATGTATCAGAAAATCCCGATAATTGCATATAAAAATGTAACATACTTTAAGTCTTAATACAAAGTCATAACATTTTCAAACATTTTGCAGTGACACAAACAATTATAAATATGTTTTGCAGCATTCAGAAAATATGAACGAATTGTTTGCACAACAGGTGTTTCATAGTTACTAGCAAAATGTTCGCAGAAATGGGGAAGTCTTCTTCATTCAATTTTGAATAGAAAATATTCTTTATACTCTTGATACGGATATAAGCAACATCAAAATTTTCTTTTTTTTCAATACATCTCACTTATTTTCTATAAAACGTTGGACTGTAAACTACAGTAACCTAAATTAAATATTAAAAATTCATTTGCTTTAATACAAGTCAAATAAAATGACAAAAACATATATGAATACTGGATATGAATAAAGTACCAGAATGTTCTTTTAAGATACAAGGTATAACGCGAATATAGTCTTTTTTTGCTCTTTGTGTGCTATTTTACACACCTTTTGATTAATATTTTCAAAATTATCACGCACCGGAACAACATGTGAGTTAATCATTTTAATACTAAAAATTATAAAATACTCGTGTTGTTTAGTACCTTATTTATAGAAAAAAAATTACGTGGCCATATGCATTCCCATATAACTAGGAAATTAATACAGATAGGACTTCAGAGCAGTGTTTAATCATTTAATGTATTGGCGAAGGCGTGGCGAAGTACTAATCTGTATACTTATCTTAAAAATTAAATTTTTGGCATCTTCTGTGTATAGTTTTCTGGGATATTCTGCGTGTATATGAGACCTCTCTGGCCGACATTTCGGATCCCATTGCAGGGTCCGTCACCAGGGCTGATGTGATGTCCATGTGATGTGGCATCATCAGGGCTGATGTGAGGTCCAACATCAGCCCTGATGATGGACCCTGCAACGGGATCCGAAACGTCAGCCAGAGAGGTCTCATATACAAGGCAGAATATCCCAGACAACTATACACAGAAGATTCTGAACGGCCATGAAAACCTAAGGACATTTTTAAATTTTTGGCACTTAGTGCTTTATTCATTTCCAGTATTCATATGTTTTTCAAATTTCTGTAATGTTTTAATCATTTGATTTGACTTGTTTTTTTTTGGAGGAATTTGTAATATTAAATTACTTTTGTGATAATCTAACATTTTACAAAAAATAAGTGAGAAATATTGAAGAAGAAAAATGCAAACTTTGATGTTGCTTATCTCTGAAACATTTCACCCAAAGTGTAAAGAATATTTTCTTTTCAAAATTGAATGTAGTGGACGATCCTGAAGTTTTTGTTACTAGTTGTGAGACACAGTGTATAAAAATAATTACACTTATAAATGTATATTACATACATACATAGGTATTGGAATTTGGATGGTTCTAATTACATAATGGGATTTTACTGTATGCAACACTGAACTGTATTTTCACTTTTAGTAACAGATTTAATTGAATTGATCGAATTCAGGTATCTCCCATTACATATTTGGCAAAATTGTTGCCATTAATTGGCAAAATGCTCTCTCGATAATAATCATATATTATTGAAACAACACTATTAAACACAATGGACATAAATATTATTCTATTTCATTATATTTTAATGTTCATAGCTTCTTTAACTAGATATGTTAGCTTCTTCAAACGATTCCTTGAGGTATACAGTGTTGTGTTTTATGAATTTGTATATTTGTTCAGTCGATTTAGTTTTGCGAAAGTTGTGTAAGAATAAGTAAAAATGAGCTGATACTGACATCTTTGATGTTTTATTTGAATTGGTGGGTTCATTATCTTGTTTAAAACTGTTTAAAAATACATTATTTTAATTTTAAGTAATTTTCCTAAATTCTATATGAAAAGTTGATCTCGCTTATAATTGATATTTTTTATTTACCAATTAAATGTCAAAGAAACATACTTTCCTCCCCACTGTGTCTTTCTAATGCATTTGAAGAATAACTAAGATTATTGTAACTAAGTCTGTTATTTACAATTTCTTAAGTGTGTTATTCATTTCATGTAAAGTTGTGTAACATATCCCTGGGTGATCCGTAATTAAAGAAGGTATGAATGAATCATTTATATATAAATAAACATTCTTGTATTATAAATTTGTTTACTTTTTTCTTACTTTTATTTTACAAGAGAGTGGTCGCAATGCTTTATTTATTATTCGCAAGTCTCTAATATTCAATGTGAATAATAGTGTAGACTCCAAGCTGATGATGATGATGGTGGTAGAAGCTTCTTGAAGATCTAGACGTAGTGGGTACATTCTTGGCGTTGTCGTTCTATTATCCGTGGTCAGTTACTCGGAACACGAGTAGAGATAACGTCATGATTTGTGCTCGGTGGAGGTCAGTACCTACGCTGAGTACTGACCTCCGCCGAGCAGGTATAGGTCCTTTCGCGCAGCGAGACGTTGCTGTGTATCACTGATCTGTGAGATACTGCATGTGAAGAGCTGCTGATTATGATGATGGTGGAGACGTGTAGAGATGATCCGGGCGTAGTGGCTGTGTACCTCAGCGTGGAGTTATATGGGCAGGGGTAAGAACTCAGCGTAGGTACTGAATCCCACCGGTGTAGGTCCTGACGCGCAGCGAGTCATTGCTGTATCAGAGGACTCTAGACGTAGACTGCATAACCTGCTTGGAACAAGCAGGTGTTTTATACTTGGTTGATTCTTTGTTGTCTGAGAAAAGCTTTATCAGCAGGCCTGTTTCTTGAAGACGTAGATACTCGTGATTCAACTGAATTCATGCTTCGTCGTTGTTTTGTCATCTGGGAACCGCCCCATCAGCAGAAGTCGTTGCCTCGTGTAACTAGTCAGCGGTCGCTGATGATTCAATTGGGTTTATGCTTTGTCGTCATTCTTTGTATCCCTCTGCTTCTTGCTGATCACTGAGAATAATTGTCGAAATATGCGTCTGAGAAACGCCTCATCGGGAGAAGCTGTTGCCTCGTGTAATGCACGTCTCGCCTCATCAGCAGAAACTGTTGCCTCGTATAACTTTTGTGGCTATTGAATGGTGGCTGCTATATATATATTTATATGTATATATATATACAGTAAAACCCCGTTAATTCGAACCCCAATAATTCTAAATTCGCCATAAATCGAAATTTTTAAAACCCACAAGTCCCAAAATGCTAATTTCCTAGTAGATTAATCCCGATAATTCGAAAACCCTGGTAATTCATAATTCAAAATAATTTTTAGCCCCGTGCGCCATAAATCAAAACGTTTTAGTTCACATAATTCAAGTATTTTTTTGAAATTTGACGAAATTCAAAAAAATATTTTTTAGTTTACATAATTCAAGATTTTTTTTGAAATTTGACGAAATTCAAAAAAATATTTTGATTTTTTTCGCAAGCGAGAACAACGGATATGTCAATTTCGGATACTTTAGTATTAGAAATGTGGCGTCTTCGTACTAGCATAATAAATATTTCGTTTTCGAAATGATTTCTTGAAAAATGCGGACGTTTCTCACAAAATGAATGGTTTTTTTCATGAGTTTTACGATTTTTGGTGAATTTCGCAATAGCATCGCGATTTTTGATTTTTCGAAATAATTTTTGGTCCCTTGCGGCATAAATAAAAACATTTAAGTTCACAAAATTCGATTTTTTTTTTAAATTTGACGAAAATGGAAAAAAATATTTCGATTTTTTCGCAAGTGAGAACAAATACATACTTATATCGTCGCTGTATATATAATTAATCCTATGTGACGTTTTAATACATTCTGAGATAAACGAATAAAACTTTTTACAAATAATTGCACAGACTAGATTTAAGAAAATATTTTAAATAATTGCTAGGCAGACTTTCCAGATGAACGGCAAATTTTTTTTAGTATATCTCCATTATTTACAAATTGATTCTTCGTCTCAGAATATACTAAACGGCACCTAGGATTTATTATATATACAGCGACGATATATCAATATCGGGTACCTTAGTAATATAAATGTCGCGGTCTTCGTATTAGCGTAATCGAAATGATTTCTTGAAATATGCAAAACTAAAGACGTTTTTCAGTGACTTTTCTCACGATTTTTATGATTTTTGGCGGATTTCGCAATTGTATTGCCATTTTTGTACCTTGAATTTCAAATTAACGGGGTTCCGCATAATTCGAAATGGTCTTTTTGGGTCCCTTTAATTTCGAATTAACGAGGTTTTACTGTACACAGGATGTAACAGTCCTATTCTTAGCTAGTCCACAATACTTTACAGGTGAATTCCTGCGTTAATTATGAGTCAAAAATATTCAGGCAACCAGGACCTATACAGTTAAGGAGGTATGCGACATTAAAGTTTGCATTTTTTTCAATATTTCTGGCTTATTTTTTGCAAAACGTTGGACTATCATCACAGTAACTTATATATCAATTACAAAGAAAATCATTTGTTTCAATAAAAGTTAGACTATATTATATATAATTATATTTCAGTTTCCAATCGTCGATACAATCCGATATAAATCTCAAGTAGCTGTACCATGAGTAACCGGTTAAAATAACGGTTTGACCATCACTAATATAGAAGTCGGTTATTCGCGTTCTGAAGCTGACCGGTAGAGAAGCGTGGACGCTGCTGCCGCACTGGTCTGCTGATCCTTTCGTAAGCGCATTTTTGGCCATACATGGCCAAAATATGGTATCTGCCACAGTACTACTTTCTTTCACTTGTTTCTCGTTTTTCTTTTTCCTTGCCATGCACAGAGTCCCCAAGAGTTTTTTGATTTGTCACATCATATTTGCGACGTTAAGTCGTCGTGGGACGTCGATTTGAAGACTTTTATTTTATTTTAGCTATCACAAATCAATATGTAAAAATCAATCACGCCAAAAAGTTACTTCTACCGCGCTTACATGAGTACACGCTCTTCAATTTTTTTTTTATAATTAATAAAGATTGTATTGCATGGCAACACCGATGTTCCACCACCAGAGGGTGCTGCGGTGCATGCGGAAGGCGGGAAAGGTGGAGGCACATGAGACGGGCCACTAGGGATGGGTCGTCGACGTATTTACCGTCGACGAAACGAGACCATCCACGTCCATCCATCGACGAGACGATCAACTAGTTGACGCGTCAACTTCGTTACGCGGACGTCGCGGACGTTTATCTAAACATCGGGACGATAGTCAACTGTCTACGGTTTGACGCGACGCTGCTCGACGGCACAACCGTTGGTTATTTTTATTACGTTAATTTTTAAAATTTAAAGAAGTTCGAAAGAATATAGTTTCGTGGAAAGTAAAACCGCTACTTGTGCTTATATGTAAAAAGAAATATTTTATTATTTATTTGTTTATAGGCTTTTACATATTGTTTTATATACTTCTTTCTATATATAATAAAGAAAGAAGTAGGTATACACAACAATATCAGGTGTAAGCAGTAAAATATAAATATAAACTACATATATAAGCAGTGAAAGTATCGGGTATAAGCATTAAAATATGAGTATAAAAATTAAAAATATAAAGTACAAAGCAATGTGTGTATAAAAAAATATATTAGATACACATTATTACATTTGTACAGGGTTATTTGTAAAACAATAATAACCTAGCAGGACTATATTCCTGCCTTGATTATGAGTATTATTTTTTGTAAAACGTTGGACTATCACTACACTAACTCAAATCGATTACGAAAAATTCATTCGTTTCAATACAAATTAAATAAAATTATAAAAACCTTTACATTTATTTATTATCTATAAATTTATAAATAAATACATAATTTAAAAATACTTTACATTTGAGATGTTATCTAGAAATTTATTGAAGAATACATCTTTCAAAGTCAGACTTTCACTTCGTGGTGACATTATTAATAAATAAATATATCTCTATTATTTGTCAACTTTAGTTTAAGGCTCAATTTGAGAAAAGGAACATTGTTCCCGAAACATGTAAAAAACCAATAAAAAGTGGTGTAAACAAAATTATAATAGATTTATTTTTTTTATCTACAAAGTTGAAAATAGGGAATTTATAATAAAAATTAATTAAACCTAAATTCAAGATTATATTACATATACAATAATTAATGTTGGACTCCTGAATAAGGACCATAGTTAGGTATAGAAATTTTTATTCCCTACAAGTTTGTTTATCATTTATATGCTAAAGTTGAAAAGTAAGGAAATAACACAATAATTAAATTTTAGCATCCCTTTTCAGGTAAATATATAAGAAGTCGAGATCGATCGAATAAAATATTGATTTTAGAAAAATATCTAGCCGGCCTATTAATTAATAATAGTTCAATAAAAAATAAAATAATTAAACAGAATTGTTTTATTTTATACAGCGTAAAATTGGGAATTCACCGAATCGTCGCACGTGACATCACAAAAAATCAAGTAAAAAAATAATAGATAATAGCTTATTAAGCCTATCTCGCGCTACGCATGTATTCAAATTTCAAATCTCTAGTCATAGTTCGTGTACACAGATCTGCACTCTATTGTAGTGTACTTTAGAGTTGAAATGAAATTACCCGTCGAGCCGTCTATGACGTCTATGGCATCTACAAGTCGACAGCGAGAGAAATAAACGGAGACGTTTTGTCTTGCTCTCGCTCGTTGCTTTGCATTGCGTTAATCTCGAATCGTCCACCGACCACGGCGTCCGCTGTCCACCGTCTACGAATTCAACTAGTCCATGCGATAAACGTAAACGGTCGACGCGTCGATGCAACGTCAACGGTTGATTTCAACTAGTCCGTCCATTCAACGCCCATCCCTAGTTCGAGTTAGGGATTGGTCGTCGACGAAACGAAACCGTCCACGTCCGTCCGTCGAAAAGACGATCAACTAGTTGAATTCGTTACGCGGACGTTCTATCTAAACTCTAAACATCGGGACGACGGTCAACTGTCTACTAGGGATGGGTCGTCGACGAAACGAGACCGTCCACGTCCATCCATCGACGAGACGATCAACTAGTTGAATTCGTCAACTATTTGACGCGTCAACTTCGTTACGCGGACGTTCTATCTAAACATCGGGACGATGGT
The DNA here is from genome assembly GCA_016648135.1 of Agrypnia vestita. Taxonomy (NCBI): domain Eukaryota; kingdom Metazoa; phylum Arthropoda; class Insecta; order Trichoptera; family Phryganeidae; genus Agrypnia; species Agrypnia vestita. The sequence goes on from JADDOH010000864.1 coordinate 410,298, forward strand.
CAACTGTCTACGTAGTTCAACGCGACGCTTCTCGACGGCTCAACCGTTGGCTATTTTTATGACGTTAATTTTTAAAATTTAAAGAAGTTCGAAGGAATATAGTTTCGGGGAAAGTAAAACCGCTACTTGTGCTTATATGTAAAAAGAAATATTTTATTATTTATTTGTTTACGCACATTATAGGCTATTACATATTGTTTTATATACTTCTTTCTATATATAACAAAGAAAGAAGTAGGTATACACAGCAATATCAGGTGTTAGCAGTAAAATATAAATATAAACTACATATATAAGCAGTGAAAGTATTGGGTATAAGTATTAAAATGTGAGTAAATAAAATGGAAGGAAACAATGATTTTGCGTAATAAAGGCACCAGTTATGAGGTGCGGTAAAAAATACTGTACATTTATTTATTATCTATAAATTTATAAATAAATACATAATTTAAAAATACTTTACATTTGAGATGTTATATAGAAATTTATTGAAGAATACATCTTTCAAAGTCAGGCTTTCACTGTCTGATATTCGTCCTTACCTATATTAATTTAGCCACGGCAGCACAGAGAGCTGGACTCTGAACTTAAGGGCGATGTTTTCTGTGGGTCCACGAGATCTGCACTCTCATACGGGGAAAGGGTATCGATTTAAAAAGCGACTTATGGTAAACGTAAGAAACATTTATTAATACTAGATAATTTTATATTATTGATCGATCGATCATTGGTGACAGAATTGAAATAGCTAAAAGAAATAACACACATAAACAATGAACAATTAGTATACACAGAAAAAGATGAGATAAAATATTTGCGGCCTCTGACGGCCGTCCGGGAGATGGGATATACACAAATTTTTAGCGGGGAAACACACCCCCTTGCAATCCTGATACAGAGGTTATCGATCAATCGACCCCAAAGTAAAAATGTCAGATGTCTCTATACCAGAATAAAGTTTTGCATGAACACAATATATATATAACGATGAATATACAAAGAAGATGGAACAGTCAAGCTTAAACTTAAAATTACACGAATTCACTGTGACACGACACTTGGAGAAAATAACACTACGAAGTACAGAATCTTACACTAAACATGGATTTAGCGTAAAAATTAGCCGGGGTAGGTTTCGCGCGGGGGCGCAAAACCTTGGAGATGCTGGTCGCAAATACACATGCAACCAGTAGCAGGAGGAAGAAAGGAGAGCCTTGTCAGTAGTCAGGGTAGAATGCTGGGGTACAAATAGTTTACCTTTAACATAAGCCGACAGAGCATCGAAGATGAATCGGCAAGTCGCTGACGTAAGCCTTGTAAGCTGCCTATCGTCCCGGGGATGGCTAGTCGAAAGCGATGTTGGTGTAGGTATTGAAGCCAGGGAACAAACGGTTTATGAACACAGCGTCCTTGGTTGTGAAAACACACACTGAACCACAATAATAACTATTTCCGTGCCGTTTCTTATTAGCTCTCCACACTAGGAGATGTTAATAATACTAGTCCGGTAATTCTGCCATTACTTTTTAACGCACCGAAAGATACCCGCCTGACGCCCGAGAGAACCAGCAAAAAACGCGCTGGGGGTTGTAAAAACACAGACAAAGCGGCTTGTGTTCTACTTTTTCGCGCGGCAGAAATATTATATTTAATATATGTTTTTTTTTTTAAGTGGAGTCATCGTAAGTAATAATTAAGTGGATGTTGTAAAAATTTGGATTGAAAAATAGAAACAATTTAAAGGCAGAACTAGAATTTTTTGATAATTATATTGGCGGGAATGACTTTTTGAGGGTTGAAGGCTAAAACAAATAGACAAACGGAGCGTTGTGTTCTTAAAGCGGATGCGTTTACTTAGGCGAGAAAGTTTCAAACTCGCGTTGGGGGCAATTTCGAACATTAAAATTTAGATACTAAATGAGATTTCATATGAAAGGCACGCTATTTGATTTTTTAATATGAGGGGAATTGGTGGTGAAAGAAAGACGGTTAGGGAAGGGCGCAGGCTGCTAATGGAACGATAGGCATGTCGTTACATCACTTTGTGGTGAAGAAGTAGTTATACACAACAATATTAGGTGTAAGCAGTAAAATATTAGTTCAATAAAAAATATAATAATTAAACAGAATTGTTTTATTTTATAGAGCATAAAATTGGGAATTCACCGAATCGTCGCACGTGACATCACAAAAAATCAAGTAAAAAAATAATAGATAATAGCTTATTAAGCCTATCTCGCCTTACGCATATATTCAAATCTCTAGTCATAGTTCGTGTACACAGATCTGCACTCTATGGTAGTGTACTTTAGAGTTGAAATGAAATTACCCGTCGAGCCGTCTATGACGTCTATGGCATCTAAAAGTCGACAGCGAGAGATGACAGAGAAATAAACGGAGACGTTTTGTCTTGCTCTCGCTCGTTGCTTTGCATTGCGTTAATCGAATCGTCCACCGACCACGGTGTCCGCCGTCCACCGTCTACGAATTCAACTAGTCCATGCGATAAACGTAAACGGTCGACGCGTCGATGCCACGTCAACGGTTGATTTCAATTAGTCCGTCCATTCAACGCCCATCCCTACTGTCTACTGTTCGACGCGACGCTGCTCGACGGCTCAATCGTTGCCGATACATAATTTAAAAATACTTTACATTTTAGATGTTATCTAGAAATTTATTGAAGAATACATCTTTCAAACTCAAGCTTTCACTTTGTGGTGAAATTATTAATAAATAAATTTATCTGTATTATTTGTCAACTTGTTTAAGGCTCAATCTGAGAAAAGGAACATTGTTCCCGAAACATGTAAAAAACCAATTAAAAGTGGTGTAAACAAAATAATAATAGATTTATTTTTTATCTATAAAGTTGAAAATAGGGAATTTTTAATAAAAATTAATTAAACCTAAATTCAAGATTATATTACATATATAATAATTAATGTTGGACTGCTGAATAAGGACCATAGTTAGGTATAGAAAATTTTATTCCCTACAAGTTTGTTTATCATTTATATGCTAAAGTTGAAAAGTAACGAAATAACACAATAATTAAATTTTACCACCCTTTTTCAGGTAGATATAAGAAGTCGAGATCGATCGAATAAAATATTGATTTTAGAAAAATATCTAGCCGGCCTGTTAATTAATAATAGTTCAATAAAAAATAAAATAATTAAACAGAATTGTTTTATTTTATACAGCGTAAAATTGGGAATTCACCGAAACTTCGCACGTGCACAACGCAAAAAATCAAGTAAAAAATAATAGATAATAGCTTATTAAGACTATCTCTCCCTACGCATGCATTCAAATTTCAAATCTCTGTCATAGTTGGTGTACACAGATCTGCACCCTATGATCGTGTACTTTAGAGTTGAAATGAAATTACCCGTCGAGCCGTCTATGGCGTCTACAAGTCGGCAGCGAGAGATGAGAGAGAAATAAACGGAGACGTTTTGTCTTGCTCTCGTTCGTTGCTTTGCATGTTGAATCTCGAATCGTCCACCGTCCGCGGCGTCCGCCATCCACCGTCTACGAATTCAACTAGTCCTTGCGATAAACGTAAACCGTCGACGCGTCGATGCAACGTCAACGGTTGATTTCAACTAGTCCGTCCATTCAACGCCCATCCCTAGTTAGGGATGGGTAAATGAAAAAAAATATCGAATCGATATTTTTAAAAAGTATCGAAAATAATCGATATACATTGCCAAAAATATATCACCAGAAAAAATATTTCGATTATCCGAGAAAAAATATCGATGACCAAAAAAAGGTCGCCAGAAAAAAACTGAAAAAGATACCCAAAAAATGATCACCAAAAAAAATATATCGGGAAAAAATATATCGATGACCAAAAAAAAAAAAGAAGGTCGCTAAGAAAAAAATGAAAAAGGTAACCAAAAAAAGGTCATCAAAAAAAATATCCGAAAAAGATATCCAAAAAAAGGTCGCCAGAAAGAAATGAATAATCGATATACATTGCGATGTATATCGATATTTATCGATATTATTTTTTCAAACATGAAAGGGGGATAAGCTTTTGGCGACCAAAAAAAAAAAAAGGTCACCAGGGAAAAAATATATCGATACTTTTCGATATGCAAAAAAAGATCACGTCGCACAATGCAACTAAAATATAATAGCTTATTAAGCCTATCTCACCCTACGCGCGCATTCAAATTTCAAGTCTCTGTCATAGTATGGTGCACACAGATCTGCACTCTAGATGGTGGTGTACTTTAGAGTTGAAATGAGGAGACCCGTCAAGCCGTTTACAAGTCGACAGCGAGAGATGAGAGAGAAATCAACGGAGACGTTTTGTCTTGCTCTCGCTCGTTGCTTTGGACTACGTTGAATTACGAACGAAGGATTCTTCGTTTAGTCATCTACGTGGCCTTTGACCAACTCTATAGTCTTACATGGGATGGCCGGATGGGTAAATGAAAAGAAAGTATCGAAAATAATCGATATATATCGAGAATTTTTTTCCAAAAATGTAACAAAAGTAAGGGAAAAAGTTTTTGGCGACCAAAAAAAAAAAAGGTCGCCGGAAAAAATATATTGATTTGGCAACCAAAAAAATATCGACGACCAGAAAAAATATATTGAAAAAGGTACTAATTTGATACTCAAAAAAAATCGATATTTGATATATCGCGAAAAAAAATATCGTCGATAAATATCGATATTTTTTACCCATCCCTAGACTCACGCATAGTAAGTAGTTCGCGACATGGAGTGCTCTGTTTAGTTCGCAGCTCCTTAGTGAACTAGTTCGTCAGCTCCCGTCAAGTCGTTCAGTAGTTCTTTGAATGTTTGTATTTTATCTACTTTAGCGAAGGGAAAAACTACATTTCAAAATGAAGACACGTTCACCAGTTTGACGACTACAAAGTGTACACTACATTTGTATTAAAAACTACATGAAGTGAACTAATTGTAGTACTCGTGATGTGAAGTAATTTATAGTATTACAAAATGAAGTGAAGTAGAGATAGATGGGAAATTTTATTCACTACACTGACATCTTTTTTCGATATATGTTTTCTAAAGACAAACAAAAAAAAAGCTCACAGACATAAATATATTCAAAAAGATACTAATTCTATACTTGACATACTGAACTAACAAAAGGTCGCCAAGAAAAATATGTCCAAAAATTTCACATAAAAAATGTACTATTTGAAGTATGTACTTTCAATAACTTTGAAGTGTGTGTAATTTGTAGTGTGCTCTACACTTCAAAAGGTGTGAAGTGTACACTTCGATGTAATGTAGAACTACATTGTATTACTAGTTAGTATCACTAGCGGACGTTGATACGCCGCTAGTGATACTAACTAGTAATACAATTAGTGATACGTTCCGCTAGTGATCTAGCGGACGTATCACTAATCTACTTCAACTTCTGTAAGTGAACTATTCACTTACCTACCAGAAAATTCTTCTGGTATCCGAAAATTTTTAAATTTGTGGGGTGGTATTTCGATTTTCATAAATTTCTTCATATTCATTCTACCAAAATTTTCTAATCCGTGGGGGGAGGGTGCTTTCACTTTCCGTCAAAATTTCATTTTATCTACATCAACTTCCAAAAAACAAGCAAAACTTTTCGCTGCCTAGGAGGGGGAGGGGGCAAAAATTTCCCGAAAAATATGCCTGCCAATAATTTGAGCTAAATTTAGTAGATGAATAACTTTTCATCTACGAAAGTGAACTGTTTCGTTCATGAATGACCCATCTCTAAAAAGAACTAAAGAGCGAGAGATCTGGGAACTAGTTCGCGTAGTTCGTCTACAGTGTAACTAGAGATGCGAGATTACGACACATTTCCATAATCTTTTGCCTTTTTTTAAAACAATTTTTACATAATTTTTTTCCCTTATTTTACGTAATTTTTAAAAAAAAAAATCCTTAAAAATTTTTACGTAATTTTTTCTCCTTTTCTTAGGTATTTTTTCTTTATAAAATTAGTAAATTTTTTCTTTTCTTTTTTATATAAATTAATATATACTTATTCCTTAGGAACCGACATGTAAGAGTTTTGTCATTTTTGACGGATTACAGCTAGTTATATAATAATATAACACTGTCGTAGCTTCTAATTAATAAATTAATACAATTTTACTTCATATTCGCAAAATGTGAAAATATCGGTGACAATAACAAACTATGGTCAGTATGGTTTTACAAAATAAGAGAATCAAATGTTCGTTTTGTTAAAAATTTAAATAGATAATGGTTCCGGAGATTTATTATAAAAAGAGGATTTCATATTTATGTAAAAGAGGAAAGGGGATCTGTAGGTACATAATGTAAAAAAAAAGCCAACGGCACGCGGTGTTCCCAAGCGGTCACCCATCCAAGTACTGACCGCGCCCAATGTTGCTTAACTTCGGTGATCGGACGAGAACCGGTGCTTTCAACGTGGTATGGTCGTTGGCAAGCAGTTAGGGAAATATAAGCTTTATATTAAAACTTGGCTTTAGAGATATAAATTTTTACTGAAACAGCTAGTTGACTATAATTATAATTTCTAAATAATATTTTATTCCCCTATGTATATTGTGTTATTACTTCCTTTCTTTTAACTCGTGGCGTCTGCTTGCTTGTTTTCTTGACGAAAAAACTTTGGATCGATTTTTTTTGAGTATCAAATTAGTACCTTTTTCAATATATTTTTTCTGGTCGTCGATATTTTTTTGGTTGCCAAATCAATATATTTTTTCCGGCGACCTTTTTTTTTTTTGGTCGCCAAAAACTTTTTCCCTTACTTTTGTTACATTTTTGGAAAAAAATTCTCGATATATATCGATTATTTTCGATACTTTCTTTTCATTTACCCATCCGGCCATCCCATGTAAGACTATAGAGTTGGTCAAAGGCCACGTAGATGACTAAACGAAGAATCCTTCGTTCGTAATTCAACGTAGTCCAAAGCAACGAGCGAGAGCAAGACAAAACGTCTCCGTTGATTTCTCTCTCATCTCTCGCTGTCGACTTGTAAACGGCTTGACGGGTCTCCTCATTTCAACTCTAAAGTACACCACCATCTAGAGTGCAGATCTGTGTGCACCATACTATGACAGAGACTTGAAATTTGAATGCGCGCGTAGGGTGAGATAGGCTTAATAAGCTATTATATTTTAGTTGCATTGTGCGACGTGATCTTTTTTTGCATATCGAAAAGTATCGATATATTTTTTCCCTGGTGACCTTTTTTTTTTTTTGGTCGCCAAAAGCTTATCCCCCTTTCATGTTTGAAAAAATAATATCGATAAATATCGATATACATCGCAATGTATATCGATTATTCATTTCTTTCTGGCGACCTTTTTTTGGATATCTTTTTCGGATATTTTTTTTGATGACCTTTTTTTGGTTACCTTTTTCATTTTTTTCTTAGCGACCTTCTTTTTTTTTTTTGGTCATCGATATATTTTTTCCCGATATATTTTTTTTGGTGATCATTTTTTGGGTATCTTTTTCAGTTTTTTTCTGGCGACCTTTTTTTGGTCATCGATATTTTTTCTCGGATAATCGAAATATTTTTTCTGGTGATATATTTTTGGCAATGTATATCGATTATTTTCGATACTTTTTAAAAATATCGATTCGATATTTTTTTTCATTTACCCATCCCTAACTAGGGATGGGCGTTGAATGGACGGACTAGTTGAAATCAACCGTTGACGTTGCATCGACGCGTCGACGGTTTACGTTTATCGCAAGGACTAGTTGAATTCGTAGACGGTGGATGGCGGACGCCGCGGACGGTGGACGATTCGAGATTCAACATGCAAAGCAACGAACGAGAGCAAGACAAAACGTCTCCGTTTATTTCTCTCTCATCTCTCGCTGCCGACTTGTAGACGCCATAGACGGCTCGACGGGTAATTTCATTTCAACTCTAAAGTACACGATCATAGGGTGCAGATCTGTGTACACGAACTATGACAGAGATTTGAAATTTGAATGCATGCGTAGGGAGAGATAGTCTTAATAAGCTATTATCTATTATTTTTTACTTGATTTTTTGCGTTGTGCACGTGCGAAGTTTCGGTGAATTCCCAATTTTACGCTGTATAAAATAAAACAATTCTGTTTAATTATTTTATTTTTTATTGAACTATTATTAATTAACAGGCCGGCTAGATATTTTTCTAAAATCAATATTTTATTCGATCGATCTCGACTTCTTATATCTACCTGAAAAGGGATGGTAAAATTTAATTATTGTGTTATTTCGTTACTTTTCAACTTTAGCATATAAATGATAAACAAACTTGTAGGGAATAAAATTTTCTATACCTAACTATGGTCCTTATTCAGCAGTCCAACATTAATTATTATATATGTAATATAATCTTGAATTTAGGTTTAATTAATTTTTATTAAAAATTCCCTATTTTCAACTTTATAGATAAAAAATAAATCTATTATTATTTTGTTTACACCACTTTTTATTGGTTTTTTACATGTTTCGGGAACAATGTTCCTTTTCTCAGATTGAGCCTTAAACAAGTTGACAAATAATACAGATAAATTTATTTATTAATAATTTCACCACAAAGTGAAAGCTTGAGTTTGAAAGATGTATTCTTCAATAAATTTCTAGATAACATCTAAAATGTAAAGTATTTTTAAATTATGTATCGGCAACGGTTGAGCCGTCGAGCAGCGTCGCGTCGAACAGTAGACAGTAGGGATGGGCGTTGAATGGACGGACTAATTGAAATCAACCGTTGACGTGGCATCGACGCGTCGACCGTTTACGTTTATCGCATGGACTAGTTGAATTCGTAGACGGTGGACGGCGGACACCGTGGTCGGTGGACGATTCGATTAACGCAATGCAAAGCAACGAGCGAGAGCAAGACAAAACGTCTCCGTTTATTTCTCTGTCATCTCTCGCTGTCGACTTTTAGATGCCATAGACGTCATAGACGGCTCGACGGGTAATTTCATTTCAACTCTAAAGTACACTACCATAGAGTGCAGATCTGTGTACACGAACTATGACTAGAGATTTGAATATATGCGTAAGGCGAGATAGGCTTAATAAGCTATTATCTATTATTTTTTTACTTGATTTTTTGTGATGTCACGTGCGACGATTCGGTGAATTCCCAATTTTCCAAAACTTTTCGCTGCCTAGGAGGGGGAGGGGGCAAAAATTTCCCGAAAAATATGCCTGCCAATAATTTGAGCTAAATTTAGTAGATGAATAACTTTTCATCTACGAAAGTGAACTGTTTCGTTCATGAATGACCCATCTCTAAAAAGAACTAAAGAGCGAGAGATCTGGGAACTAGTTCGCGTAGTTCGTCTACAGTGTAACTAGAGATGCGAGATTACGACACATTTCCATAATCTTTTGCCTTTTTTTAAAACAATTTTTACATAATTTTTTTCCCTTATTTTACGTAATTTTTAAAAAAAAAATCCTTAAAAATTTTTACGTAATTTTTTCTCCTTTTCTTAGGTATTTTTTCTTTATAAAATTAGTAAATTTTTTCTTTTCTTTTTTATATAAATTAATATATACTTATTCCTTAGGAACCGACATGTAAGAGTTTTGTCATTTTTGACGGATTACAGCTAGTTATATAATAATATAACACTGTCGTAGCTTCTAATTAATAAATTAATACAATTTTACTTCATATTCGCAAAATGTGAAAATATCGGTGACAATAACAAACTATGGTCAGTATGGTTTTACAAAATAAGAGAATCAAATTTTCGTTTTGTTAAAAATTTAAATAGATAATGGTTCCGGAGATTTATTATAAAAAGAGGATTTCATATTTATGTAAAAGAGGAAAGGGGATCTGTAGGTACATAATGTAAAAAAAAAGCCAACGGCACGCGGTGTTCCCAAGCGGTCACCCATCCAAGTACTGACCGCGCCCAATGTTGCTTAACTTCGGTGATCGGACGAGAATCGGTGCTTTCAACGTGGTATGGTCGTTGGCAAGCAGTTGGGGAAATATAAGCTTTATATTAAAACTTGGCTTTAGAGATATAAATTTTTACTGAAACAGCTAGTTGACTATAATTATAATTTCTAAATAATATTTTATTCCCCTATGTATATTGTGTTATTACTTCCTTTCTTTTAACTCGTGGCGTCTGCTTGCTTGTTTTCTTGACGAAAAAACTTTGGATCGATTTTTAACCCTTTTCCCGTGATCCAATCGAGCTGAAACTTTGCAAACAGACTCGTGGCGACGATCAAAAAGATCTATCAAATTTTCGTTAAATAATAATAATAATAATTATAGTATGATTTCGGATTTTTAGAAATTTTAATGGTTTTTTCAAATTGGAATCATTACAAAAGTTTGATTAGTACTACCGACGGCGCCGGCGGCCCGATAACGTCATGGAATATTTGAAATTTGAATTACTCCGTCGGTAGGTATAGGTATAATAGGTACTTCACTACGAATTTCGAAAATTAATGACAATTGGTTCATAGATGACAGCACACTTCGGTTTTTTTGGGAAGAAATCAAATAATAAAGAGATATTTTTAAACATTTTTGACATAGATATTTGTCTAGACATGTTTCATTTTCAGTCAATCAATTATTACACGATGGTAAACTTAATTTCCAAAGAAACGGAGTAAAATAAAAACTTGGTTTTTATGGGTTAGTTTTTTTTCCTCCCTTTATTTTATTAACTCGTGGAGTCTGATTGACTGGCGCAAAAACTTTGGATCGATTTTTAACCCTTTTCCCGTGATCCAATCGAGCTGAAACTTTGCAAGCAGACTCGTGACGACGATCAAAAATATTTATCAAATTTTCGTTATATAAAATTATAGTATAATTTTGGATTTTTGCCAAACCAGTTTCCACTAGTAAATGAGAAAGGGAGTATAATAAAAACTTGTTTTTTATGGGTTAGTTTTTTCTTATTTCTTCTATAATTAATTGTATTGCCTATTGTATAAAATTACTATTTCTAATTTTAATTTCATTAAATTGTTTTATTTTTTCTTTTAATTGTACATTTTTATGTCTATCTTTATATTGTTCTTGTTTATGTTTTTAAATAATTAATGTTTACATTTTTTTATATTTTCAATCAGTTGACGAATCAAACTATAAGAAATAGCGATAATTTTAAATTTTCTGAAAACTAAAACTCATTCATTGTTTTCATAATTAATTTCTGTCCATACTAATAATAATAATTCAATTAACTTGAAAATCTCTTCATTGTTTCACGATAGCAACATTTCGGCTATCTCCGAAACACGAGAGACGTGCACCCCGGTCAGCGGACGTTGATGAAAATGATGAACTAAAAATGGCCAATGCCGGCCGAGCGACGCCATTGTCTTTTGACGTGTGCTCGAAAAACCGATAACTAGCCAACCTCGGCCAACCTCCACCTACCTGCGCCAAAACCTCCTGTACCCTTCGTATTGGGGCAACCTCGGACAATGTGTACAGGGCCATATACATAGGTGTTCTCTTGCTTCTGTTCATCTGCTAGGTACCTTGAAATACATAGGTATTTGTTCCAAAATTTAAAAAGACAATTTCAACTAAATTATGTTAAATAGGTAACTCAATTTTAATTTACAATAAATATACATACAGAATGTCTCATAGCTAGTAGCAAAAACTTAACAGGTGGATTCCTGTCTTGATAACGTGTCGAAAAATTTGACCTAATATCAATAGTCAGGAGATATGCAGTATCGAAGTTTGCATTTTTTTTCAATATATCAGACTTATTTTCTGCAAAAAGTTGAACTATCATTACAGTAACTTGTATCGATTATGAAAAATCACTTCAATACAACTCAAATAAAATGATTTGCTTGTTCCGCACAGAAACAAGCAAATGTATGTGCGGTCCCCTCGTACTTCGGCTCGAAGCGCGCTCACGGAAACTGTACTACGGCCAAATCATAAAATGCCAGTAGACAATGGTGGCGATGAGGTTCGCTTCAGTACAGAGCGAAAGGTCCGTGGAGAAATCCAAATCGTCGTTCAGTGTCGCAGCAAGGTCGCAGAAAAAGCCAGAAGCAGGGTCGAAAATTCGAAGCAGTAGTCAGGTTCAAAGCAGAAGTCCAGAGTAAGTAGCAGGGTCGGAGCAGGAGAGAAATAAAAGCCAGTTAAAAGTGGTCCAATGGCGTTTTCAGCGACACGCAAATTGCATAACAGTCACCCGCCGAACGATACCGGTTTATTTCTATACTATTTTCAAAAACACTGTAGATTGCTTCATCTGAGATGTCGCAAACCAATCAAAGGGCGGCTTCTCCCAGGCGCGACACGGCGAACCTAGCGGCCGTTTGTCGAACTACGCCAGGAGGCTTTTCCCATGTGCGTCCGGTGTGCTGCGCTCCCATTTCAGAGACGATACGCTATGGTAGGCATAGGCGTCTGAGATGCCAAGGTTATCATCTCCGCTATTCTGATGCCAGGGCGGTGCGCTGAGATGCCCGATGTTACATCTCCGCCATGCCGCCAGTCCGCGATCAGCGGAGAACTCGGTCTGCAGGCCGAATTCCCCGGGACACTCGCCAGTCTCCCGTACGGGAAAATATGACTCGCACTATATCACTCTTAATGACCAAACATTTTCCACACAAGTGTCTTAGTGACCGTATTCAGTCTACTTTCATTCCTCTTTTGCCAATTCCAGGCTTCACTTCCATACATCAGGGTTGGCACTAGAACGTCATTATGTACCACTAGTCTTTCTTCCTTTGACAGATTCTTATTAGCCAAAATTGTATTTAGAGCACCATTAACTTTGTTTCCCGCAGTCACTCTTCTTTCTATATCATTTTCAGCCTTGCCGTCCCCACTAAACATACTTCCCATAAACATAAACTCGTTTAGTATTAATTAGTAAACTCGGTAGAAAATTACAAGCTGAAAATTCTTTCTTATCTTTTCAAATTGATCTGTCTGGATATAGTATGGCATTAAAAGTTACCTCATTCTTTAGCTCTAGTCATGACAAGATCATAATTATAATAAAATTCATAATTTTCCTACAGTTACTTACTTACCTATCTTATTTTATTTTTATTCTTAACCTTGAAACCTTATAAAAACTGAAGCGGCCAGAACTGGCACATTTAAACACATTTCAAGTTTGATGTTAAATTATATTAAATTTTATATATGTACCTACATGTTTTCTACATTTTCAAAAAAGTAATTAGTATGCTGTATGGGGAAATGTAAAAAAAAAGATTCCGACTATTTTTGATGTGATGCACAGTTGGCAAAAAATATCTAAAAGTGGCCAAAGCTGGCCCCTCAATCCTACCTAGATAATGTTCTTAAAAAATTGTGAACCGTTTGACATTTAATGTTTTGTACAATAGTTAAGTTATCGAAAATTTATTATCTTTAATAGAAACATTCATTAAAACTGATGTTTTTTTACTACGCAAAGTTTGCAAATAAATATAGAACTTATATCTCGAAATGTTTTTTCATTATTCAGAATTGTGAATAACTTAGTGTTTCTTTACATTTTAGTGATTTCTTATTGGTTCATTAATTTCAAACTTAAACATCAAAATTGGCAGCATTACAATATTATACAATAACTGTCAAGATACGGAAATACCAATATTGCTGAATCAAGGGCTGAATGTCGGTCGGTTCCATACATACGAACATAGACAAAGTAATATAATATGGTTCCATAGTTGGTGTCGGTGTTGCCAACCTGACGTGTCATGATAATTTTACAGCTTTGGGTAGGTAGGTACTACTTATTTTGGCAGACGTAGTTTATTTGAAAGTTGGGAAAAAAGTACTCGATACCTGCCATAAAGTACTCATTGAGTAAAAATATTAATTGAAAAGTATCGGTATCAATTAAAAATTATTGATACCCAAAAGTATCTTTCTGCCTTTAAAAATAACCTTTCTGATGGCACAGATGAACGAATGCTGGAATTGCCAGGTAAACTTTTGCCAGCTTATGTAATCACGGATATACATCCTTCATATCCTCCCACTGTTCGGAGTGGATTTGTAAATGTGGTTTTGCTAATTATAGTGTCATCACAAGCAAATACACCAATTTACTGTAGGTTGTGCTTGTGAACCTGAGCCTGCTTGATGTCTTTTTTTATATAGGCTAAAGTTTTGTGATGACTCTAAAAGTCATAATCTGGTTCAACATCCCTGTAACTGCACTGTCACTGCCCTGTAAATGTAACTGTCTGTTTCGTTACTGGTAGTGCAGGTGAGGACTGAGTTTGCTACTATCAATCGCCTTATAGAAATCACCTTAGGCCCAAGCTCTGGCATCTTGCAAATGTATATTTTTAAATCTGAAGTCAAGTAAGCAAGACACGGCTACCAAGTAAAATTACTGGCCAAAAAAACTATCTTTATGAATTACATATATTGTTAGGCTCGGTTGCGCCAGCAGAAGTAAATTTGGTTCGAGTAACATTGACCCGAGTAACTTTTTTTACCCTCAGCCCAGAGTAAACTCGATTTCGGGTTGCACAAACGTCTTTTTTACCATTGTCAAACCAATCATAAGGCTAATAGGGTGCCAAGCGGAATAAACCTCAAATACCGCATTTGTCTATGGAATTTGATTTATTTCAGTTTTTCACCACTGGCAATACGTACTTTTGCGGTTCAAAACCAGTCCAAACAAACCACTTTATTCTATGAAACAAACCAAACAAATGTCAAACCATCGCTAAAATAACGCGAAATTAAAAGATTCATTTTAATGTTTACAAATTTCAATACGAAAATGACAGCGACAAAATTCAAATGACAAGTACCTATATGGATAAATGTCACATTTTCAAATCGGCTGTGAGAGGACGGCCATTTTTTTTACCAACGTTTTTACCTTTACCTACCTATCTTGGAGAGTAAAAAAAAGGTACTCATGTATGTACTTGGGCGAGTTTAAACATTTTTCCATAGATGGCGCAACCCGTTTTAGTAAAAAAAGTTACTCGAGTAACTTTTTTTACCTTTACTTTAGATGGCGTAACCGGGCCTTAGTGTGATTCATGATTTACTAGCCATAGAGGTGGATATAAGCAGTACATATTTTATTGTTTGATTTTTTCACCATTCACGAGAATATCAAATAATAATAATCACATTTCTAATTAAAAAATCCAGTAAAGATTTAAAATTAATTAATACATAAATGAAAATCAAAATATATGTATTTTTTAATAACAATCATTCAAAGCACAGTATCAACAAATAAAACATTGTTTGGTAAGATAGGAACACATAATGTACATAACATCAAAAGAAGATTGTGTTATTAATTAATATAATCTTCTCGAAAAATAAATATAAAATACTTAAAATTAATTACAAAAAACACCAAGGAAATAAAAGATTTAGGCAATAAACAAAAACCTAAAGTATTATATGTACATGTACCCAAAATGAGATGACAAGACAATATAAACAAAGACCTATCCATTATTGGTGTCAGAAATAGGCAGGAAGCAGCCTAGTGCAGAGACCTATGGAAGTGTATTCTTGAGCGGGGATTCACACAGGGTTGCAAAGCCAGGGATGACGGTAATTATATATTATTTACTTGGTATGTCAGTTATATTGCATATAATATTGCACCCTAGCACATAAACCTTGAATCTCCAAACACACCTTACTATAATACCATAACAAAATAATTTCAAAATACCATTGACCTAATAAAAAAATGCAAAGATCATAAACAAAATAAATGTTTATAAAATAGACAGGTCATATACTCCATGGGACATATTACTATCAATTGCCGACACATCTGCTTTACGATCTGCCTTTATTTCTTCTATAGCTCTCGTAAAAAATTATAAGTACAGTAGAACCCTGATTTGACACTTTTCTGGGGACTAAGTTAAAATGTTGTAAAAATGGGGACATATAAAATGAAGGTTACAACACTTTAGATGTACAGGATATCTCGTAGCCAGTAGCAAAAACTTTGGGAAGTTTTTTCATTCAATTTTGAATAGAAAATATTCTTTACACTTTGGATGAAATTTTGACAGTTACAGAGATAAGTGACATCAAAGTTTGAATTTTTCCCATTATTTCCCACTTATTTTCTGTAGAATGTGGATATCTTTTATCATTGGCTTTCTTCATAAAACTTAGCATTTTTTTAAATGATGTTTGTTAATTTCATATATGGCACAAATTCAATATTATCTGTTTGAAGGTTTGGTGCAAATATAATTAGATTGCGAGTTTAAAAAAATTCTTTGGCTGACAGAAGGTACATATTTAATATTAACCACACATGTTTTACAAATGTTGTATACTTTTGAACATTTTTAAGTTGTTCAAATCATGAATATAAAATGATGAACATAATGAAAATAGAAAATGGAATTGAACAATAATTTAAATTGCTGTTTTAATTCGGAAAACTGCAAAAATGCAGGAAAATGTAAAAGCCAGGGTCTAACTATACTACATATGTGTAAAACAATCCTATTTTATTATATCAATTTGGGTATAGACAATTTTTTCAGTTTGCAATACTTTGGTTACGCAAAAAACTGTAAAAAATTATATAAAAAGGCAGAGAAAATATAGAACAAAAACATACATACTTTTAAAAATATTATTGCTTTTATATGAACAATAAGCTAATGTTGTTAGCATTTTTTTGTGAAAGTTTGGTCTTGAATACTAAAGAAAATATTGATCATAATAAAACACATAAAAAATCAAACTTATAAAACTATACAGACCTAATAGATATTAAACTAAAATATTTTACAGCAAAACTTGTGTAAAAACAATATACATAAAGTATCTTCCGTGTATAGTTTTCTGGGATATTCTGCCGTGTATATGAGACCTCTCTGGCTGACGTTTCGGATCCCATTACAGAGTCCATCATCAGGGCTGATTTGATGAGTGTGTGTTGATGTGTAGGTTAAGTATTGCTCTGCAATAGGATCCGAAACGTCGGCCAGAGAGGTCACATATACACGGCAGAATATCCCAGAAAACTATACACAGAAGATTCTGAACGGCCGTAAAAACATGTGAACATTTTTTGCATAAAGTGTTTATACATTTTTGCAATAAAATATTTTTATTTGATCCATTTTATCCCATAAAGAAATATAGTAGATGTCAGTTTTTGTGATTACATTGGTCCTTATAGCTTTTGACTCTAATATATATCTGGTAATTCAATTATGTGAAATACTACAATCTAAACAAATGCGATATGTATTAATGTTTTTAACACCTATATTTATGTACACTATTAATTTATTGTACAAACAAATACTGAATAAACACAATATCAAAACGTTTTATAATTGTTTTATTTAATATGAACTTAAGTTTGATTGCTTGAGTCCGTAAACAATAAATTTATTACATTTTCAATACAGTAAAACATTTTGAGTTATCAAATATTGATGCATATACAAACATATTTAAACCACTTACAAAGGTTGGCAGTTTAATTCTATTCTTCATAAATGAGAAGAATGTGAATATGACAAATTAAACAATGAGGTGCATTTGACTAGGGTGTGGGCAACATTAATATAAAATTGTTATAAAAATAAAACGGCAATTTATGTCTGGAATCCGAGATTTATAAGGGTACATAATGTATTTCACAAATTGCAAGAAATTAGGTACCTAAAACAAGTGGGTAACACATAAACTCCAAAACATTTAGAGATATGAATCGTTTATAAATTCTATCCGGATTCTAATATCCTATAGCCGAGTGCTAAAAAATACATACATTTTCAGCTTTTGTTTCCATCCTTTGGAAATTAAGCACACTATGCATATTGATGCCTTAAAATAATGTAAAATAAAAATGAAGGGACCCAAAAAAAACATTTCGAATTATACGGAAACCGGTTAATTTGAAATTCAAGGAAAATAAAATATTATAAGGCAATTGCAAAATTCAACAAAATCTGAGAAACAAACTGTTAATTTTATAAAAAGCTATGTATTTTGCATATTTCAAAAAATCATTTTGAAAACCCAATAAATATTATGCTAATGTTCTAACATATTTGATGTTCTCACTTATGAAAAAAATCTTACTATTTTTTCCACTTTGTCACGTTTAAATTGACACTAGTTTTATAAACTGTTAAAAAAATTCAAATTATGTTACTTAAAATACATTGATTTATGACTCAAGAGTCTAAAAATTGTTTTGAATTACGAATTATCGGGGTTAATCAACTATGAAATTAACATTTTGGGACCTGTGGTCTACAAATTTTAAATTATGACGAATTTCCAATTATCGGTGATTTATTGTATGTATATCAATAATATTATTCAATAAAATTAGCATATTATCACTTTTATAATTTATAATTAAATAAAAACAAGTGAATATTATATATTTAATATAAGTAAATACATATTATATCCTTTGGCATTTATTTAAAATAAATTCCATAGCTAAATATTTATACACTGAAAAATTGTAACTAAATACGCAATTTTGTTCAGATACAAAATGAAATAATTTAGCACTACAGAAATATTCTTGAAATAAACATTCTATAATAAAGTAGAATTCAGATTCCAAACTTAAATAACATTTGGTCAATTGTATACTAGACAAATCTAAGTCTTTATATGTTTTATTTTAAATGTTTCAATGATTTAAATGTACTAATGTTCCTGTGTCTTCACTATTCTTTAAACATATTAAATGTAACAAACTACACTACTGCTCCTAATATGGCTGATTCACAGTAATCACGATTATACTTTAGGCATCACTACCACAGTTTGAAATATTTGACTAAATTGGTTTGTACATTACTCGACACCGAAAATACAATTTATTTAATCAACAAGAACATTGTTTATGTCTACTCACTACTTTCGCATTGATAAACTCCCGCAACAAAAACACAGACAGTGCGACAATGTACATTGATCCTAATTACATGCCTTCATCAGGAATGTATATTATATTATTTTATATTTCCTTTCATGTTTCTTGTTTCCTGAGTTGCCAGAGTGATAAATTCTATGTATGAACTTATTTTTATTTTTTTGATCGGTGCAAAACTATAGTTATTGCTGAAAGCCTCAAACAATAATACATTAATTACACTTCCAACACTGACATTTTAAATGTAACCTGTATCGAAATGGATACAATATTTTTATAAATCATATCCAGGAAACCAGTTAAAAATCAGGCCTTTTTGAATGCAAGTGAGTAGTTTTCTTAAATCTAACACAGTAAAACTTCGTTAATTCGAAAGTCGAGGGACCCAAAAAAACATTTCGAATTATGCTGAACCCCATTAATACAAAATTTTAGGTACAAAAAATCACAATGCGATTATGAAATTTGCCAAAAATCGTAAAACTCATGAAAAAAACATTAATTTTGCTCAATTTATGCTTAAATTTAAAAAAATCATTTCGAAAACGCAATATTTATTAAACGAAGATCGAGAAGTTTTCACTTAGGAAAAAATTTAAATATTTTTTCAATTACCTGTGTAAAATTTCTAAAAAATTTTGGACTAAAATGTTTTAATTTATGGTGCAAGGGGCTAAAAAATATTTCGAATTACGAATAACCAGGGTTAAAGTCTCGGGGTCAATCTACTACGAAATTCACATTTTGAAACTTGTGGGTTTTAAAAATGTTGAATTATGGCAAATTTCGAATTGCCAGGATACAAATTAACGTGGTTTTACTGTATGTACTTCCTAAACCTATTATAGTAAACAGGTATAATAAATTATTAGGTATGCATTTCAAAATTCAACAATAATTAATAATAAATTATAACTTTTTACGGTAAATAAATATACTTTCTAAAATTTACGTTCATTTACTTATACTATATAACAAATGAAATAATTTATGTCTTTATGAGTCCGCTAATTAAGAACTTGCTTCTTGTTGCTTAATAAGATTCCAATAATGCCCTTTAAGTTTTCTTAATACGTCATGGGTGCCCATCTAAAAGAAAAGAAAGTTTTTAATGTATTATATTATGTATCAAGAAAACATTATTAAATCATTATTTTGTAATTTATTTTACAAAATTTAATCGCATATGAAATGAATATACTCGATGCCAAGGGATAACAGTGGCAAGAAAAGTTTTTGAAAATTCTAATATAAAAAAGGTAGAAATCAGTGAGAATTCATCTCTGTCAAATAAATGTCTACAATAATTTCCCGTCACCAACAGAATTTTTAAATTTTTTAAAGATAACAGTATTAAGGTAAAGATGATTAATACTGGTAGGAATCATTCTACAATTAATTAAAATGACACAATTCATATTAATATCATGTTAAATAAAGTGGCTATTTAACTACCGGATGGACTAAAAAACTAAACGGAACAAAATTTTATTTTTTAAATGTTAAAATAATTTATAATGAAATGTGAATATTATATAATAATGTGATTGTGTGAGTAAGCACATTGTCCCTACAGACAAACTGTATATACTGTTTCGTAAGTTAAGATAATATTGATACAGATTTAAATAAAAATAAAAAAAATTCAAGAAAGCTTCAAAATATTGTGACACTTACCTCGACAATTTTTCCTCCTTGCAGGACAACGATAACATCGGCATTTCTGATTGTAGACAGGCGATGGGCTATAACCAGCACGGTCCTACCCCTACTCGCCACATCCAACGCTTGTTGCACAACTTGTTCGGATTCTGTATCCAGAGCACTGAAGAAAAAACTCATTGTTACAACTAAATTGGATGCCATGTTAATTTCTGTATAATAGTACATAACTGAAAATTGTATTTTTCGACGACTGTCAGGCTTTACAAATTTAGAAAAAGTGACTAAGGCCCGGTTGTATCAACTTGGATTATTGTTGAAAATCTTGTTGTGCGCATTATTTTTGACACATTTTTATTCAATGTTTCAACATTCTAGTATAGAAGTGTACGATATTATATAGGATGCCACAGATTTTTCTGACGATCAAGTGATTCTATAGTATATCCTAAACAGAAAGAGTAACGTACTTAGACCTCGAACAATACTTTTTTGTCAGAAGAAATGCATTTTGCCGCCAGGCATTTAATTTTTTACATCTCATCATAATACATCAAGATTTAATAAAGTCGACATTTACATGCCACAAGATGGATAAATAGGTGGGTAGGTGGTGTATTATATTGCATATTACTGTTTCTTGGATTTTGGATAGAGTAACGTGTTACAGACACACTTAAATGTCGAGACATTGAATGAAAACGATTTTGATGATCAATGTCAAGAATTTGGCTTGAACAAAATTATCAGTTCTCTTCTCGTGGACCAATAGGTATGTAGTGTCTCATCAGTCTGATGAGAGTGGGTGGCTACAAGCATCCTTTCTCCATGTTAAGGGCGGCTAAATTAAAAGATAACAACCCGTCTGGCACACGTGGTATTCGATACGCCAAAAAATCTTCCAAAAATGAAATGAACTCAGATTGGATAACAAGACTATCCCAGAACACATTGTTCAGAATTTCACACCGTTGAAACTGTCAGCCCCATGGATTCTGGGGGGAGAGGAGGGGGCTAAGCCCGGATTAGAAAACAAAAATCATGGGATATTTTAATTTTTGATTTTCAATAGTCCGACCAGTCGGTGAGCAAATACCAAAATATGTAGCTGTAAAATTATAATAATTTTTCAATGGAAATAACTTTGCTTCTCTAAAGTCTGGTATTGTGATTGTACTTCATATTTGACAAGCCTCTAGCATCATATTATCATTAGAAATAAATAAGGTTGGATTGTTGAAAAGCATGATCAAACCTTGTGGCTTCATCCAACAACAAAATCTGAGGATCCTTGATGAGCGCACGAGCGATGGCTATTCTCTGCTTTTGTCCTCCGCTCAGGGCCTGTCCTCTTTCACCGACTAGAGTATCATATCCCCGCGGAAACTCCTTGATGAAGGTATGCGCATTTGCTAGTTCTGCTGCCTTTTCCACCTTTATGTAATTAAATTATTTTTATATCATCCTTACAGTCACCTTGTGGTGCAACATTTTAATATAAAATATATTTTTTGTTTAAACATTGCAAACAAATTTGAGTTATTTATTATTACCATAGTTTCGAGACGAGCAGTTACTCTCATCATCATGTATAGTTAATAACTAACTTAAAATATAAAATTTTATCAATCTATTTATATAGGGAAGGGAGTTGCATGGTGCGGAGGATTTTTTTCATCAACAGAAACAAGTCTAGGATGGGAGAAGTGCTTTAGGGTGTAATATTATTCATAAATATCATTTCAGAATTAAATTTTTTTAGAATTTCAACATTTTCCAAATTGTTCATTATCCATCCTCAAAGTGGAATGGAAAAAGCTCTTCGAGGTACTGGGAAGGATAGGTATAAAATATAGAGATAGACGAATCATACAAGCTATGTACAAAAACGAAGTCGCTATAATCAGGTGTGGAAATGCCGAAAAAGAAGCAAATATGTATAAGACAAGGTGTGAGACAAGGCTGCTTTCTCCCTTCAGTACTTTTTAATGGATATATCCAAAGTGCGATAGACGAATTAAGAGAAGTGCAGCAAGAGAAGATGAAGAGAAATGTGAAGCAAGTCTACTAAAATATTTTACCAAAAAATAAAACATTTCATCTATTGTAACTTTTATTAGGAAGCTTATTATTTGAAAGTGTAAGAAAAATAATAAACAATCAATCTAAAAGGTATTGGCAACAATTGCAAATTTTCATTCATGTAGATTCCCGATTTTATTGTGATTTAGCTTATTGTAGTTTTTTCCTGGCAGAGTTAACCATAATGATAGAAACATTTCTGTATATGCCATACATATTTATTGAGAATGTCATTTAATAATAATTTAACTTATAATAAACTGAGAACTCTTTACAACTCCTTGGTGCGGAGTAGACTCGAGAGTGGCTCGATGATCTGGGGGCCACATGAGAGCAAGTACTCTCTTATGGTGGAGAAAGTCCAAAAGAAGTTTCTGAGATATCTCTACATGAGAGAGTACGGGCATTATCCTTGGCTTTACCCAACCGAGTTTCTCCAGGGTATGCTTGGCTACAATAGTTTAGAGACTAGAAGGAATGTGTATTTGATTACACACTTTTATCGATTGTTGCGCGGTATGATCGACAATACTGAAATTATGCAGAGCATTGGTTTGTATGTTCCTGATAATTACCTTAGACATCGTCAGTATAGATTGTTTCACATTCCAATATACAGGACCAACCTGCCGATGGTTATGCCTGTTGGAAAAGCTACAGATATGCTGAACAAGATCGCTTTGGATATTGATATATTCCATGTGTCTGAGGGGGTTTTCCGAAGCAGGATTCTCCTACACCTTTGACCAGATTATACAGGTCACTTCTAATTGTTTAATAATTGTTTAATAATAAATTAGTATTTTAATACACAATATGTATATGTGTGTGTATGTATGTATGTATATGTATATGTGTATGTATGTATACATATGTGTTTATGTATATGTGTATATGGATGTGTATGTATATGTGTATATGTATATTTTTAGATGTAAGTTAATAATATGTATGCATTGAACAGAATGTTTGTAATGTACATATTATGTAATAAATAAAAATTGAAATTGAAATTGAAATTTAACAATAAACATTTGAGGAAATTATATTCAATTTGAATCTATATAATTACCTCAGCGTCGGTTGCATTAGGCTTTCCGTATCTAATGTTCTCCTTTATCGTGGTGGCAAAAAGCATGGGCTCCTGGTTAATGTAGCCAATGGCTCGACCCCTCAGCCAGTGTGGATCCAAATCCCGGATATCATAACCATCTAATGTCACTTTACCTCCAGAAACATCGTAGAACCTAAAATAATACATATTTGTACATACAAACTTTTTTATGAGAACATATTTTATTGCGAACGAGCACTGAATACAGACTGACAGCTGAGAAGCAGACGCAAGCCCACAAATCACTCATTATGCGAGTCATTTTGTAACAATTTGTTTTGCTCATAATGCAAATATTTCATCATGGGAAGTGCTTGTTGAGGGAGGTACCTCTGTATAATATTATTTAGTGTTCTTGGATTTTCAATCACACAGAAACTTCCATATAGAGTTTCTTCGGCTATTTTGTTATGCGTATCCAATCTCTCTGGTCGACGTTTTGAATACCATTGTAGGGTCCATAATCAGGACTGGTATTGCTGATGCTAAGTCATCATATATCATTGTAGTGTTAAAAGATGTTATCAAGTGATATTTTCCAAATGACGAACTGACGAATTTGTATTTCATTGTTACTAGTGCAATCTATTACAGTAATAGGTAATAAGTTTTTTAAAAGTAAATAAACAATTACCTTTATTTAAAATGTCAAGGCGTAACTGAGGAAGAAATATTAGACACTGCTGCAGAAATAGGTTTTGAAATTAATGATAATGACTGTGAATAAGGTGATTTTTCAGATGACTTGGATTCATAACTAGAGTCAAACAATGAAAATAATACAGAAATTTAATGTTCCTGGGCATCAAAAAGCCTCATCATTTCCATTGTCTATATATGGAAGCTTCACTTCACACAAAAATTAATATTTACACTATTAGTGCTTGTCTCTAAATGATGATTTATCGTTGGTTATTAAGGTTAATTAAATTAAAAGAGTTTATCTTATAAACAAAAAATGTTTACCTTTCTAATAAAGCGGCAATTGTAGATTTTCCATTTCCAGATAAGCCCACAATAGCTACAATCTTCCCAGACGGTATTCTAAGGTTGAAATGTTTAAGAACAATCTGTAATGTTATAAAATAATATGTTAGAAGAAATCATACCTGTACTAAATAAATAAAATAAAAATTACATTGCACAATGCCATTAATTTTATTTTTCTTGAAGCAACTATTGTACGAAAGCATTAAAAAAATTTCTTACCGATTCTAATCTTGTGGGATATGAAAAAGTGACATCTGAGAACTCCACGTTACCAATTAACTCATGATATGGTATAATGCGTCCACCTGTGATGCGCATTCTGGGCTGCATATTTATATACTGGAAAATAAAAAAGTGACATTTAATACAGCTATTTTTATTTAATTTAATGAATATCATTTTAACGTTTTACTTAAAAAAATTCTTTAATATTATGTAGCTTTATTTAAAATGATTTTTTTATCTTCTTCTTCTACTCCTTATCCTATTGGGTTGGGGTCCCTGCACCCCATAAAAGGTTCCAACTTTTTAACATTGTTCAAAAATAAAGGGTGCATTGGATGATTTACAAGTAAAACTAAAAAATATGCAGATTTGATTTTACAGTGTACATAAAAATCGTGGATATAACCAATTTCTATGCACTTAATAACAAAATAAAAGTTAATTTTCAAGAATCAATGTTCCCATTCAATTCGATTTCATTTGTTAATCAATTCAATTTATTTTGTTTACAACATTTACATTACAAATATACATTTGATTAATAAATGTCGTAACATTTCAATTGACATACATGTACAGAAAAGTGTACACATAAATTTTCATATACAGGATGTCTCATAGCTAGTAGCAAAAACTTTACAGGTAGATTCTTGTCTTGATAATGAGTTGAAAATGTTCAAGCAACCATGACCTAATGTCAATAGTTATGGAGATATGCAATATCAAAGTTTGCATTTTTTTCAATATTTCTAACTCGTATTTTGCAAAAAGTTGAACTGTCGTTGCAGAAATTGTATCAATTATGAAAAATTCATTCGCTTCAATAAACTCAAATAAAATTATTAAAAACATAGTAAAAAAATATATTTTATGAATTTTTGCAAGATTTTTGTCATTTCATTTGACTTATTATGTATTAAAGCAAATGAATTTTTCATAATCAATATAAATTACTATAATAATAGTTCAACTTTTGCAAAAAAAAGTAAAAAATATTTTTAAAAAAATACAAATTTTGATATTGCAAATCTCCATAACAATTGATATTAGGTCACAGTTGCTTGAACATTTTCGACTAATTATCAAAGCAGAAATCCAGCAGTAAAATTTTTTCTACTAGCTATGAGACATCCTGTATATGCATATAAAAATAAATGATCTTTTATTAAAAGTATTGTAATATTATTATAAATTTATATAGTTTATATACTAATGCTTTTATTAGTTTTTTTTCCAGTGCACTAATTAGATTGGAAAACAGATCACTAAAATATATACACATGAACTAACTTAACTTAAATTTTTAAACAATTATGAAAATGTCAAACTAAATATAATACTCTCTCATTAATCTCTCAATAAGCGCCCTTGAGGTGAGTATTCACGAAAACGGCACCATATAAATTATCCAAATATTATTATTATTATTACAGTGAAACTCGCTTAACAAATTCACTTTTAATAAGTTTTCCCGCTAAATAAGTTTAAATTCTGCGGTCCCGAAAAAGTCCCATACAAATTTCATGTATTTTTTATGCTTAATACGTTTCCCGCTTATTTTCGTTTCTCGCCTAAGTAGTGGAAATATTTGTAGCCGAACTCAATTTATTCATACAAATAAATCTTCATAATACGTTTTTCGGAAAACGAAATTTTGTTCATCATTTCTAAAAATGAAAAATGGGCGCAAAAAAAATTAAGTGGTTTTGGTGGCGTCACAAATATTCTAGCCGCTGAAAAAACCCTGTAGTATTTGAATAGGCTAATAAAATAATATTTAATAAATAAATTTATCCGGCGATTATTTACGATATTTTTTTAGAAGAAACATAGTGTGGCGCCGGCCTTAATGAGTTAAAATTTAGTTAAATTTAAAATACATTTCTTTTAAAATTAAGATTTGCACATAGGTAGTGACATACCTACATAAGTTATGTAAGTTATTCTATGGTTTCCTTTTAGTATGGTTATTAATAAAATATTTTTTGACAGTGATAAAATTTTTTTTTGTGGTTTTTATTGTTTTCTGACCATCAGGTACTTACTCACATAGGTAATATTTTACAAATGTATATATTTACCTGCTTAATTTTTTAAAAATAAAATGTCCTTAAATTGTCATATGATATAAACGAAAATTCAATTAAAATACAAAATTGTAAATAATATATGAAAAAAATATTGAAATCACTGTTAATATGTTTTCACGCCTAATAAGTTTTTATTTGCTGGTCCCTTGAAAAACGTATTAAGAGAGTTTCACTGTAATCCGCCATCCCAAAATCTCAACCATCGGCGAATTACTGAAAATGGCGGATTATAATGTATAGGTACAACAAATTGAATCAAATAACAAAATTTTGGGCTAATAATGTATTTGTATTTCAAAATCAACAAACATGTAACTTAAATTACTCAGCTTTCGAAAAAAAGTGGGCTAATTTGGCTTTTTTACCAGAATATATCTTTTTAATAACTTGATCACTCATTTTATGTAAATTTGTAACCATGTCACATGACATTACATTTACTTAGCTCATTTAATACAAATATCCACACTATCTAGAGCATCTTCAGATTTGACAGTGCAACCTAAACGCAACATGAGTGCAAAACATCAGCAGTTATCGGTGTGTGACGTCGACGCTCTTGCAAAAGCTACGAAAAAAAAGTGTTTATTCTAATTGCGGGTATTCACCAGTCCTCATTGTTTGGCGATTTCTTATTCCGGAATATGCTTTAGTGACGCAGTTTTCAATTTTATTTCTGTTCTTCCAAATGTCATAAACCGTTGACCGCCCTATATTTTGCACTAAAGATAACGTTTCATGCTTTCGTTTAGTGGATTGAATGGGCGACAACGATGCCATTTTGTTAAGTTGTTTACTTAACGAAAACGCAGCGTGCGATGCACAACCTTTGACACTGGCTGTCGGAGGTGGACTAAAGAGTGGTTGCTTATGACCATGCGGTAAAGTATAGATGAGTACGTCATATACATGAAAGAGAGGGAGGACGGCAGATTATCGAACTGAAGATTTACAATAACGACGGATTACAGAATGTGATTGACTCGCAAAAAATGGCGGAATATAGTAGTTGTCGGATAGTCGAACAGCGGATGAGGGAGAAAGTACTGTACTATTAAAAAAATATAATGTCTTAGTTAATAATTAGCGCATTATTACAAGATGTTTTTACTTAACACACGGTTTGGGAAACTGTAAAAAAAATTAAAAATACAACATCTATTGTAAAAAATACATTTTGTTTCTAGGGGATTTAATTATGCAAGAATTAATACTCCAACTGCAGTATAAATGTATTTTAAACATATTTGAGGAGGGACATTCTTCAGCTGTGACCCTATCCCCTGTCTTAAAAAAAGGTTTAGTCATCTTTACATAATTGAAACTTTGTGGATTGGACCATAAAATTACTAAAAAAAATTTTTGCCCCGTGATCCAAAAATTAAACAGAATATTGGTGTATGTAAATACATATATGCTTATAAATTAAAAAAAAGAAACACTAAAATTATGTCAACACATGTGTCAACACGTTATGTCCAGGTGTCAGATAAATAAAAATATAACATCTGAATCCCGGCTCACCATCCTAGTAATGTATAAATACTACATGAAGACATGATTTATTAAAGTTTGTTAATCCTGTATTCACAATATCAGAAGCGCACAAAATCATCCAGCATTTTGGTACATTAAAAAAATTAAAAACTCCTAAACACTATTATGTATTGCCAACTGGGAACAATCTGTGTTTTACCTCAAACACCCTTCCTCCAGCACTAAGTCCCTTGATAACAGAGCCGAAGAGAAGCGACAGTTGAGCAGTGGATCTCTGGATGGTCTGGGAGTTGATCAGGAATGCCATCACGTCTCCCGCACTAAGTTGGCCCGTAGACATGAGGTGGCCGCCGAGGTAGAGGGTGCCCAATACCATACTAGAAATTATGTTATATTTTATATATGTCTGTATTTATGTACACATCATCCACAGTTACTCAAAAGTAATACAAAACAGAATTTAAATTATTGAAATCCCTGCAGTATGTGGTCTGACTCTGATATTTTTAAGGGTAAGTATCGATATAATATTGTATATAAAGTTGAATGCCCTGGTGTTACAAATGAAATCAAATTATTGGGAGGTAAGTATTAAAAAATTTATTAAACTTTAAAGTTTGAAATTATCATCATATATTTTGACATTTGAGATGCTTAATTTATGGATAACATGTTAAAATACCGTTATAGTCCTGATTCAAAAATTTAACCTAACCTAACCAACCCAATCTAATTAACCTGGCATTCAAATCACTGAAAATTAAGGCTTGTGAAAAAATCTCAAAGTTTTTATTCCAAAAAGTTCCCATGTGTTTCTTATCTATGATTCGCATAAAGTAATTCATGAACAGTGCGTTTCAAACGTTAAAATATTGATAAAAATTTCTAAAATTTAAAATGTAATAATATTTGCAACCAAATCAATTTGAATACATTTTTGAAATCAGGGCACTCAATTATATTGGGATACTTGCCCTTGAAAATATCAGAGTCGGGCCACATACAATTCAGCTAATTTTTTAACAAAACACACTTCTACACTAAGTGTCACTTTTTCTGGTCTAGATTTCTTCCGGATTAAGTAAATACTAAAACCAATCATATATTTATTACTTTCAAACAATGAGATCCCATTTTTTTTGTTGCATATTTTTCGATTGTTCAAGAAGAAAGATTTTGAAATAAGAATGTTTTTAAAGAATACAGTGAGAAAAATTATTTTAATTTATTGAGGCTATGAATAAATAAATTGTGGTGTAAAAATTTTCTTATGTTTTCACAGCCGTTAAGAATCTTCCTGTAAAGGGATCTGAAACGTCGTCCAGAAAGGTCGTAGAAATACGTTAAAAGCGAAGCCATGCATAATAAAAGAATTTTACCTTCCATTAAAATTCCTATTTTGTTTCCCTCGACGCCTGGAATCCATTATGAGAGAACAGCCTGCTGTTTCGCCACTAGACACGCGTTCCTACCCCCTCTGATTCCCTGTTTGCGACAATTTATTCCCGCTGGTATCCCTGTTTCCGGTTTCGTCCGCGCAACGGTTTTTCTTTCATATGACTCATAATGCACCAGGTAGGGATTACCTGGATTCCAGGCGTCGAGGGAAACAAAATAGGAATTTTAATGGAAGGTAAAATTCTTTTATTTTGTGTTCCGTCTCGACGCCTGGAATCCATTATGAGAGATCTGTTTGTTATCACCTGGTGACCTAGTGGTTCGACGTTATATGTGACTGCCTATATTGGCGTAAAGAGAGGCGCTAATGAGCTCTGGGGGCATTGTTGCTTGGGGTTATCTACTATCTCTATTTGGTAGAATTTTCGGAAGGTGATTTCACTCTGCCAGTTTCCCCTTGACAAGATCTCCTCTATCGGGTAGTTTTCCAGCCAATTCAACGAAGCCACAGCAGAACGAAGACTTCCTGGCGTTGCTTCCACTCCAGCCTCTCTTAGGATTGACTTGATCCAACCACCTATCATTGTCCGTGAAGCTGGCTTTACTTCACCTGCTGTCGTCACAAATAGTTCTTTCATGTCCGGCTTTCGTCTCGGCTGTGAGAGTGAGACCAGCTTTCGGATACAAAACAAGGGGTTGATGTTCCTTTCATCCGATGCGCTCAACCTCCATCCCGATTGTTTGTGTCTTGCCGTGTCAGTCTTCGCTCCAAAGGCTGGCCATAGCGTGATGGAGTCTCCTTTGTCGATCAATCGGTCCGGGGTGACTCTGAGAAGTGTTAGATCTTGGACTCTTCGCCCAGATGCCATGATGAGTAGTATGGCCGTCCTCCTTGACACGTCATACAGGCTGTTCCTTGGCGGGTTTTCACGTAGCCACTCCACCACTACTCGGGGGTTCCAGATCGGGTGTCTCTCAGTGCATCCACCAGAAACCGAGATGGCTTTAAGGACGTGCCTGACGAGGAAGTTCGAGCTAATCTTATCTGCATCAAGAGCTGGGCCACAGAAGGATACGATTGCCGATTTGTGGACCAATATTGTTCGAGGGGCTAGCCCTTCGTGGATGAACAGGTTGGCCAGATATCTTGCCACTGTTGCAGGGGGAGGGTTATGAGGTTGGACAGAATGCGTGGTACACCATCGCTGCCACCCATCCCAGGCCGGTTTGTAGGTGCTCAGCGTTGAGCCTCTCCAGCCAGATCTGAACAGCTGCTGTTCCTCCTGGCTCCAATCCGCCATAGCCTGCTCCCACCCACCGCCATTCTCCAAACTTCCAGTTGGAGGTCCGACACCCTCGGTGGGGGAAACCCTGTCGACGTATCGATCAGGACGCTCTTCAGATCTCTTACGCTTATTGGCCCTCCCTTTGCTCGTTGTTTGAGATCGGCCCTCCAGAATGTCTTCTCCCATCTTGGCACAACTAGGAGAAAGGTGCCCTCTTGCCAGGTTCAAGTGCGCCAGTACTCTTGGGACGAGATTCGGCGGCGGAAATACCCAGGCCAGCTTGTAATCCCAATGCTGACTGAATGCGTTGAGATAGGAGGCCGAGCAATCGGTTGAGTCTAGCGACACGTAGTTTGGCACCACATGGGCGGTGGCCGATGCGAAGAGGTCGATCTGAGGACGTCCCCATATTCGGAATATTTCCTCTGTCGCTGGTTCCAGGAGGTGCCATTCCGGGAGTGGTGTCCCCCGTGAGAGTCGGTCCGCAATCCCGTTGTATCTCCCTGGAATGTACTGCGCTGTCAGAGATATTTCCTGCTGGTCGATAAACTCTATGAGGTCTCGAGTTATCTTCAGAAGGCCCAATGATCTTGTCCCCCCCTCCTTGTTGATGTAAGCCACTACTGTCTTGTTGTCTGTCTGCAGTAGGGTCTTCGTTCCTCTTAGCAGGTAAGCGTGATCCCTGATCACTGCGTAAACAGCGAAGGCTTCTTTCTGGTTGGAATGCCACCGCATCTGCTCTGGGGACCACTGGCCTGATATCGTCTTGTCGTCCACCTGGCCGCCCCAACCTTCGTCCGCTGCGTCTGTAGTCAGGAAGTGGGAGAAGGGGGCTTCGTGTATTGGGCAGGACTCCCCTACGGCCTCCAACCACCACTCTAGGTCTTGCCGAACCGCGGCAGGAAGCTCCACTTGTCTGGATGGCTCGTGCCTCTGCAGCTGGCGGCTGAATCTCTGCAGTCTTCGGCAATGCAAACGACCCCGAGGGGTGGCGAAGTTTGCGAAGTTGAGTCTCCCCAAGAGGCCTAGAACCTGCTTGGGGGAGCAACTGCCGGCCTCGATCGGGCGGCGCAGTACTTGGCGAAGGCCAGAGCACTTGCGGTCCGAGAGGGATTTCTGGTTGGCTTCTGAATCTCTGCAGTCTTCGGCAATGCAAACGACCCCGAGGGGTGGCGAAGTTTGCGAAGTTGAGTCTCCCCAAGAGGCCTAGAACCTGCTTGGGGGAGCAACTGCCGGCCTCGATCGGGCGGCGCAGTACTTGGCGAAGGCCAGAGCACCTGCGGTCCGAGAGGGATTTCTGGTTGGCTTCGGTGTCCCAAGTAATGCCCAGAAACTCCAGCTTTTGGGTAGGTATAAGGATACACTTGTCGCGGTTGATGCACCAACCCAGATGCTGGAACAGATTGACCGTCTCTACTGCCTGGGTCGCTAGCAGGTCCCTTGACTGATTGGCCAGAAGGAAGTCGTCCAGGTAGACTACGGTCCTTATTCCTCTCTTCCGCAAGAGTCCCGCTAGCCAGTTTGACAGCGTTGCGAACATTCTCGGGGCTGATGACAGGCCAAAGGGCAGGCAGGTCATCTGGAGAAGTTCCCCTTGGTAGTACAGTCTCAGGAACTTTCGGTGCGATTCCGCTATTGGTAGGTGAAAGTATGCCTGGGTTAGGTCGATTTTCACCAACCAATCTTTGGGCTGGAGGAAGTCTGGGACCCGAAAGTGGTTGAACAGCTTGAAGGGTTTCGCCTCCACAAAGGCATTCAACGCCTTCAGGTTGAATATCGGCCTTAGGGAGTTGTCCGACTTCGGAGTTAGAAACAGATTTGAGATGAAGCTCGGAGAATGATCTGCTCTTTCCAGCACGCCTGACATCTTCAGGGCCTGAATGTGACTCGACATGTCTCGAGACTCCTTCGTGCTGAAGCTGCTCAACAGCTGCCTGGTGGGGAAGACTAACGGAGGTTTGGCCGTGGTCTGCCTTCTGGATAGGTCTCCTGTTCGGGTTCCCTGGGCCTCGCTCCCTGTTCCTCGGCTCCGGCAGAAAGGGCTTACGGGACTGGAGGTATCCCTGGTTCGGAGCTCGACGAGAAGTTGACGGCTGGGGCTGAGATGTTGACGGTTGGGCCAGGTTTCGGGTTGCGGGCGAGACCATCACCTTCTCCTGGCCCCCGTTCTTTAGGATATACGCCGATAGCTCTTCCCTATTGAACAAGTATCCCGAGCTTGGAGGGATTTTGGCCGCACCTTCTCGCACGAAAGGGTCTTTGAAGCCCTCCAATATGGCCTTTCTCCGGTTCAGTATACACTCTGCCCGTCTGCCGCACACAATCTGCAGGATGTCGTCCGAAATCTTATTGTACGGAGCATCGCTGGTGAACATCGACTGAATCCGCTCGAAGAGAGCCGAAGCGGAAGATCCGTGCCGGGTTCGGATGCCCAATTCACCAGCGATTGCATCCCGTCTCTCAGGGCTCTGGGCGAGCAAGGCGTTTGAAAGCGCGGCGAGCGATCTTTCCAGCAAGCCAGTATGGGTCGGCGCGTTATCGACCCTTCTCAAGTCGTCGTTCACCGACAATTCCACAAATGTGGGAGTCGCCGCGTAGGTTCTCTGCGTTTCCGCATAGCGAACGCCTGACCACTCGTCGGAATCGAAGTGTTGCAACTTCGAGATCTGTTCGATTCGCTTCGGGTCCGCTCTCGGTACTGGCGGCTCCTTCACGACCGTGCTGAGCTTGCCGAACTCCAGCGTATTCTTCGCCCTTCTGAGGCTCGGCGGCGGCTGAATAAAGGGCGCATTCGTGTTCCGGCGTTGGCGGCGTTGTTGATGCAGGGGCCGCGCCGCCCGCTAACAAGGCCTCCGTCAGAGCAGTCACCTGTTTTAGCAGGTGGTCTACACGCGGGTCGTATGCTACGCGGCGTCTCTTTCAACTCGGTTCTTCGAAAGAAGATCCGTCATTCGAGGATACCGGCGAAGGAGCTTGCTCGTCCGCCATCTTGTTAACAAAACGTTTGACGAAATTCACGGGATTTACACTAAAATATCAACGTCCTGTCGCACTATGTTAAAAATTTGTATAGTCTAATGTTTGTTAACCTAGGGATCAAAAATTAAGGGGGTAGGTTGCAATAGAAACACAAAAAATCACAACAAAAGTTGGCGTGTCTAAACGCGTGTCAAATGGCGCGAAACAACGACGTTATATGAAAGAAAAACCGTTGCGCGGACGAAACCGGAAACAGGGATACCAGCGGGAATAAATTGTCGCAAACAGGGAATCAGAGGGGGTAGGAACGCGTGTCTAGTGGCGAAACAGCAGGCTGTTCTCTCATAATGGATTCCAGGCGTCGAGACGGAACACAAAATACAATTTTCAAAGATATGAATATTTGGTATTGGTGATGAGGTAAATTGTGATTGCGTGATTGGTGTGATTTTAACAACGATTGGTAACTGTAATCATTTGATCACTGGTAAGTAGAACCTATGCTTCCAGTCATTAAATCGTACTTACCAATCTTTGTTGAAATTAAACACTAATCACAGTCGCAACAATCTTATTACTAGTTATATAATATGATTTTTTATTATTTTTATTTACATCAATCTATTTCATTTTTTAGGGTGCCGTGTGAGAGAAGAAGAGATGGAAGGATGTAGGAATGTGGATGAAACTTGGCTATTCAGATCTTGTCTCTATTTAGATTGCAAAGCTATTGTGAAGCTATATTTTGATATCGACTGGTGATCGACCAGGGTGATATAAAGTATATTATAATTTAGAACAATTAATTGGTTAATAATTAGAATAAAAAATAATTGTGTTGCTGGTTGCACTCCATGCTTCTAGCGGAAAAGATGTGGCCATTAATTCAATGAATGTTGTCAATGCCTGATGATGCCTAACTTCAAATGTCGAGTGCTGGTGTGCCAACCTTGGAACCAAATAAGCTGTATATATATGTATATTTAAAAAGAACTTTGCTTGCAGAATGGGCAATGAATGATGTACTATTACTAATTAATAAATAATGTGCACTGAAATTTTTTAAAATTAAATAAATGGAATAAGCCAAAGTTCTATTTTATTTCTCTACCTAATGAAAAACCTGAAATATTGCTAGACGAGGTGATAAAAAAGTTATTAAAAATTATGGTAAGTCTGTGCAACTGCTGAAGAATTATATTGTATTACGCCCGTCTCACTAAACTAATAGTGTTGAAAGAGCAAATGTTTAACTCGTTCTCCAAATCTGCAATTAGATATCTAGCAATGGTAACTGCTAAGGCCCGGTTGTTTCAAGTTCGATCAAAGTAAGCGGTCGATAAAAGCATAGATTTTTACGAAAACGGATCGTCTGATTGGTGGAGAACGTAAAAATCTATGCTTTAAGAGAACGCTTACTTTAATCCAACTTGAAACAACCGGCCCTTAGACATAAAAGGAAAGAATTTGCGCACATAGCGACATGGTAATAGATGGAATGTGCAACACCTTGCCACCTACATGGTATTGTTACGAAATACATAAGCGGTGTGACAATTTAATTCCTGGAAAGCACCATACATGCAGGACTGTACGCTAGTGGCTACTGTCGTCTTAGATTTCCCATTTCTGGAAGCAGTTTGAACAACTGGCTCTAGTGGCTTGTAATTTACGTACATATTTTAGTTTAAACATAATTATTCACGTGATACAATTATGTTGTGAGCGAGTACCTAGCCATTCTAGGAATTAAATTGTCACCCTATTCCACATACTCAC
Source organism: Agrypnia vestita (assembly GCA_016648135.1). Lineage (NCBI taxonomy): Eukaryota > Metazoa > Arthropoda > Insecta > Trichoptera > Phryganeidae > Agrypnia > Agrypnia vestita. The sequence goes on from JADDOH010000864.1 coordinate 446,312, forward strand.
ACATTGCATCATTGACATGAAAGTTTCCTGGGTGGATAGAGTGACGAATGATGAAGTCCTCCGGCATATGGAAAAAGACCGAGAAGTGCTGCGAACTACGAAGATAAGTAAGCTGGGTATCTCGGGCATATGAAAGGACCAAAATATAGTCTAAACAAACTCATCATCCAGGGGAAAATAAGTGGTAAAAGAAGCGTAAGAAGATGCCGCATCTCGAGGGACTGGTATAAGTGTAACTCGACTGAGTTGTTTCGTGCAGCGGTAAATAAAATCGTAATCGCCAGAATGATCGCCGACCTCCGATAGGAAATGGTACCATGAGAAGAAGTAAAAAGAATGGACAAAATAAATTCTTATCTCCTTCTATAAAATGGTTCCACTCACACTGAAAATGTGCGAACTGCCAAATCACTGCACATTGAATCTTCACTGCTGTCATCCGAATCCGAAGCAATGTTTATAATCAAATTATCCATAGATGAGTCCATTCTCAGATCACTACTTTTATAAGCTTCTTCAATTGTTTTTACATGCCAACAACATTTTTTTCATTTTTCTAGATTATAATTTTTAAATAAATCTTCAAGTTTTTTCAGCTAAAAACTCAGTGTAGATTGATTCTTCAGCCAATCTACCTATAATATCCACCAAACTAGTTCTATGGGATTTAAATCCGCATGATAAAGTGGAAGTCGTAAAAAATCATGACCATGTGATTTTACAATATCGTCTATTCTGTATCGTTTTGCTATAGGTGCGATTTTTACAAGTAAAAGTAAGTCGGTTTTTGTCAGTTTTTCCTCAAATGATATTTTGTTTATGGTACGCCAGTCCTTCATACGTTGCTTAAGATTAACGGCTGATGGTTTTTTATTTAATTGCACAGAATGGTAGCTGGCATTATACATTACAATGACTCTTCTCGCAGGTATGTTTGGCAGCAATTTCTCCATAATCCATTTAATAAAATTGTGAAAGTTCATATCGCCATGATAATTACCACTTTTTTGTTTTGATTTAAAAATCAACAAAGCTCCTGGTACAAATTCAAATTCTCCCCCTGCATTCACGATTTTTAATCGAGAACTTTTTCCATTTGTACATTTCCAACCCCTTCTGTGTATAGTTTTCTGGGATATTCTGCCGTGTGTGTGTGACCTCTCTGGCCAACGTTTCGGATCCCATTGCAGGGTCCATCATCAGGGTTGATGTCATCAGGGTTGTTGCAGGGTCCATCATCAGGGGATCAACCCTGATGATGGACCCTGCAATGGGATCCGAAACGTTGGCCAGAGAGGTCACACACACACGGCAGAATATCCCAGAAAACTATACACAGAAGATTCTGAACGGCCGTGAAAACCTAAGGACATTTTTAATTTCCAACCCCCTTTTCGGTGTCCGATTGCCAACACGATGATACGGAATGACCAACATTGACATATGTTTCATCTATGTATATTATTAGCCATTCTTCCCTTTTATATTTTGAAAGAGTTTCCAAAAAGCAGTCTCTCCAAGAAACTATCTCTAATCTTTTGATAAGCATTTTGCGCCTTCATTGACATTTCTTCCAACGAAAACCAAGTTGAATGATTAGTTTCCTCAAATATTTTCCGCCGCATTCTAAAATATCGCAATCTTTGAATGCCACCTGGATATTTTTCAGTCGGAATTACTTTCTTTAGCGTGTAGAATTCACGGTTATTTCGAAGTATTGCTCCTGTATAAAAATTGTCAACAATAATTCTCTTCCTGTGTGAAACTGATTTCTTCTTCGGATTTAAAAATAATGCATGACCTGCCATTATTTTTGAAGTCTTCCCTTCGCGTAATATGGGTGGTGGAAACTGATACACCAGTTGCCTCACTTGCTGAATTAAGAACATTGTAGTCCAGTTTATATTTAATTTTTAATAACTTAAGCGTTCAGCGACATTAAAAACAATTTCTCTCGCTTGCCCGCGTAAAGGTTTTCCAGAACGGCCGGAACGAGACGTGGTTGGTTTATCCATTTGAAAATAAATGTCTTATCATGTATTATGTACAAAGACTGTATATTTTCTCGCACTAGTTTCCGTTAATCTTTTCGTTTTAAATAATTAAAAATCAAAACTCGCAAGATGATAAAATGTTGGTTTATTCGGAAGAATTGAACACAAAAAAATATGAAAACATATACAGGCAAAAATTCAAACATATAGAACCATTGACGTATTATAATATAGACACGTTATTTCCATACTAGCCGGCTTTCATATGTAGCAAATATTGCATTGAAAGAGACAACAAATTACATATAATCAAGTAATCACGTAAAAATCAGGTAATTTGAAGTCACTGTTTTCAGCGTTGCGTCGCGCCCGATCACAAAGAAGGTCCGTTCAATAACGAATGCAAGTAAGGCAATTACCTTACTTTTGAGTTGCCAAGATTTCACGCTTGTTACGTATCTACAAATTATTATATTATTGTATAGAACATTATGAAAAAATGTGTGTTTGGAAGTTTCTAGAAAATAATAAAATTCATTATCAAATAATAATCTGTAGCAACCTAGGTAATAATATAATGTTTTGGATGTTTTTTGGAAAAAATAATAAAGACTAAGGGCTATTTTCCACTGCAATAATAATAATTTTCACATTTGTAACACTGTAAACTGGGCTTTTGCTACGCTACAAAACTTTATTTGAAACATTGAATTTGAACTGATAAACCACGCCTTTCCTGCGCACGACAAAGAAAGTGAGTTTGCGCACATTCTTTTGATTGCGGTCTAGTTATAGTATCTATGACTTCCAATTCACTGTACTTTCTAAATCTTTTACAATCTGTACAAATTATCCTTTCAATGATTTTTCCTTTTTTTGCATCTCGGTCCATCTCGGATGGCTTTCTAATTTGCGGGCACCGATAAGGAGACTCAACTCCGAGGCTCAGATTTGGCACTAATATCGTCATAATCGTAGAACAACGACGCATGTGATTTTTCTCCAGTTTGCAGGAGAGCAGCTTGAAGTTTTATTTACATAAAGACACTTTGTCAGCTCGATAACTACAAAAGATTTTCCTTTGAAACTTGGGTTAGTTGTTTAAAGTGGATACCTTTCAAACCTCAAATTATAGTCAGCGCAGTACAAAAACGTTTTTACACATGCTGCATTGTTCTATAATCGCAAATCAGGACCGTCGTTATACCAACTTCTTATAACAACGGTTAAATTAATGATAAAAAATAAATTTTTTATATACCATTAGATGGTTTCTTTTTTCACTTTTTAACGATCCAAAAAATCTATATGGAATTTTTTGCACATCCGTCACTGTTCTACGATCATAACGATATGTGAAGCTGTTTGTTATAAAATTACCAGGAACTGTACACTGTCAGAAGGTGTACCAGGTGATCAAGGTACTTTATCTGTTAAATAAAACTCACAATTTCTTACTTAAATATTTTAATTGAATCATATATCACAATTTTTAAATGTTACAATAAAAAAATTATGGGCTACATTCTCGTCACATAATATGTTTATTGTAAATTTCTTTAAATTATAGAAAACTGGTGTCCAAGTTACAAGATATACACTAGGATTGGCTCTTGCCAGGAATGGACTAATTAAGTAGCACAACATTTAATGATGAAGGTCTAGATTTTGAAGGAAAGTTATCGCCTGTTGTGATAATTAATCATATAAAAATAAACTTATCTATTTATAATCATTAATCTATATAATGCAAATGAAGGATTATTAATCGTGTACTTTGTATTTCATCAATTTGCTTTAGTCAACGTCACAAATGAGTATTTTATTTACCATTACCAACAAAAAAAAATCACAAGCATAAACTCACCTCTTACCAAGTGAGACAATATTACTTGTGTTTTGAAGTGATAATTTGTGGTTAGACATTTTAATAATTAATATAAAATAAATATAGAGGTACATAACAATCTCTTGGGATTACAACCCAAGTGGTAATATACAAAAGTATTTTATATTAATTATGTGTATGAAACATAATCTAAATGTTCTAAGGTTTTCACGACCGTTCAGAATCTTCTGGTTTGAGTTTTCTGGGATATTCTGGCGTGTTTATAAGACCTTTCTCTGCTGACGTTTCAAACCCCATTACAGGGTCCACCATCAGGGCTGATGTGTTGCACGATATTCTGCCGTATTGTTGTATAAAACAAGGCAGAATATCCCAAAAAACTCAAACCATAAGAGACATAATAAGATACCAGACTGACGATTGGTTGCAAAATATAGTCTTTGAAATCTAGTCTTTGAAAGTACAATTTATTTTAAAATGACATTAGTCACAATAACAATATTATTATAATGTATGCATACTTTTATTATTTCAGTAAAATACTTAATCAGCAAATTTTTTAACCCTAGTTACGCTATGTAAACAAGCTCTGGAATATACATCTAGGATAGTATCACATTCAATGTCATTTCTGGGAAAAGGTAAGGCTAGTTTGGGCAATGAAAGCTAAACACTAATCGAGATTGTACGCCCAAGACACGCGCCGCGTTGCAACCATACTACTTGAGTACCTTGTGTATGACATGGCTGCTTGGTAACAATAGGGTGATTTTACATTTTACAGATATCTATGAAGATATATGAAATAGGTTCAGAAAAATAAATTGTGTTTTGTATCTCTTGTAGTATGGACGGTGTGGGATAATGTTTTCATTCATAATTTTTATAATAGAAATCTTAAAAAATATGATTCCATTAAAACACAATATGAATGATTGTGACCAGTCGTGACGTTGTTTAGCAAGAATTATAGATAAAGCATATATTCTAAGGTTTTTGTCACTAATTTGTTTTGTTTCTATTTTCACTGTTCATCTTCACTTTGTTTTTACTTGTGTTTGCTTGGTGTTTATATAGATTTTGCGGTGTTTGACCTATTTTAATAAAATAAACTATCTAAGAACACATACAAAATAATGTAGGACGGATTTTCGCAAGGAAAATCTGATAACTTACCAAAAATTGATGCCTTAGCGTTGGCGCGTTAAACCTCAGATGGTTAGATTGACATAGAAATTGATACATGTTGTCACTTGTGAAAATAAGCATTTTGGCGGGAGTTTAAAATGGTGTTTTTCAAAATTGTTTTTTAATGTTAATATACATATCAATAAAAATCTTTTTCATAAACGTATTTTCTAAACCAAATTTAAGATCGTTCTATTACAAAAAATTGTTTTTTTAAAACTTAAATAAACAAAATTCACAGAATGAAGTTCCAATGAAGCGACCATCATCCTGGACAAAATTGTAAGTATACAAAAACATTTGCAAGAAATTGTAAAATTTATTAAATTAAGTCAAAATTAAGCTCAAAATCTTTGAGAAGTAAATTCTAATATCTGCAGTATTTACTACAAAGTAATGAGAATAGTCTACACCAGAGATATAAATACTTATTATTGCCGTCCAACTTCTAAAACCTTTGAATTTACCATACATCCATTTTGATAGTGTCTGCAAAAAATCCTGAAATAAACTACATATACTGTTTTACCTTACCGTTTTTTATGACAAAATTCTTTTCTTCATTTACAGCCTTGACATATGGTAAGCGCTTATTTTTGATCTGTGTAAGCAAAACAAATACGGTCATAGACACTCCACTTTGAAAAATTATTAAAAACTAAAACACATTACATATATTGAGAAATTGATAAAAAAAATTATACATATTACTATAAATAAAAGTACCCGATACCTGAAAGTAATAAAAATATTTATGTAACAAGGTTATGTTTACCATGTTATAAAAATATAAATGCGCAAGTGATTCAGGAAAAAAGAATTATCTTGTTCAATGTTTTGAATCAAAGAAATGTAGTTTCTTATTTTTGATATTCATTGATAAATACTCGTATTGAGGCTCAAACACTGAAAGTTTTATTAGAAATGTGATATGTGCAAACTAAAAAGATAAAATATCATATATTTTTCAAATTAACACATTTTAAGAAAAAATCTTATTGTTTCCTAAACTTTCTGATATAATTCATTACAAAATTAGTTCTATGTACAATATAACCACGTTAATTCTAAATTCAAGGGAATTAAAAAAAAAACAGTTAGAATTATACAGAATCCAGTTAACTCGAAATTCAAAGTAATAAAATAAATTGCGATGTGAATTTGCCAGAAATCGTAAAAAAGTCATTAATTTTGTGAAAAACATCTGCATTTTTGTATATTTTCAGAAATCACTTCAAAAACGTAATACTTATTATGTTAATACAAAAATCGCAATATTTTTATTACTAAAGTACCCGACATTGGCTATTTGCTATTTTGATTGCTTTTTTCTGACCCAGACCAACACACAGCACAATATATATAATACATAACTTCTTGCAAAGGAAATTAAACCTTTTAACAACACAAACACACACCAAAAGAGGAATTTAATAAAGTGAAAAACAATTTTAAATGTGTGAAATACGAGGAATAATCGCAAATTAAAACTATGCGCGCATATCTAGGCATCCAACTGAAGAAAGCAGATGCATAAGAGTCTAAAATTTGAGGGATCGCGACATAACATGCATATAAAAGTGGATTCTACAAGGTACTGCGAAATACATAAAGGACATAACGGTCGAAAAGCCGCGCGCAATTATTAATTTTACAATTTGTTAAAATTGATTTAGACGGCACAAGGGTCTAAAAATGATTTTGAATTACGAATTAACGGAGTATTCAAATTATCGGAGATGAGATTATCATTTTGGGACTTGTGTGTGTTTCAGAAATTTCGAATTATGGCGAATTTCGGGGTTTTACTGTAGTCAGCCCAGGTTTGTTATTTTGTACCATCCATAAAAAAAATAAAAATATTTAATATATCTCTCCGACATTCCTGTCATGAATCGCTCCATCTACCAAGTAAATCTAACTTCATTCTATTCTGTACAATTACCTGAATGTTAAAACATATCAATAGTGAAAGAAAA